>CM073466.1:15767500-16367500 GCA_037074535.1 Gleditsia sinensis | reverse complement strand
TCCTATCTAACCTTCTCTTACTAATCAGAGCATAACTCCCTCAATTTAACTCTGATGTAGGTGATCTTGGTATCCATTTCAAGATAAAACAATTATCTAAAACTATTATGTTGAACATTGTAATGAAAAATTAAGAAACGAAGGTGATATTACTCCCTCAAAGTACAGGATAGTTCCTCTCGGATAGGTTCTGACCTTTACTGACTAATTAGACCATATCTCCCAAATTGAAACTCCAAATTGAGTTATTCCAGTTGGTAAAAATCCATGAGCCATATATCTATAATTGTTATGTTGGCGCGCTATTTTAATTCCCTACAGAATATTCCCAGAAATTCAAAAACTAAAGCATTAATAACATACTCTTCCCTGAATAAACATTTTCTGACCTCTGCTTACTAATCGGATCATATTTACCTCATATGAACTCCAAATTGCATAATTCCAGTGAGTATATTTCCATGAGACATAGATATATAACTTTAATGTTAATCATTTATTTTAATTCCATACAGATAATTCCCAGAAATTAAAATACAAAAGCTGTCCTAACATAATCTTCCCTGATGAACCATTTTCTGACCTTGGCTTACTAATCGGACCATATCTACCACATGTGGACTCCAAATTGAATGATTCCAGTGGCTAACAATCCATGACACACATATCTTTAATTCTTATGTTAACCATTTATTTTAATTCCCTACCAATAATTCCCAGAAAGTAAATTATCAAAACTATCCTAACATATTCTTCCCTGATGATTCATTTTCTGACCTTTGACTACTAATCAGACCATAGCTACCTCATATGGACTCCAAATGGAATGATTCCAGTGGGTAAAAATCCGTGACACATATATCTTTAATTCTTATGTTAACCATTTATTTTAATTTCTTATAGATTGTTCCCATAAATTAAAATACCGAAACTTAAAATTCTGTCAACCATAGCCATACCCATGCAGAACTATCTACACCAACCTAAGTATTCAAACATACATCACATGCAAGATCAATATGTAACATGATATAGCAACATCCATGACCAATCATAAAAGTTTTAAGATCAAAATCTCATATAAATATTATGAGTTTCAAAGGTTTTCTTCAAAAAGAAATATTGTTAAACTTACCTGGAGCACTTAGTCCCCTAGACTTCTCCTTCCTCTTTCTTCCTTTCTTCCTCTCCTTTCCTCACACTACCTTGCTTCTATTTTTGCTCTCCCTCACTTGGACGAAATTCTAATGTTGTAAGGGTGGGTTTTCTTATATAGACCACCAAATAATTCACCTTTCATGATCATGGGTCTACCTTATCACAATTAGGATACACTTTGTTGAATTTTTGGAAAACAAACAACTTAGGTTCTTGTCTTCCTCTTCCTTAGTCAAGATATGCATAGAAAAAGGAGATTTTTATTTTGAAAATTATGATGATATGTTCTTAAGATATGGGGCAAGATCCCTTTGATTTAGGGATTCATTTCCTTTTTCTTTTGTCTTAATCAAGTATGATAGATTTACCTTTTTAAGTGAAAAATTTCTAGCCCTTGAATTTTCCTTACTTAACTAAAATTATTTGTATAGGAAAATGATGTTTTGTCATAATGCTATGTATTATTACCCACTTGCTAAAGTTATGAATGTAGGATATAGATGTTTTTGTCCTAAAGCCTTGTATTATTATGCCACTTGCCAAAATGATGAATGTAGAATCACACCACTTGCTAAATTTTTGTCTTAATGCCATGTCACTTAATCTTGATTACACTAATATTTCATCACTTTAATTTTATTTTTATTTTTATTTTTCCTCTTGGGTTTGGGCTCATTCTTGCCCATTTTCCTTACTTTGGTTAAAATTCTACCTTTCATAATGGGCTTGGTCACATTTTCATGATTTTTGGGCTACCGGTCCAATTTCTATATCTTAGTCCAAGTCTATGTTTTATTTCTTCTTTGGGCTATCCTATTGGCTTGCTAAAAATTCATGTGAAGTAGAAAAACTCTATATGAAGTGTCTATAGGTTAAAACCCAATTACGGGTGGAGATACTAAACTCAGTAACTTTTGCTCTTAAATTAAGAAAAATTACCATAATCCGATCTTCTTGAAATTTTAAGACCTTTACTTACTTCACAAAAATTTATCTTTCTTTACCTAAGAATTTCACCTTTGTTTAACATGTTTATTTCTAATATTTCCTCTTAGGTTTTCTTTCTTTACCTATTCCATTAATATTAGAACATTTCTATGAATATATGTAAGGTGAAGAATTTCTAAGGAAAATATCTAAAAAATTACGGGATGTTACAGTACCTATGGCTTGAAGCCATTGCATCTTCACCACCCTTTGTACAATATGTCACATATCAGACACAGACCAAAGATAAGCTTCCTTATCTCCGGATTGCTTCTCTTTCCTTCTCTTGAACAACTCCTCCTCAAATCCATTACTACGATAAACACCATCCCAGTGTCATCCAAGCCGAATTCCATAACGATTTGGGGCAGCATCTAAACCTTTTTTTAAACAACTGTGATTTGGATGTCCTGAGGAACTACAAAACTTGATTCCTTCATCTTCTCACCTTCCCCCAAGTTTGTAAGAACAGTCTTTGGATTTTTAATTTACCTTACCAAATGTGCCAGACGATTACCCCATCTTACTCTCTCCTTGAGCATTTTTTCGAGTCCCGAATCATCTCCGTTACATGCAAATGGCCTATGCTTCTTAAGTTCTAGTTTCTTTAGCCTAGCCTCTGCTTCCTGCTTAAAGAAGAATAATGTTCTTGTATTCCATATTTCATGAAAATACAGAGGGCTCTTACGCCCTTATGTACAGAGTATGGTATAATACAAGAAGGGAAATACTATAAATGCCATTGAGGGCCTAATTAAATCTAGCAAGCGTAAGGGATTTGGTTAAAACAAAAATGATTACTATATCTCAGTCTCAAATAATAGTTGCAAGCTCTTTATATTCCGTATTAACTCCATTCAAGACATGAAGAACAAGATGGTTATTTGGAATAGAAGCAATGAGAGCAAGTTAATCTACCAATCTATGAACTTTGCTTAAGAAATTATACATAGAATGTGTACCTTGTTTCACATATCCTAGCTGACTTATGAGGCCATAAATCATGAGAAAAAGGTGTTAGCATAGTGTTTAACAAGACGCTTCCATGCTTCAGTAGCTGTTTGGTAGTAACTGATGATTGGTATGACATTGTCTAATAGAGAAGTCATAATGACATGAAAAAGAAATTTATCTTGGTCTTAAAGACATTCAATGTGATCCTTTAATCAAATCCTTCACTTCAGCAAATCAATTATATCTTATAATCGTGTCTATAAACTAGTCTAACTTTGTATTTGAATTTTGTATTTAGTTAATAGCCTTACAACAATTTTTGATGTTGTTCATTAATAACATTAATTGTTTGCTGTAAATCTTCCTAGTCAAGTCCTATATATAGTAGAAAATGTAAAAGAACAAATGACTAAAAAACTTTTTCAACTTGGTATCAGAACCTATATTCTTTAAAGAATAACCTGTGTCTTTTTTCTTTTGTTCTTAATCTCCTGTGTCTATCTTTCTTTCCATTTTCCTTCTTTTCTTGCCCTTTCTATGTCTCTCTTTCTTTCTTCCTACATCTTTTTCTTATGTATTGGTTGTTTACTTTTTCAAGGCCCTTCTAAAGATGGTATCTATCCACTCCATCTGCCATCCATCTCTACTTTTCCCCTTGCTCTAGCCATCGTTCATTCCTCTCTGTAGCATAATAGTCTCGATCACCCATCTTCTTTAGTTTTAGCTCGTTCAGGACCCACTATTGGGTCTTACTATTCTTTTTTCCATTTTTGTCATGATTGTGCACTTAGCAGATCATACCAATTGCCCTTTACTTCCAATAATGTGTCTACTACATCTCCTTTTATTATTATTCATAATGATGTATGGATGTCTCCAGTTTTATTTGTTAGTGGTTTTAAATACTATGCCCTTTTTACTGAAAAATCATCACGTTATACATGGATTTACCTAATGCGGTGCGAAAATGAGGTTCGTACACATTTTCAAACTTTGGTAGCTATGATTCACAATTTTTTTAGTGTTTCTATAAAATTTCTTCAAAGTGACAACATCATGAATATGTAAATCATGCTTTCTAGTATTTTTTTTAAATCTTTGGGAATTCAGTAACATTTTTCATGTCTCAATATTCTTCAACAAAATAGCCTGGTCGAATGAAAACATTGCCATTGCCACCATAACTCACACTATTTTTCTCACTTTCGGAGTTTCTTAAAATCTATAGGTTGAAGCCACTCCCACTTCAATCTACATCATTTATCTTTTTCTTACTCCCTTTCTTAATTGGGATACACCCCATTATTGCCTTTATGGCACCTCTCCCTCTGATGTGTCTTCTTTACCCTGCAAAATTAAGATTAAGCCTAATAAAACTTCTTTGGCCCACTTTGCTTTGCTTCTAGTCATTGAACTGCCTATCCCTTGCAAAGAATATTGAGAACGGTTTGAAATAGGTTTGACAGCACCTTGATCTCCATCACCCTCATATTCCTTTCTTCGAGTCTTTGGTTACTCTTGTTTTCCTCATCTCAGTCTATAAATCTCCAACAAACTCTTGAGTCCTAGTGTTAAATGTGTCTTTCTCGGATATAACCTTCATCATATGGGCTATCATTATCTTAACCCATACAGTGGTCATGTTTATGTTTCTTGTCATGTTTTATTCAACAAAAATCATTTTCCTTTTAAAGTATTGCAGGCACAATTCAATTTTAGCCTTGGGCCCCTTGGCTTTGTCATATTATCAACCCCAGTTCCTTCGCTGCTCTATATACCCAGCTCATTGTCACTCTATCTCACACTAGCCTACCAAAACCCACATCATCTCATTCACTTATTCATTTAATAAAAATATCCCAAACTACCTCAACTTCATATACTCATACAAAGACACCAATACCTACTATATACTCCTTGCTACCTACATTTACCTCCACAGTCATCATTAACACACCACCTCCGATAATCTAGGTAGTCTAATGCACTGCCCCTTTTATCCTATACAACTGTCACAGCTAATAACCATCGACGAATGCTCGTTCTACTATGCTCGATGCTGCTGTCATCATTGCAATCCCATCATATCCAACAATTTTAGTTGCTGATCTACCAACTTTGCATTAGGTTTCACATCCTTCCTTTCATTTGATGACTACTTAATCTCGAGATGGCATTCTTCAGCCTAAAACCCACAATGATGGCACAATCAAATATCCTCTTCCTTGGGCACTCCTCAATATGATAAATATAGTAAAACCTACTTGCTAAACTCAAGCGGCTTAGAAAGCTAAATGGCGTGCTGCTATGACTGAAGAGATCAACGTCTTGTTAAAGAACAACACTTGGACGCTCATGCCTTCCTCCCCAACATACAATACCGTTAGTTGCAAATGGGTGTTTCGGGTGAAACAAAAGTTTGATGGCTCAATTAAGTGCTACAAGGCATGCCTAGTTGTAGCAGTAAGGTATCAATTATAAAGAAACTTTTAGTCTTGTAATTAAACCTTCCACTATTTGTATCGTTATTACACTTGCTGTGTCTTGAGGTTGGTTTCTTTAGTAGCTAGACGTAAAAAATACCTTCCTTCATAGTCTTCTCCAAGAAGATGTGTATATGCTTCAACCACTAGGTTTCATTAATTAGTCTTGGCCATCTCATGTATGCAAACTCAACAAAGAAATTTATGGCCTTAAACAAGCTCCTCGTGCATGGTTCCATTGAATGAGTACATTTTTTCTTTATGTTGGTTTCGTTCAAAGCATTACTGATTCCCCTTTATTCATTTATCGTCATGGTACACACAATTTATTTCTTATTATATGCGAATGATATTGTAGTTACGGGTAGCAATGATTATCTTATACAAAATTTTATTAATGCTCTTCGACGTGATTTTGATATCAAGGATTTAGGTCATCTACATAACTTCCTCAGGTTGTAGGTTACCAATCATGAATATGAATTGCATTTCAACCAGGTTAAATATGCTCATGATATTTTATCTAAGCATAAACTTCTCTACAACAAACTTGTGAATACATTAATGTTTGCCAAGTTTGTTCTCGCTGTTCATGATAGGGAGATCTTTGAGAATCCCACTATTTTTCATGAATTAGTTGGGTCCTTAGAGTATCTCACCATAACAAAACCTAATATTGTGTTTGCTGTGAACATAGTCTCTTAATTCATTAGCCAGCCTTGTATCTCTCATCTTATTACTGCAAAACAAATCCTACGTTACATCAAAGGATCAATTGATCATGGTCTTTTATTTACACCACAACATCAACTAGTTCATGTCTATGCCTACTCTGAAGTTGACTGGACTAAATGGCCAGATTCTCATTGGTCCACTTTCGGCTACCTTGTGTATCCTAGCACAACTCTCATCTCTTAGTGTTCTAAAAAGCAACCTACCATAGCTCGCTCTAGTGGGGAGTTCGACTACAAATCTCTTGCACATGCTAGTGCCAAAACCACCTGGATGGGATACTTACTATATGAACTTGGTGCTCATATCCAATTTTTCATCTAACTACATAGTGACGACTTAAGTACCACCTACATGGCCTCCAATCTTGTTTTTCATGCCTGCACAAAGCACATAGAGATTGACTATCATTGTGTTTGGGAAAAAGTTGCTCAACGAAGTCATTGTGTCTGTTTTATTCCCTTAAAGAATTAGCCGGCTAACTTACTTACCAAGCAAATACAAAAGTCTCGCCATTCTCTTCTTTCCAGGAAACTTTTCAATTTAGGATCGCCAAGTTTGAGAAGGGCTATTAGAGACATTCAATGTGATCCTTCAATCAAGATCTTAACTTCAGCAAATTAATGTCCTGTAATCACGTCTACAAACTAGTCTAACTCTATATTTGAATTTTGTATTCAGTTAATAGCCTTGCATAAGTTTTTGATCTTGTTCATTAATAGTATTAATTGTTTGATGTAAATATGCCTAGTCAAATCCTATATATTGTACATAATGTAAAAGAACAAACGGCTGAAAACCTTTTTCAATACTTGGCTTTGCCAAAGAACAAATTCAAGATTTGGAACTTGTTTCCCTTTATCAAATATTGTTGTAGGTGGCATGGGTTTGGATCCATCAATGAAACCATTTAAATCATATCCGAATAGTAAATCATTAAACTATCCTTACCCCTTTCTATTTCCTTATCCTTAGGCTTTTCTTTAACCTTTTGTTTTGACTTCGGGTATTCCTTCTTTGATATGCATTCTTCTTTTATTATTTCATACAGGTTCAGCACCATGCCCTCTCATGGAAGTATGAATATGTTTAAATCTCAACCTACCGTCCTCCTTCATGTCAATCTCCTCCCTTAGATACTGACCATAAAGTAAACCTATTTTCCCCATTTTTCCCAAGAGCTGGTTCCTTTTGGTACACACACATATATGTTGACAATTGAAATAATTTCTTTTTAATTCTAATAAAACATTAAAATATAAATTCTAATTTTAATAAAATAATAAGAATAATTAATCTTAATATAGTAGTGATTGTTGACTTATTGGATATTAAATATTTTATAATGCAACTAGAGACTCATTAAAGTATTTGAGTAACTAATCACTGTGTGCTTATTGGTTCTGATTAGATTTGTTCAAAACTGATTTTAGGTAAATGAATTCAAACTAATTAAACTAAAACAATCAAACCGATCTTTTAATTAGATTAATTGGATATAATTTTTTTAAAAACTGATTTAATTAATTTAGTTGTTGTATTTCCTATTTTAAAGTTAAATTCCAACAAAACTAATTACTTAACTAATAATTTAATTATTTTATATTTTAATTTAAAAAGTTTATTATTCAATTAGATGGCCTATTAGATTTGAAAATATAATGATTTATGAACCTATATGCTAACTCTTCTATTTATTGTTATATTGAATTATTAATTGATGGAATTTGAAATTTAAATTATGAATTTTATTTATTTCTTGGTTGTTGGATTTTTAATTTTAAATTTAATTGAAATAATATTGATATGAATTATGAGTGTTTTTTTATAGTATAAAGTTTAAAATCTTTAATTTCATATTAAATATTGAATAAATGTAAAATTCTTAATTTTTAAAATGTTACCCTTATTTGTTTTTTCAAAACTTGACCATCCAATCCAATTCGAACTTATTAAATCTAAATTGATCTAGTTCGATTATGGTCATTTTGATTAGATTGATGGGATAAAATTTTTGGTAAAATCAATTTAATGCAGTCGAATGGCACATTTGTCAAAATGATTCAAACTAAATCATTAAAGACTCCTAATTCTGTGAAAAGATCCACCTAGGACCAACTTTGTATACTTTAGCAGATATAACATGAATTAAGTAAAGCAAAACTCATACTTGAAGTTGCATAGAAAAATCTTATTGGATGTGCTTGTAACTAATTTTACCAAGAATTCAATTAAACTCTCATTCATGAATTGAATTCTATTAATGAATGAAATTTTATATTTAGAATAAAATTTCTAACTTATAGAATTCAATTAAATTATAATATTTGAAATATATTTTAACTTAATAAAATTCAATCCAAAGTTATTCAAAATCATACATTTAGTTTTAGCAATATCTTTTCATATCCAAGAATGGGTAGAATGAGAATGCATAACTCTATCAGTTAAGAAGGGGCCAATTTTGGCTTTATTACCTAGCCAAAAAGAGAATTTGGAAGAGACACTAATCTCCAAATATTTTTTGTAAGTAAAGCTTGATTGAAGTGATAAGAACTTCTTAATCCCAAACCTCATTGATATTTAGGAAGACACAATTTATCCCAAGGCTACCATATGTATAGCATATTTCCCATCTTTGAAGCCTTAAATAAAATCTGGCATGGACTTATCAATTTTCTAATAATACTTTTTGGGAAATGCAACAGTAGAAAAAGAATAAGCAGATAAATTCTAAAGAGGATTTAGCTAGAGTGATATGACCTGAGAGAGAAGATTTGCTTTCCAACCTTGTAGTTTCTAATGAACTTTGTCACTATTTCCTAGTAGTTTTTAGTTTTTTTGCTTTATAGGAATCGACATAAACAATTAGAGGTTGTTTGGTAGGGAAAATTTTTTTAAATTTTTGAAAATATGTATTTAGGAATATTAAATCCCTTTGTTTGGTACACAATTTTATAACATGATTCCCAAGAAACTTTAATTCTTGGGAATCAAATTTTGGGATATATTCCGACAAAATAATTCCTTAAGGGGGGGTGAGAATTAGAGATTCCCATGAAAGTGGAAATCATTTTATAAAATGAAATTACTAATTTATTCCTTATTTTTTACCCTCCATCTATACTCATTTCTATCCTTCATTCTCAGCCTCTCATCTATGCACGGGGGAAGAATGAGCTCTCTCATTTCCATCTACGTAAGAAGCAAACAAAGCACACCAAACTCTATGGCACCCAGCATCACCACGAGCACCGCCACGGCACCCTCTTTGTGCAGCATCCATCACCGCAAAGCTCCCATCCAACGCCACGTACTCTCTTAGCTTGTCAACTTTCTCCCTTGTCTCTCTTCAATCTGTAAGACAGAGGTTTCTTTGCCCAATTCATGCTATTTTCATATGGTCAATGTATGGATTTAGTGTTTCCTCGTTTGTGGTGCTAGATTGAAAATGTGTTTCTACCTCCACAGAAAATATTTGAATACGATTTTCCTTGACTCATCCCTCTGGTGGTGGGTGATAATTGCTCTTTATCGCTTTTCTCATAACATTTTAGAAAGTGAACGTTTTCAAGGTTTTGACTAGGTTCAATTGCTAGCTTGGAAAATGATTTGAAGATAATTTCTTTCAGGATCATTTTTTTACTATTAATAATTTTTGGTGAGAAGCATATATGCTTATGATCTCTATGCAGATGGTCCCTCATTTCTTTTTCTCCAATTTCTATCACTTTTTGTTTATAGCAATATAAGTTAGACATTTGCTATTTGCAGAGAAATGTCATGAATTAGACAAACTTATTTGAATAATTGATATATTTTCAATATTAAACTTGAGAAAAACATTATTTGAACTCACCTAGAATGCTAAAATAAAATTTGATGGAGAAGTTAAGGTAAAAGTTTCTTAATAGAATAGACATGAAGTTATAGAAGGTGTTTATTTAACTGATTTTTTTTGAAAATTTCCTTCCAAAATTGATGAACAGAAATGAACATTTATTATTTATCATTCAATTAATGAACATAATTTGTTATTCCTAACAAGTCTACTCTCGTGCATGAAAGATTTGGGGCTGGATTCTAACTATCTTCGCTCTTTTTCCCTCCATTAACTGAGCTCCAAGACTATTATATTGGGGAAAATTGCATTATTACATAGACCTTATTATGTCATAATTGTTTAGATTTATTAACTTAAAAAGCTGTCACTTTGTTAATTTATATTTTCAATACAAGAAGTATTTTCATAACTTTATGAGTAGGCCTTAGAAATTGGTTTAGTTATGTCTATGAATGTGGTTTAAAATTGTGTGCCTTATTTATTTTGGTTTGATTATGCTTTTAGTTGAAGCTTTATAAGGAATTATTAACTTAATATCTATCCTGGTTAAAGTTGGTATCAGAGCGGTCGATCTTAGGCGATCATGGGGTGGGTGGTCATCTAGATTGACTTAGAGGAGTCTTGAATAGTTATGTGGAAACATTGTGTAAGGTAGCGGATAAATACAGTAGGAAAGTACTAGTATTTCCTATTTATAATCTTGTGTAGTGTGATAACTACTGTAAAATTTTGAACTGCTGTTGAGTTTGATCACCTCAATAGTGACTAATATTTTGCTTTACTAATACAATGAGTTATGGCACCACCAAGAAGGAATCTGCTAGGCAGCGCAGATGCTATGTTAAATAACATAACCGTAGAGAATTTGAAGAAAATATAAACATAAAAGTTGTAGATAATTGTATTAACTTCCTATAGGATTTGAAATCACCTCACTCGGAGTTCGTATGAGGGAGATATGATGGAATAAGTGAAGAAAGGTCACAGAATACGGCCAGGCCATGTTCTGGGTTGCTTCAACCTGGGTAGGCCGTGTTCGGGGTTGTTTTTAAACATGTTTGAAGTATTTTTCAAGCATGGCCGTGTCTTGAACATGGCTAGGTCGTGTTGGGTGCTGGATTATCATATTTTTCACTGTTTTATGTCTAAAAATAATCTTGTTTGTTGTAATATTTTTAAGAAATATATATTCAAGAAAAATACTTTTAAAATGATGATTTTGGTATAAAAAATTACTCTTTATCTTTATTTAATTTAAAATGAATCATATTGAATATTGGTATGTGATGAATGATTATTAATCATTTGGTATAAAAATGATGCATCATATTATAAAAGTGATTAAATGACAAGCGTAAAGCTCATGACGAGTTGCTTGATAATTATATATTGTATTTGATGAATATGAATTTATATATACATTATATGTATGGATGAATATCGACGGGTTGTATGACTTGATATGGTACCTAGTAGGGGACGCCCTATTAGCTTGAGTGAGCCAAGGAAGGGCCGCTCTAACCGGGTGACAGTGGTAATGTGAGGGAGCAGGAGGGTGATGTACTCACATTCCCTGATAACTTATTGTGACTGTAGTCGATCGGTCACTATGCATATAGTAAATGAGTAAATTAAAAGCCGTAATATGGCTGAGCATTATAAAAAGAAATAGATTTTTAGTGCATGTGTAGTATGATAATTATGCATAAACAAAAATTATGATTTTATCTCAAAATCTTGATATTTCTCTGTAGTTCATACAGCTGAACATAACTCATGTTTTCTCGTCATATTTTATTTATGTTAAGTCTATTGGGAATCTTTGTTCTCACTATTATTGTGGTGTTATGTTCAAAAGAAATGAGATGCAACACAAAATGGCGTTACTGATGGAGATCTAGATGTCAGCACCACCTCCTCACCCTTTGTATTTCAAGGGTGAAGTGCTGTATAAAGACTCTTATTTATATATTAAAATGTTGTATTGTATAAATATAACATGTATGGGGTTTATAATAAAAATGTGTATATATACATATATATATATATATATATTGTGTTTATACATATGGCATATTTAATATGCGTAATATAAAAAAAAAAATTCCTTAGTAGAAATATATATTGTCTTGAATTGTATTTTTGGAATTTTGAAGAAGTAAATAAAATTCCTAATTCTACTTTGGTTCCCGATGTCATTTTATACTTGGTAACAATCACAATAACAAAAATATTTAAATTTTCTTAAGGGCTCTGCTTATGAAATCTAAATCTACCAAAAGCTATGTTTGCCAAATCAGACATAATTTCCTTTTTATCACATTTCATGATAGTCATTGCTTTCACTATCAATCATTTCATGAAGGCTAATAAACATATGTGACACTTCTGATAGCATGTTTGTAATAATAAATATATGTGACACTTCTTATAGCATGTTTGTAAAAATATTTTCCTTATATTCATCTTAGATGATTTTGGTCCTCTTTAAAAGTATATTATTTTTGTTTCATGTTAGATGATGGCATGATTAAACCATGGAAGAAGAAGAAGGCTCATCATCATACTAATAATATATATAGAGTTGCTTAATCAATTTGTTCTTTTCTTGATGAACATGTGTTTTCTGTTATTGGTTTATCATTTAAGAAGAAGAATTAGGAGATGCGTAGCTTGGGATCATTATAGTAGGGCCATGGTTAGAAATTTCAATTTCGAACGGATAGTTTACATTAGTGATACTGATTGTATTGAAAATACTAAAATTGATATGATATGTTTCTATAAATTATGCGACTTATTGAAAATTGTAAGGATGCTTGTACCAACTAAGCATATGTGTGTAGAAGAGCAAGTTGTAATATTTTTACACATTTTAACTCATGATGTTAAAAATAGAGTAATTAAAAGACAATTCATGAGATCCAATGAAACAATACGTCGGCAGTTCAACAAATTCTTGCATGTTATATAGTTTTATTCAAACAACCTGAACCTATATCTCAAAATTTTACTAATGAACGTTGAAAATGGTTCAAAATAATGTTACAAGAAAATATAGAAAAATATGTATTATCACTTTATTATTTGAAAAATAAAAGTTAATGACACACATTTTTTTTAATGAATAGAATTGTTTAGGAGCTCTAAATGGGACATACATAAAGCTAAATGTCTTACAAGTTAATATGGCTAGATATTGGACTAGAAAGGGTGAAATAGCAACAAATCTATTAGGAGTTTATTCTTAAGATTTACAATTTATCTATATTTTAGCTAGATAGGAAGAATAAGCTACAAATTCTAGGGTTCTTAGAGATGCTATATATTGTAGGAATGGATTAAAGATGCCAAAAGGTACTTTAATTTAATTTGGAGTGTCATTTTTTATTTTTTGAGTTTGGTGCTTCTTAGATTCATTTTAATAACTTTTTTTAAATAAATGGTCATCTTTATTTTTTAAGGTACTATTATTTATGTGATGTTGGATATATGAACGGGAAAGAGTTCCTTACACCTTATAAGCGGCAAATATATCATCTTAGTGAATGGAGAGAAGGGGCACAACTTACAACACCACAAGAGTTTTTCAACATGAAACATTCTTCTGTTAGGAATGTCATTGAATGATGTTTTGGCTTGTTAAAAGGGAATTGGGGAATTTTAAGAGCCAAATCATTTTATTCTGTTAAAACACAGTGTAAGATAATTACTTCTTGCTGCTTGCTGCTTACTTTATAATCATATTAGAAGAGAAATGGTAGTGGACCCTTTAGAACATCATTTGATGGATATGGAAGAACAATATGATGTTTTGCAAGGCGATATGATAACTCATGTAGATGCATCTGATGCATGGACAGATTGGAGAGATGAGCTTACTAAAAAAATGTTCAATACATGGAGATGACAACATTGAAATCATTTGGGCATTATTAAAAAAAATTTCCTCCATTTGTGGTGCTTGTAATAATGGATATTTTAAAATTGGTCATTTTATTATATTGTAATAGATTGGATATTAACCATTTTTATTACATTCTTAGTTGTGTTATGATATTATTAATAAAGTCCATTTAATTATGTTCTTTTGACTATTTGATATTATTTGTGTTTTACACTTTTTTTTTCTATCAGTAGATGGAGGAATCCAAAGTAAAACATAATCATCATCAATCGACTTTCGAAGAAGATGCAATCGATAACTTGGAGAGGGGATAATGGTTTCAAACCTGGATTTTACAAGCATTTGGAGAAGATAATGCTACAAAAAATGCTTGACTGTAATTTAAAAACTTTTCCTTATATAGAGTCAAGGGTTAAACAACTTAAAAAACACTATAATACAATATGTGAAATGATGGGGCCTAGGGTTGGCAGTGGATTCAATTGGAATGACAATGATAAAATGATCGTAGTTTATAAGGAAATATATAAAGAGTGGGTAAAGGTAACTTATGATATTTTTATGTCTATTCAATTATAATTTTATGTAATTTTATTCTTCAATTGATATATATATTATTTATAATTTTTATTGGCAAACCCATCCTAATGCTAAAAGGCTTTACAATAATCCATTTTCTTACTTTGATGTACTTGGTCATATTTTTGGCAAAAATTATGCTATTGGAGAAAATACAAAAGACCTTGCTACTGTTGTGGAAGTAATGGATAATGAAACTTTTATAAATGCTGATGTTGAAGCTAAAATATATATCAGAGAGGAAGTTGATGAAACAGTCAACTCGGTTGTTGAAACTCAAGTAACCATTAATATTATATAAGGTTGTGGGTAAAATAATAATAAGAGAGGTAAAAAAAGAGATCAAGAAAGCTCAATAATTGAATTTGTGGCTGATAATATTACTAAGTGTAGTACTTTATATGAGAAATGTACTAGTACTATTAAAATTTTGGCTTCAGCTTTAAAAGATGAATCTGATAGAGTCAATAAAAAGATGTTAGTTTATCAAGAGTTGACAAATATTGAAGGATTAAATACTCTACGAAGGGTTAAAATTGGGCATTTTATATGTGAAGATAGTTATACAATTGACATTTTCTTGCAAGTAGATCTTGAAGAAAAAAAATTTCTAATGAATGATATATTGGTAGGAAATCAAATTTGAGAAGGTAACTTTTTCTTACATTTTTTGATTCTTTCCTTTCATATTTTACTAATATGATTTAATTTGTTCTAGTGTTGATCAAAAAGCTATTGCCATAAAAGTTAGATTAAGAAGATAGTGATGTTTTTGGTTATCACATCCTGTTGAGATTTTTGTGTGTGTATAACTATTTTGTACAAATTATCATACTTAAAGTATTAACATCGTACAATACAGATGCTATTTCTTATTTCGTAATATAGTACTATCATATAATTATATATACAATATTACATATTTTTTTAAATTTTACAAATTTTTTGTCATAGAAGAGACACATTTGTTGCTATGAGAGGGCAACTATAGCTATTTTTTAATTTATTTTATTCTTTTAATCTTTTTTTCTTTATTTTAAAAAAATAAACAGACAAGAATTTTTTTAAAAAGAACTAAGGTGCATATTTGAAAAATTATTGAAGATTCCAAAAAAATTTAAGTATAACAAACAAACAAATATAAGATTCTCAACAATTTTAAAATTCAACCAAACACATTTTGTATATTTTTAAAAATTATAATTTCTATCAATTATATTTTTCAAAAAATATGATTTTCAATAATAAAATTTTTTATCGTATATTAAACGCCACTTTAAATACTTATCAAGAGGCTTGTGAGGAATTCGAAAAATACTTTTCAAGACTTCTTTGAACATGGGGTGTTTGGGCTGAAAACCATCTCAAATTTTTTAAAGTTAATCAGTTGACCCGCCAATTGAATGTAATAGTTTAGAATACTCTTGACCTATTCGCATTCAACACAGTTTGCATTGAAAAAAAGAATAGTATCATCTTCCTACATTAAATGATTAAACATGGAGAGTTTCTTGCTGCCTTAATACAAACAATTCTGCCATTATTTTCTGTCAGAGCAAGCCTAGCAAAGAGAACGTTAGAGCATAAAATAAAGGTACAGGGTGAAATAAGGTCCCCTTGGCGGATTCCCTTTTGGAGAGTGAATCTTTCAATAGGAACACCTTTCACTGAAGCTTTATAAGAAACAGTGATTAGGTATTGCATGATAAACTGAATCCAAGTGCTTGGAAAATGCATCTTCATGAGAACAATATGGATGAAATTCGTAGACTTTATGAATATCAATTATGGATAAAATTCTTAGATAATCTATCATAAACTTTATGAATATCAATCTTTAAAGTGCACCAATGAACTTTTGATTTCTTCACTTTTTGAATATAGTTCATAACTTCAACAGCAAGAATGATACTATAAAAAATGAGTCATCCTTTGGTAAAAGCATTTTGGTAGGGATATATAAGGTCATTCATAAAAGGTTTAAATATGTTGACCATGTCTGTGGTAATTGTTTTGAAAGCCACATTACAAAGACTTGAGGGCTGAAAATCCTTAAAAGTTTGGGGAATTGGACACTTGGGAATAAGACTAATAGAAGTCTGATTAAGCTCTTTAAGAAGAAAACTATTGTTGAAAAAAGCTAAATCCATGTTGCAGATATCAATTTAGACAATTGGCCAAAACTCTTGGAAAAAAAAAGTGACCTAGGAGCCTTATTAGCTTTCTTGAAATAGAAAAATGCTTTTCAATCATGCTAACATGATGATCAGATAGTGTAGGCATATCAAGGGAAGAAAATTCATCAAAAATATCATTTACAGGCATATCAAAATCACAGCTATAAATATTTTTAAAGAAGTTCAAAGCTAGACTTTGAATAGCCTCAGAATCATCAATCCAACTCTCTTGCTCATTCTTTATTTTTGTAATGTTATTGCTTATCCTTCTCTTCTTAATCAAACTATAAAAATATTTTGTATTCCTATCTCCATTAACTAGACACATTTGTCTAGCCCTTTGAGCTCAATATACCTCTTCGCTTTGTAACAAAAATTCATTGTAACTCGTAAAGATATTTTTCCTTTTGTATCATACCAGGATCATGCAAGCTATTATGAATCAATTATGATTCAATTTGCAGCTGACTTATTTTATTACTAATATTATCATAAATATTCCTACTCCAATTTGATAAAACATATTCAATTGAATTCTCAATTTTTAGGGGTTCTAAACACAGATAAAAGTTGCTTGAACAATTGTTTAACAAACTAGCATTAAACTTGCTACGTTTAGCACTTCATGATGCTATTTTTTATTTCAATTAGTGCAATACCATTATTGAAAAGATACATTAGGCACAAGACCAGAAATAAATCAAAAGATAAAAACAGGTGAATTAAGTCTATCTAACTTAATTTTGCGGTTTCTCATTATACTATTAGCTAAATGGTTTTTAACATTTTTCGAAAAAACTATTTAGGTTAGGCAGGGCTATTTGTGGCCTAATTCAGTGGGTCTAGACGTAGGAGCCTACAAATTTAAATTCAGATCCAAATCAGCCCAACTACAGAAAAACAGCAATTTTTTTTTTCCACTTTTTAGAGCTTACATTTCTATTCGTTATTTATTCTCATTTTTATCTTCTTTTTTATTATGTCTCATTTTAATTTTTTTCTTTTAAATTTATTTTTTCCTCATATATAAAACATGATAAATATGTTATTATTAGTAAAAAAATACCTTTATTATAAAAGTGTTCCTAATTCGACTATAAATTACTTTTTTGGCATTTTTGAAATAAAAAATATTAGTTAGTACAATATGTTAAAATTCACTTAAATAATTTTTTCTCTATTTGAGCAGAATTTCATTTGTAGAGGAATGATCTCTAGGCAATTTACTTACTTGCACTTGTCTTAAAGAAATTTAAAACAGGTCTAAATGAGATCGAATATCTTTGTAATTGTAAACGAAAAAGATTTCGAAAAAGACTCAGGTGTCATTTGATCGGTGGCAAAGAAAGGAATGGAAAGGAATAAAAAGGAAAATTGAGAATGGAATGGAATGTTGTAAAAAAAAATACGTTTAGTACGCAATGAAATGAAATAGAATGGAAAGCTGACAAAAAGATAGAAATATTCTTGAAATATAAAAATAGTAAAATAATATTATTTAAATTTAAAATTTTATTTAAAAATGAGATAAATAAAAAAATAATTAATAATATATAATTTTTATAAATATTATTGTTACTTAAAAATTTATTTAAAAATAATATAAAAAAATTAAATAGTAATATAAAAAATTTATTAAAAATATTAATGATTTTAAAAAATAATTTAAATATTATTTATTTTATATTATTTATCAATAATAAATAAAATTTTTTAATTTATTTATTTTTTTTAAAAAATATTTATTTATTTTAAAAAATATTTATTTATTATTTTGCATATAACAAGCCACTTCAACAAGTAATTTTTGTAAATTTTTTTAATTAAGTTATTTTTAAAAAATATTTTTATTGTTTACTTAAGAAAAAAAAAGAAAAATGTCATTTCCTACCTTTTTTTATTGATTCCATCTAGGAGGTCTTGATTCCATTCAAGTTGTGTGAGAATGCCTTCTCTCTCTCGTAAAGCAATTTTCATTCTATAGATTTAAATTTTTTGCAACCAAACGTTTTTTTAGATGGAATGAAAATACTGATTCCCGTTCTATTACTTTAAATCCAACAACCAAATAAAAATAAAAGACTCAAGAAAATAGACGAAACCCTTGTAACGTTAATATCTCGGTCATCTTCACAATTTTTGAATAAAATATTAAATGAAAACAAATATTGTCATCCCTGCAGGAGGGAGCGCCGCGGGAACACGAAGAAGCAGTGGGAACAGAATCAGAGAAGGGAGAGTTTTTGGGGAGAGGGAGGCATGGTGCCCCTTGTTAGTCCTTTTTATATTTCATGTGTTGTTTGTGTTTTCTTGAAGTTATTTTTTTTATAAGAGTTATTTGCTTCTATTAAAAAATAGTAACTATAAAATTTCAATTTCTTATATTTTATATATTTAAATTCGTAATTTTAAATTTAGATTTATAATTTTTTGTTCGTATAAATAGAAAAAATAAAAAAGAAGAAGCTAACTTCATAAAATGTTAAAAAATATGTTGCCTCTTCTATAATATACTCTCTTTTTTTATTTGGTTGTATAAATTAAATTTTTGTGATATTTAAATTATAATTTGGTAGATTAATATTTCAGAATGTGTTACCTCTAATATTGCTGATCATAGTATCTTTTTTTAATATACTTGAAAGTTGGATTTAAGTAGTCTCCCATTGAACTTTTTCATCTCTTCTATACTATGCTCTCGGTAGCTTGTATTACTATATTTTAAACCATTAAAATTTTATCAAAAAATAAATAAAATATTAAATTAATAATTTAATCTTTAAATTTATAAATTTATTTAATTTTATTGTTTGAATCTTTTAATTAATCTCTAAATCTATCAATTTATTGCACATTAATTATTTTGTTAATATCTGAAAATATTAAATTTATTGCATATTAATTTTTTAAAAATTAATATATAATAAACTTAATATATTTTGAGACAAATTCATGTAATCAAACAAAGTTTAAAGATTAAAATTAAATGACTATAAATTCAATGACAAAATTGATGATTTCAGCTCAATGAAAACTCACCCCCACATCCACCCCTATGGGCGCACACACCTCATCCATCCATATACACACATGCAGATATCTAGGAGCTATATGCCCAGTAAACTAAATATTGAAAATTGAGACATGGCAATTACTCCATCTAAATCATTAACATACATGCTTTCCAGATTCCATTTGTTTGGAGGTTCAACTGAAGAATGGCTGACCTTTTTTTACCGATAGATTCTCTGTACTGTTTCAAGATGATGCTGGGATGATAAATTCATCTATGTGACTAATTGCACATTCAGGCGGTGTAAGAAACGGATGAAAATTAATCAAAATGAGAGTCAGTAGAACTCATCACCACCTGAAACATTAATTTTGAAGAATTTTCATTGAATTTCTGCTCAATCCGACGTCAAACATATGACCCTTCTCAGGCAAGAACATGGTAAGTGGCCTCCTATTCGAAAACTCTCAGTAGCAAACAGAGTTTCTTGAGTTTTCTGGTACATAATTGAAGATGGACGAAAATGGATCCATATTGCAAGAATCAGCTTCATAGTCTACAGAACTGGAGTCTCTGGTACTTTCAGTTGTGAAAGAAGCCTCATCTGAGCTTGTGACAAGGGACCAATCACTTGATGTGACATCTGAAATCTCTCTGTTGATATTTTCTACATAAGTTTCTGTCACAGGTAGCGCTTTTCTATTAGTGCTTCTTCTAAGGATGCCATTAGAGTTGCCAGGTGAAGGCTCAGGGACAATAAATTGACTGCCATGTCTCCTATGTCTTGGTTTTGAAGACTTCCGAGCTTCTTTTGGGCAGGGCTTTGACGATTTCGAAACACGTTGCCTTGAAGCTTTCCTGGTGAATGCTCCTTGAGAGCGGGGATAAGACCTGAAAATGTTGAACAGTTAAATCCTAAAGAAGTGCTGAAGGAGATACAATGAAGTCTATAAAGAACAGGTCGAAGATGACAATATTCTTATAGGATTTGCAGTTCATGTTGTAGTATACACAAACCAAACACAGTAACAAAATACTGAAATATGAGTCTAGCTTCAAGCTCTCCCCATAATAATAGCAACTTTTAGTAGGTACAGTAATCAAGACACGATGAATGACTGCGGGGGGCCACTCTTAAAAACCAGCCTGTAAGTGAAAAGAACCCCAATTCTTGAGTACTATATGAAATACTCTTAAACTCCCAAATGTGAGACTCCATCATCGCACCGCTTTTAAAAGAGCCAATTGTTGGAGACTTAAGTAAGCAAATGGAACCCACCCTTAAAAAACAGCTGGTAAGAGGAAAGAATCACATCCATAAAATATGTATGAATTATCCTTACTCACCAATGTGAGACTCCATCAATAACGAATAAATTGTCTATTTAAAAAATAAAGAGAACAAAAGTTTGAGAGAAAAGGAATGGGTGAAACCAAATATATTATTGAAACTTAAGAACAAATAATATAATATTCACCCCTCAACCATTATTTATGCTAATACTATAACCACAAAAAGATACTTATACCATTTTACTTTGGGTACATTACAAGTGGCTATTTCTTTAACTAAGACATTCTTAACTTCATAATATCTCTGGACACTCCCTCGAGAGGAAGCTGACAAAGCTTGTAGCTTGTAACAGATAAAACCCAATTGAAACCAAAGGATACCAACCAACTCAAACAAAAAAACTCAACCATTGACTTGAGAACTCAAGCAACAAGAACTTTCTTTGACAATGTCCTTCGCAGGTGAATAGATCCCAAAATTCTTCGACTTGTTTTCCTTAAGTGGCTTTTTTGATATTTTTCCAAATGTTTTCCTTGACCACGTCATCTAAAACAATGCACGAATTCTAGAAGTCTTCAACCTACTATCCAACTTTAATCTTTTTAAAAAATTCTCAGTTAAATGTATTAAATTACTGAGTCCCTTAATTTTTTAAACTAAAAAATTTTAATAATTAAAAGTTTGATTATATATTGTAATATTTATAAATTTATTTTGAGTAAGTAAGGAAATTGTAGTTTTATTTTATTTTATATTTTAATTATATGCAAAATTTAAAATATCTAAATTAAATAGAATTAATATTTAAAATTATTTTTCTATTTAAATAGAATGCAAAAAAAATTCTAAGCATGCCCTTTTTGGTAATTTAATAGTAAAACGTGATTTTTAGAAGATTGGCCAAACCCCAATGACATTGATAAAATTACTTATCAGATAGTCTGCCAACCACTTCTTCCTTACAAAGCTATTTCTAAAACTCCAGTTAGAAAAAAAAAATTGAAAATAAACAAAAAGATCAAATAGGCACTAAATTCTAATAGCATGTTGAGAAAATAGGGTGAGCAAAACTTAGGGAGAAAATGAAGGGACCAAACAAAATCTATTATTGAAAGACTCAATGATTGTGTAGATAATACTGACCCCTCAGCCTCTATTTATACTTCTACTATGATCAAACAAAGACGCTTATGTTCTTTATTTTGGGTGCAAGGAGCTAATTCCTTAAACTAGAAGAATTTTCCAAATTTTTAATCTCTCTCAATAGGGCAACTCTTCTTTAACTTACGAGACTTTTCTAAATTCTTAAAAAGCCTCTCGACACTGTCCACCGCAGCACCTTCATCTGACGTTGAAATTTTAATCGACGGAGAAAGCTTATTTGCTTCTAAGTGATTACTTAAATGACACTAAAGAACCCAACATTTGATGGCGATCAGATTATGTGCTTCTATATCCAAAAGAAAAAGGAAAACAGAATTATGAACAATTGTGACTGCAACTAATATTTACCTCATGTAGAATAAGATATATGCTCCTTTAGACATGACCTGACTTGTTAGAACTGGCTGCACCTGTTAATAAGGCATAAAATAAGTTTAAAACCCAATGCATGATTAACTATTCAAGCAAATTATTAGTATGAATAATGCATTTGTATTAGAAACAATTCATAAATGTTCAAGACGTGGTGCATGTAACATGACCCCGCATTAGAACCACAGAATAAGGCACTGGTCATAATTTCCTCAATATATAGTAGATCAAATTACATTAACTTCTCCTGAGATTTGAAAAAATTACATTCACGCCACCTCTAATTTCAAATTGAAACAAGAATCTCACATGAAGCTCATAGACCTACACTCAAACCCTTGAAGATTTAAAAAAACTACACTAACCTCCCTTTCATAAGCTTTAATTTGATTGTTTTATGATTTGTATTGAATTAGATTATTTATGACTAATTATTAATGTTTAGAAGAGAAATACATAAAATATAAACTTCACTAGCAATTTTGCAATTAGAAGGGAGTTTTTCATATAAATTAAAATTAGAGAGGGTGAGTTATGACTTTTAAAAACTTCACTGGAGGTGAACGTAATTTACTCTTGAATCTATAAGTTAGTGCTTATTGTAATGTCTAGGAACTCTATATATGGCTAAACTAATGCAACCTCTTTGTAATACTTTATATGATCAACATATGACCAAGACCAGATTATTAGACTTTCCATTTTCTGATAGATTCGAGATCTGATCATCCTCGTTTGAGTCTGCTACTCTTTTAGATTGTGCACTCTAAGCATTAGAACAACTAACAATATAGGTACTGTATCTGTCATTTCTTCATGTGTCAATAGATGGAGCATATTATGAACCATGTACCTAGAGAATATGACAGAAAATGAATGCCAAAGAGAACTGTTCTGAGTAGTGAATATTCGGTATTGCACACAAGAAATTGAATATGCAACCAACTTTCAATATAATAATCTTGCAATGACAATCTATACCTCAAATACCATGATACCAAGCAATTGCACCCCATATAACTTAGTAGTGAAGCTTTTCTATATAAAGCTATTAAAAAACAATACAAGACATGTCAAACATGAATCCGCAAGTCAGACCACTCCTATATCTAGCTTATGAAAAACAAAACAAGTACACACTTTAACAACGCCATCATGTCACCCCGTTCTAACTCAAATTTATCAGTTTCAATCGTCTCTAATTTACGAAGAAGCGTCTCATCTACAGGCAATATATACTGCATTATCCCTAAATCATTTCACTGGTAAGCATATTCAAGCATCTTAGCTCTTTGTTTACAAAACCCAAGCTGATTTAAGCCCATAGTCTTTCTTAGTTCAGAACAAATATACTCTTAGCTTCTGACTAACTGTGTGAAGGGAGAATCAATAAAGCAAAGCTTAGAAATCTACTCTACTGCAGCTTCCGATCCTCATGTGAATACAGGACATTATTTGTAATTTCAAACTGAAAAGCTTTAATACAAACCAAAAACTTGAACGAGCGTCTTAACAGTGCCCACCGCCCAGCATGGGCATTGTGGCAGAAGCACAAACTTAAAAGGGTAACAAGTTGATCTAATCGCTGTACTGAGACTTCATTTTTCTTCTACATTCAAGTTAATCTTAAAAGCTCCTCACCAAATTCTTATTACAAAATAAATACAGAAATAAAACATATAATCTATATTAGCCAGGGGTTTAGATTAGTATGACCTCTTACCTTTTCTTAAGTCCAAACTAAGATGGAAAAACAGTAAAGGTAGAGAGAAACATGTTAAGCAACAACAAAATGAAGTTAAATACACAGTATATCACTAATTAAATGGAAAGAGTGCAAATTAGGCAACAGGTTTACCTCAGTATCATCTATCCTGAACCAGTTGCCTTGTAGATCTTTCACATATGAAATATAATGCCCAGAGAAAGATGCATTTAATGTGTCCAGGTGTACAACCACAGCATAAAGCATGTAACGTGGAGGAATATCACCAGTCCCAGTCATAAAAGGAATAATATCCAGCATTTCAGGAAAAGTTATATACTTGTTGATTTTCCCATATCTTCCTTCCTGATGATGCTGAACCGAGATATTGCAATGGGTCAATATATAAAAAGTAAAATGAATTTGAAACTCAGCCAGGAATCTAACAGGATGCGATCCAAACTTATGATTATTTAGATGGGGAATCACTAAACATATGGGATAATTAGGGTCCTAGAGTTTAGAGGAACTTGAAAATGAAAATCTGAAACCAGCTAAGCTAAGTTGAACAACATATTGGTGACAGAATTGATTATTAGCAAGAATTAAATAATTTCAGCTGCCAAAGGAAGGCCTAAACTCTGTGCTAGGAGTACTCATAAGAATCACCATATAAGAAGCCAAAGAAAGGATAAAGAAAAGAAAATATCAAGCTATAGACTTCACAAAATGAAGCGTAACAAACAAACTCGCACTCAAAATTGATATAAACACTAAGCAACACAAATGAGGAGAGACATTTTTACTTCAGAAGATTTTATTGTAATGGAATATTATATTAGAGCATTACTATTTGGCAAAGGTCGCAAAGCAATGCATCACAGCAACATCCAGGTATACTTTGCACTTCAATTCAAATTTTCTATCTCCAACCTTCTTAATCCAGAAAGCCAATAGCTTTTTAGAATTAAATTAGCTGCAATTATGTTCGGACGTCCGTAATTACTTATAAATAGCATTTACAGTTAAATTAGCTCTATCAGCTGTACTTCTACCGTACCCGTGTGATATAATCAACTTACAATAAATACTTCAAAATCCTTGGATTCTCTCTCTGTTATTCTCTTGTTTTTAAAAATCTAACACCAATCGAGGCATAACTAGCAATAAAAGCAGCTTGCAGAAGAAACAAC
The DNA here is from genome assembly GCA_037074535.1 of Gleditsia sinensis. Lineage (NCBI taxonomy): Eukaryota > Viridiplantae > Streptophyta > Magnoliopsida > Fabales > Fabaceae > Gleditsia > Gleditsia sinensis. The sequence goes on along the minus strand of CM073466.1, from coordinate 16,341,938 downwards.
AAAATAAGCTTTTCCATGCAACTGTGTCTCAAACAGAACTTCAAGGAGTCTATCATTTAAAGCATAAATTATAATTGAATGTAACGAGGGAACTACAGAGAAACAAACAGAACAACTTTAAAAGAGGTATGTGATACCTGAAATCTCTTCAAGACAATTGTTAGGATGTTAGGGGCTTCATGTATGGTCAGTTGCTTTCTAGCTCGAACATATGCAGTACACCTGTTTTAAAAAATATAAAGAAAAGTGAGTCTCTTGAATCTGAAGGGATAAATTTAGTGATCATCATTCCCCCATCCCAACTGGGCCCCTCTCCACTGGGGCTATCACTAACTACTGACAACATAAAATTTTGATAGTAAATACAAAATGAAATCATCAGACCTTCCACATTTATACATATTTTCACCATCCAAATCTTCAGGGGATGTATACTGAGTCAGTGCATCTTCCAGGGACTCAACCCACCCCAATATCTCCAATGTTAGATCCATAATATTCTCGTACCGTTTTGACTTGTGGTTACAATTTAAACACATAACCTGTAGACAGTAAATTTCATTAAGCCATCGAACAAGGGTCAAAAAGAAAAAGAAAGTGGCACAATGATCAAGAAAAAAAACCAGACAGAAAGGAAAAAATTAATAGACACCTTTGATTGAAGACGACCACCAAAAGTATGTTGAACAAAAGTTGTTTCTTGCAGCCTGGGATTGACGTTTTCCTCACCAAAAAGTCTCTCCAAGCATATAGATTGCATTGATGCAATTAGAAGCCTATATAAACAGAGCATTCAGTTTTACATTGACTAAGAATAAGTTGGAACAATCATGATTCATGACAATGTTTCTATATAAATATAGAAAACTGTTGACATCATTGATGTGTTTTTATAATTTTGATGACAACAAACAAGTAAAAAGAATTTTCAGAAAATATATCAAAGTATACCATGGACTCTCGAGTCATGGAATCTCAAGTTTTGAAGAAATATCCCTCTTTAGTGTCCTAAATTTAGATTATATGTAAAAAAGATTTAAAACTCTTGAGCTCACAAAATTTATCTTGAAACATATTTTGAAGATCATGGGGTTGTTTCAAAAAAATTGTTGGCCAAAAAGAATAGCGAAATTTCCAAGAAATATTTTTTGGAAAGCAGCAGTCACCCGTGGACAAGAAAATTTGACAAGCTTGCTGTCTAGAAGCCAACAGTTGACTGATAGACCCAACAGGCAATTGTTCACCTCTGGAATTTTAAAAATGAGCTTGCCTTTGGATTTTCAAGACTAAGCTTTTTAAGTAGCCAACAATCAACTATTTGTTCTGACAGTTGCCTATTGCCTCAACAATTTCAATGGGTAATTTTGTACCCAATTAGTTGCAAATGACTCTAACAGTTATATTGATTAAAAATCTATGAATTCAATGATTCATTGAACTACTGTTCATCAAAAAAACAACTCTAAACCTTTTATTAATCCATTTTGAGCTTATTTGATTCTAAATTCTACTAAGTTACTTTATATATATACACTCTTGTGAGAGAGTTCTTAATTCCAAACATTTTTCCCCATTACTTGTGATTTGATAATACAAGGTAAGGGTCACTTAAAGTTTAGGATTGGATAATCCTTGTAAAAGGGAGAAACACCTTGTTACCAACTCTGAGTTGAGAAGTTGTAGTAGCTCACAAATGTCCTATTTTAAACTTGTAGACATAGTGAAAAATTTCAGGTTGAAGTTTAGAGACTAGATGTAGGTTTGAGTTTAAATTGAACCAAGATAAATTTACTATGCTCAATTTTTTTCTTAATTCTTGTCACTTAAGTTCTTACACTTTATTCTCAATTATTTGACTTTTCTTGGATATTTAGCTAGGTTGCTTTGTTCTCGTGTACAAAGTTTTACATTAGCATCTAGAAAACATATTAGCTTCTAATTGTGCAAAGGGGTTTTCAAAATCAAATATCTTTCATTTACTTCAAGTTTAATTTTTTCAAACACCCAAGTTACCCCCTCTTGTGTGTGCACCATTCCTATTAGATGATATCAGAGCTTGAGCTCTTGATTAAAAATTTAATAGTTTCAAGAGTAACATGGCTGATCTAAGTGATAATATTTTTCCTGAAAGTTCTTCCATTAACAAACCACCTGGTTTTAGTGGTCAGAAATACATATATTGGAAGTTAAGAATAAATTTTTTTATTGAGATTGTCAATACAGATCTATGGGATGTTATTGAAAGTGATTTCTTCATTTATACTATAATTGAAGGGAACCAAATAATACAAAAGCCCAAAATGCTTGGACTAAAGAAGATAAAAGGAAAGTCCAACTGAATGCCAAAGCAAAACTCATTCTTACAAGTGTCTTAAGACAAGATGAGTATTTTAGAGTTTCAAATTGCAGCAATGCTCAAGAAATATAGGAAGCTTTAGAAATTGCTCATTGAAGAACTAGTGAAGTAAGACTCTTAAGAATAAACACCCTTACCTACCAATATGAATTGTTAAAAATGAAGATGGTGAGTCTATTAAATATAAGCAAATGAAATTTACTCACATTGTGAATCACTTGGTAACTCTTCATAAAGTATATACAAGCAAGGAGCAAATCCAAAAAATTCTAAGATCTCGAACTAAGCACTGGCAACCTAAAGTGACATTCATACAAGAAGATCAAGGAGTTTCTACTCTATCCATCACAATTTTGTTTGGAAATCTCTAAGAACATGAAGCCAAACTTGTTGTGTATCATCTCGAAGAGAAACAAGATAAAAAAAAAACCATAACACTTAAAGCATTATTTTCTTACCAAGAGGAAGAAATTGAGAAAGGTAATGAGCCTTTTATTTAAGGTTTTAAACCTAATCAAGAAAATCTTTCTATCCTTATAAAAGAATTTGATAGATTCATAAAGAAAGGACGAAGAGGAAGAAGGCCACCTCCAAGAAGATATCAAGAAGGAGGAAGCAAGGATCAACCCATATGCTATAAAATCAAGAAATCTAATCAAATGAAATGGGAGTGTCCATAATTCTAAAAAGAAGAAAGAAGCTTATGAGAAAAGAAAATGGAAGGACAAAGTGTGGTAAAAGTTATCTTAATTACTGATTGTTATGGGTTAATTCTTGTATATATCTTGTACAACTTTTGTGGGATATGATTAGGATCCTAGGTCTGTTAGGATTTTTTTCCTTATCTCTTTTGATTTTATAGCTTCTATACTGTTGTATACATGTATCGGCTCGTTTCAGTGTAATGCAATGAATTACTTGCTCATGATCACATGTTATCAGAGCAAAATGAGCCAACCATCGCTAAAACCTCGTTGGAGTTGAACCCAGAAAGTGACAAACAATGTTCAGGCCTTGAGGGCTCTTCCTCAATGAACTCGAGCTAGTCTAAAAAATCCTTCATCTGCGATTTTTGGTCTCGAAGGGTCATCGGTAGTTATTTTCACCAAGAAACTAAATGGTGCTAATTATCAAGAATTGGCACATGCCATGAAATTAGGCATTGGAGGTCGTGGGAAGTTGAGCATTCTTACAAGTAATTCGACAATCTCAAACCCAATAGATGTACAAGCCATATGACAATGAGAGATGGACAATTCGATGGTCACTTCTTGGCTGATCAACACTATGATTTCATCGATCAAGAGGACCTTCATGTTTCTGTCAACAGTACAAAAAATCTGGGAAGGTGTGAAGGAGTCATATTCTGATGGAGAAAATGTCTCATGCTTGTATGCGATCAAGATTTAGCTGTGGCAAATGAAGCAAGGAGACTGAGATGTTACAGAGTACTGGGTAAATATGGTAGCATTATGGCAAAAACTTGAATTACTCACTGAAGAAGAGTGAAGGTGCTAGGAGGATGCTGTGATGTATAATAAGAAAATAGAAAAGAAACGAGTGTTTAAATTCATGGCAGGATTGAACAAAAGTTCGATGATGTCAGAAGTAGAATATTAAGTCGATTTTCAATGTCTAAAACCAAGGAAGTCTTCTTTGAGGTTAGGAGGGAAGCAGCACAAAGGAAGGTTATGCTAGGGAAAGACATAGTCATAGCCTTACCCACTGTGCCACAGGGATCTACCATGGTGTCTCAAAGTAGTGAGCAAAATCAGAAGTGGCAAAAGAAGTGGTGTGATCATTGCAAGAAAAATGGTCACACCAAAGAAACATGCTGGGACATTTATGAAAAACCACCAGATTAAAAGCCAAGGAAAGGGAAGTCTAGGGGTTATCAAGCCTCGAATGAAGCTGGCCAAGAAAAATAAGAAGAAAACCCGAGACAACAAAGCATTGATTAGAATATCTCCCTGAAAACCTTACTTGAAATGTTAAATAACCTACAAGATAGTGGATATCAACAAAAGAATAGTGCATATGCCAATGTCACAATAAAAGGTAATTTTACTCAAGCCTTATATACATTATCTAATGGAAGAAGATGGATAGTAGATTCTAGTGCATCTGATTATATGACAGACGATACTCATCTCTTTAATTCCTACACTCCGTGTGTTGGTCATGAAAAAGTTAGGATTGCATATGATACTTTGTCCCCTATTGCAAGAAAATAGAGTATAAAAATCACAAACTCTATGAATTTAGATTTTATCCTTCATGTCCCAAACTTAGCATGTAACTTACTTTCAATTAGCTAGTTGACTTGACGGGCAAGTTTTTGTGCTCACTTCTTTCTTACCTATTGTATTTTACTAGACTTGTTATCGTGGAAGATGATTGGCAGTGCTAAGGAGTTCAAAGGAGTGTAATATCTCGATGGAGATCTATAGAGTAAGTTTAATTCGCAAAACCTGTGTAATAATGCCTTAAGAACTTTTGTTATGGCATAAAAGGATGGTACATTCAAACTTTCAGTATTTTTCACATGTGTTTACTAAATTTTCTATGAGTAAAGACTATCATATTCAGTGCGATGCTTATGAGTTTGTTAAGCACAAAAGAACCTATTTTAATACAAATTCACCAAACCTTTTTCTCTTGTGCATAGTGATCTATGAGGCCCTTCCTGTATTACAAATCGTACTAACTCAAAATAGTTTATTATATTCATTGATGATCACACATGTTTAAGCTAGGTCTATCTCTTGAAAGATAAATATGAAGTACCTACTATTTTTATTAGTTTCTACAAGATGATCAAAACACAATTCCAAACTAGCATTCAAGTTCTCTATACTGATAATGGCATTGAATATTTCAATAAATATTTCCATAATTTTTTACAAGAACATGACATTATTCATAAAAGCAAATGTGTCAATAGTCCCCAACAAAATGACATTGCTGAAAGGAAAAGTAGACACCTTCTTGAGGTTGCTAGGGCACTAATGTTTACTAGTGATGTACCCAAATATTTTTGAGGGGATGCCATCCTCACTGCTATTTATCTTATCAATAGAATGCCAAGTTGTATTCTTTCCTTTAAGTTTCCCCTAGAAAAACTAAAAGAAACCCACAATATCTCTCATCTTGAAACTAATCTTCCTTTGAAAGTTTTTGGGTGCTCACTTTTTATCCACAATTACCAACACAGCAAACTTGATCCTAAAGTTACAAAATGTATACTTCTTGGCTATTCAGCCACCCAAAAAGAGTATAAATGTTATGATGATGTCATATTTTTTGAAGAAGAATCTTTCTTTCCAAAGCCTTTAATTTAGGAGGAGAGTTGGAATGAGTATGAATCCCAGCCTATGGAACCCTACTCTATTTCGGAACCTATTCTTGAAATCAACCCTTATTTTCCTAAAAAATAGTTATGATATGCCAGAAACAAAGGTAAATTCTGATACAGGTATAGACACTCATAAAAAGCTAAAGGTTTACTCCCGAAAGAAGAACTTGGGTAGTACATTCCCTATACCTAAATGAGTACCAAGCTTTGGATAGAATTACAATTCCTAATGATATCCAAGAAGCTCTCAAAACACTAGAATGGAGAAAAATAGTCTTGGAAGAAATGGGAGCACTTGAAAGGAATGGAACATGAGAAGAAGTAGACCTTCCAGAAGGAAAGAAACCAATAGATTGTACATCGGTGTTCATAGTAAAATATAATGCTAATGTCTCTATTGAAAGGTATAAAGCTCAACTTGTAACTAAGCGCTTCACCCAAACCTATGGGCTAGATTAGAAGTAGACATTTTCCCTTGTGACAAAGCTAAATACCATAAACATACTATTGTCTATAACAATCAACTTAGATTGGCATCTTCAATAATTTCACATTAAGAATGCCTTATTAAATGAGGATTTGAAGGAAGAAGTGTATATGAAACTCCCTCCAGACTTTGACAAGCAAGAGGGAGAAAATAAAGTTTACAAACTAAAGAAATCCTTATATGGTTGAGACAATCTCCACAAGCCTAGTTTGAGAAATTTACTTGAGTCCTTAAAACTGAAGGATATACGTAAGCTCAATCAAATCATACAATATTATTAGAGAAGGTAAGAAGACTATTCTAATTATATTTGTAGATGACATTATAGTTACTAGATATGATGCTATAAAGATAGAAAGGCTCAAGTTAGCTCTAACAAGATAATTTAAAATTAAATATATAGGGGAAATGAAGCATTTTTTGGGAATGAAAGTGGCTAGATCAAAAAGGGGGATATACATCTCAAAGGAAGTATGTCCTTGACCTGTTAAAAGAGGTTGGTATGCTTCGATATAAACCAAGTGTTACACCCATAGAAAATACTAAGTTTGAGAATGATGGAAAAGTAGTTGACTATGAAAGAGATCAAAAACTCGTTGGAAAATTAATTTACTTATCTCATACTAAACCAGATATTGCTTTTATGGTAAGTATGGTGAGCCGTTACATGCATTTTCCAAAGGAAAGACATCTGGAGGCTATCTATAAAATTTTAAGATATTTAAAGGAAACTCTAGGAAATTGTTTAGGAAGGGAGACTAAAGAACTATAGAGGTTTATATAAATGCTGATGGGGCAAGCTTAATGGAGAATAAAAGGTCAACCACTGGATATTGCACCTTTGTTTGGAAAAATCTGGTAATATGAAAGATTAAAAAGTAAAAAGTGGTAGCCAAAAGTAGTGTAGAGACAAAATTTAGGGCTATTGCAAAGGGTATTTATGAAGAAATTTGGTTAAAAAGAGTGTTAACAGAGTTGTATGTTATATCTGAGTCACCAATAAAACACTATTGTGACAACAAGGTTGTCATCAACATGTTTCATAATCTTGTTCATTATGACAAAACTAAACATGTTGAGGTTGACCAACATTTTATTAAAGAAAATATAGAAGATAAGATTATATGCTTAACGTATGTATCAACCAAGAGGAAAATTGCTGACATGTTCACAAAGGGACTTCAAAGACAAAGTTTTGAGAAATGTGTGAACAAGTTGGACATGATAGATATCTATGATCTAACTTAAGGGAGAGTATGGTAAAAGTTATCTTAATTAGTGGTTGTTATGGGATTTAATTCTTGTATATATCTTGTACAAATTTTGTGGGATATGATTAGGATCCTAGGTCTATTAGGATTTTTTTTCCTTATCTCTTCCAGTTTTATAGCTTCTCCACTTTTGTATATATGTATCAGCTTGTTTCAATGTGATGCAATGAATTAATTGCTCATGATCACACAAAGATAAGAAGAAAAAAGTGCTATGTGGCAACATGGGGAAAAAATAACTCAAAAACCAATGGAAATGAAGGAAATAAAGAGGCTTGTCTTTGCTTTATGGCAAATGAAGAAGAGGTAAATGACTATCAACCCACTTATTGTGAACTTCAAGATACTTTTGAAAAATTGCATACTGAATATTTAAATGTTGCTAAAATGCTTTCCTTCCAAAGAAAAAGTTTTCAATCTTAAGAGAGGAAATTTCATAATTAAACAAATAAAATGCTTCTCTAAAGGAAGCAAATTCTATTTTGGAAAAGGAAAATATCTGTCTAAAGGCTGAAGACTCTTCCTTAAAAGAAAATGCAATTCTAACCCCTTAATGTTGCAAATGTAAAAAATTAGAAAAAGAAAAAGAGGATTTGACTAATACCCTTGCAAAACTCATAAAAGGGAAGAGACACCTTGAACATATTGCTTGAAAAACAAAGATGTATATTTAACAAGGCCAGAATAAGTTCTAAATCAAAATCTAGGAAAAAATATTACAAATTGTTTTTTGGTTCCAACAACTATGTCTAATAGTCCCTTCACCACTTGAACATATTGTTTCAAAAAGGGTCATAGTTCTTAAACATGTGCTTACAAGAATAGCTCTTACATTGGGAACAAGAAGAATTGGTACCTAAAGGTGCCACAAATACCTCTAACTCTTAAGGACCAAAAAAGGTTTAGAAACCTAAAAAAAAAGAATTGAATTTCCTTGCAGGTATGTTTCAAGATAAGTAGTGAAAAGTGGCACTTGAATAATGGATGCTTAAAATGTCTAATCGAAGATAATTCCAAATTCATCTCCTTCAAGCCAAGAAACAAGAGGAGAGCAACATTTCGAGACAATGGCAAAGGAAGAATCATATATGAAGATAAAGTGGATAAGAGTATCTCTTTTTCTATTGATAATGTTTTATTGGTAGCTAGCCTTGAACATAACTTGTTTAATGTTAGTCATTTATGTGACAAAAATAATAGTTATCTTTGGTTCAAATTGTTGCATGGCTGAAAATAAAGATGATAATCAAGCTAAGCTTTTGGGCCACAAGATCAACAATGTTTATGTTATCAATCTTAATGGAGAATCTCCTATAGACTCTAAATGTTTGATAAGTACTACTGATGATAGTTGGTTATGGCATAGAAAATTAGCTCATGCAAGCATGAGTCTATTATATAAGCTTGCTAAAAAGAATATTGTCAATGGTTTGCCAAAGATTAAATTCAAGAAAGATAAGTTTTGTAATGCATGTCAAAAGGAGAAATAAATAAAAAGCTCTTTTTAATCCAAAATGTTGTTTCCACTTCTAGACCTTTACAACTCTTACATATGGATTTATTTGGTTAATCTAGAATAATGAACTTTGGAGAAAACTTCTATTTACTTGTTGTTATAGATGAATTTTCTAAATTCATTTGGATAATTTTTCTCTCTTGCAAGGATCAAGCTTTGGAGCTTTTAAAAAACTTGCAAAATTTACTCAAAATAAAAAAGGTGTGACAATAGTGAGAATTAGAAGCGGTCATGGTGGAGAATTTGAAAACAATGATTTCAAATTGTTTTGTGATGAAAATGGAATTAAGCATAATTTTGCTGCTCCTAAATCCATACAACAAAATGGTGTGGTTAAAGAGAAAAATAAAACTTTAAAGTAGATTGCAAGAACTATGCTCAATGAAGGCAACATTTCTAAGTATTTTAGACGAATGCTATATATTATGTCATGAATAGGGCCATGATAAGACATGTTTTAAAGAAAACCTCCTATAAATTATACAAAGGAAGCTTAACATTTCTCATCTTTATGTGTTTGGTTGCAAATGTTTTGTGCGAAATAATGGGAAAGAAAATTTGGGCAAATTTGATGCAAAATCCGATAAGGCTATCTTTCTAGGCTATAAAGTAAATGTATTAGTGTCTATAACAAAATAACTTTAGTAGTAGAAGAATCTACATATATTGCATTAGCTGAATCTAACTATCTTGATCCAAGGAAGGTATCTTTTGATGACGTTACAAATGTTTTGCAAAATACATTCTTAGCATAAAACACAAGGAAAAGGAAACCAAGCAAAAAGAGGTGATTAAAGAAAGCCAACCATGAGGAAGGACTTAACAATGCTTAAGAACTTTCAAAAGAGTGTAAATTTGTGAGAAATCATCTAATTGATAAAGTTATATATAAAATTGATCAAAGAGTAACAACTAGAAACTCTCTTAGAAATATTTGCAATCATCTTGCTTCTCTTTCTCAAGTTGAACCTAAAAGCATATATAAGGCCATAATTGATGAACATTGGGTCTTAACAATGCAAGAAGAATAAAATCAATTTGAGAGAAATTAAGTTTAGGAACCTATGCCTAGGCCCAATGATCATCCTATAATTGGCACTAAATAGGTATTTAGGAACAAACTTGATGAATCTAGTGTTGTGGTTTGAAATAAAGCTAGATTAATTGCTAAAAGCTATAATAAAGAAGAATGAATAGATTATGATGAAACTTACACTGGTAGCTAGATTAGATGCAATTAAAATGTTGTTGGCATATGCACGCATTAAAGATTTCAAACTTCATCGATAGATGTCAAAAGTGATTTTTTAAATGGTTTTATCATAGAAGAGGCTTATGTTGAACAACCCCCTGGTTTTGAAAACTCTTTCTTGCCAAATTATGTTTATAAATTAAAAAATGCTTTATATGGTTTAAAACAAGCTCAGAGGGCTTGATATGAAAGATAAAGCACTTTTTTTTTATTCAAAATGGTTTTTCAAGAGAAAAAGTTGATGCAACCTTATTTTTTGGAAAGAGAAATCATGACATGATACTTATACAAATATATGTAGATAACATTATATTTGATGCTAATAATGAATATTTGGGTGAAGAGTTTACCAATATTACGTAAGGTGAATTTGAAATGTCAATGGCGGGTAAACTCAACTTCTTCCTTAGATTACAAATCAAACAAGTAAAGAATAGTATCTTTGTTAGTCAAACAAAGTGTTGGAAATTCCTCCTTTCTTAGCTTCAATCCTTTCGAGATCCTTGATGATATGTTTATGATATTATCGTATTATTATCCTTATCTTTAGGCGTTATATGTGTCGCTATAATCTATTTGTTATTTTTAAAATTTCATATCTTTTTCTTATCCCTAACTTATTGGGATATATGCACCAGAATACTTCTATATATTTCGATGCATCTCTGTATTTGATATTGCAAAATAATAAGACCTTAATTCTTCTGCATCTCTCTTTCTCCTTTCTGGTAGTTCTTTGCATATGGTATCAGAGCTGGAATACCGTTGAGAGGAGAAATTATGGCCAGCTTTAAGTAGGCTCTTACCGGGTTAAGCAAGGATGATCAGGGGAAGAATGAAGCAGAATCTTCTCATAATCCAAGCCTTACAATTAACCCTACTATACCATCATATATGATAGTCACTTTCAATCAATCTCCCCTTCAATGAACGTCCTATAAACTAAATGGATGTAATTTCTTCCAATGGTCACAAGTTGTCCAAATGGTAATAAGAGGGAGAGGAAAGATTGGGTTCCTAGATGGAACAACAGCAAAACCAAAACCGACCAGTCCCATGTATGCGAGTTGGAATATTCAAAATGCTTTAGTTATGTCCTGGCTTATCAATTCTATGGAGGAGCATATTGAGTCCCAGAATCTCATTTATCCCACCGCTAAAGATATTTGGGGGAAGGTAAAATTTGCTTATTTTGATTTAGACAATTTTACCCAATTATGTTAATTGAGAGATAAAGCTGGGAGTCTTAAACAAGGTAATCTAAGCACCATAAAATATTATACTTTCCTCACAAAAATGTGGTAGGAACTAGATATATTTGAACCTATTGACTAGTGTGATAAATATCAAGATAAGTATATAAAATTAGTAGAAAAAAATAGAATATATGACTTCCTTTCTGGTCTTAATCAAGAACTAGATGAGGTCCAGGGAAGGATGCTTGGGTTAAAACCTCTACCTAGGATTGAAGAAGTATTTTCCAAAGTTAGAAGGGAGGAGAGTAGGAGGAAAATAATGCTTGGAGAATTTAAAGGGTATGTCCAACCAAAAGTTTCAGCACTAGTAACCTTAAGAAACCATAAGCAATATAAGAAGTCAAACCCCTCAAATGAATAGATGAGCTTTAAAAAGGGGAACCTATGGTGTAATCACTATCAAAAGACCAACCATACAAGAGAAACCAGCTAGAAGCTACATGGAAGGCCAACCAACAGAGAACAGACAAAACAACCTGATCACCTACAAAGAGAAAATTGTGCCTATCAGACTAATGTTGAGTGCTCAGACCTGAAGGGAGGAGAAGCTATAGGTAACCTTAGTCTCAACAATGAATAACTTAAAAGACTTTTTAAGTTGTCAAGTACTGAAAAACCTATTGCCACCTCATTAATATCCCAGCAAGGTAATTTTTATTCTGCTTTAATTGTATTGGAGATGAAAAAAAATCTTGGATTATAGATTCGGGAGCCTCTGACCACATGATTGGGTGTATACAATTATTTTCCACATATCATCCTAATTATAGCCAAGCTAAGGTAAGAATTGCTTATGGGTCTTTATCCAATATTGCTGGTATTGGGACAATAAAAATAAGCCTAACACTTGTGTTAAAATCTGTTCTATATGTTCTAAACCTATCATGCAATCTCTTATCAATAAGTAAGCTGTCAAATGACAGTAATTGTAGAATGATATTCTCATAGAAAAATTGTGAATTTTAGGACCAAGTTTCGAGGAAGAGGATTTGCAAATGGAAATGCTAAGGAAAAATGGGGACTATATTGTTAGAAAGATTGAAGATTCTCTAGTATTCATTACTGATTTGTATAGTAATTACATATTTGGATTTTAGTTTCAGGATTTTTAATTTCTCTCCATGTATATATTCCTCATTTATGAGAAAATATCTTCCTCGATTATAGGCTATAGTTTTCCCTTTATCTTAGCTTTTTGTTTTCTTAAATTATAGGAGGATTACAGGCTGTATACTCTATATATATACCCAGGTGATTGCCTCTTATGAATATATGAGAAAATACATTTTCTTCTTCTCTATTGAACCTTTATTGTTCATGGTATCAAAGCCTCTTCTACGATTCTGATCCTAGGCTTTCATAGCCATCTTTCCCATTAAATCAATCCTTTATCCTTAAGCCTTTCTTCGCCATTCGTTGACAAGGGAAACTATGGATGAATACCCTAAGAAAACTTCTGCTTTTGAAATGTAGTATACCCTTTTGGAACCACCCAAAACTAACCCTTTTCTGCTGAACTGCAGAATGTAGGTGTTGCTACTTGTCTTGATGTGGCTTTGGCTCTTAAAGAGAAAAAAAAACATTCATCATCTTATAGAAGACCCACCAAGTGAAATGGATGAAAAGTTTAAAATATGGGAGATTGAAGACATATTTATCATGACTTGGCTACTGAATTCAATGAAATTTGAAATTTTCCAGAATTTCATGTTCTTGGAGACATCAAAACAAATCTGGGAGATGACTAAAAGAATTATTCTAAGGCACAAGATGCAGTTGTTGTCTTTGAATTAACAACTAAGATTACTCATACTAAACAAGGTAATATGTCTGTTACGAAATACTATAATGTGATGACCAGTTTGTGGTAGGAAATGAACTTATTCTGAAAATTGAAGCTGAACTCAAGTGAAGATACTCAAGCTCTTCTTCAAGAGAGGGAACGAGATCAGGTGTTTAAATTATTGGATGGTCTGAATTAGGAGTTTGATCAAGTTTAGGTTCACATTCTTGGAAAAGAATCATTGCCAAACTTGAATGAGACATTCTATACTATCTAAGGTGAAAAAAGACACCGTGTTGCGATGCTGGATAATGTCTCTGATTCATATACTGATTCGACACTTACTATCACAAAAAGGGAGAATCAAAAGGTGGGTTTCAAGCCAAAATTTAGTAAGACTTCTAACTGTGACAACCTTTGGTGTACTCACTGCAAAAAGCCTTGGCACACAAGAGATAATTGTTTTAAGCTATATGGCAAGGAGCAAGTCTTAAACCACACTAAACAGCATCATGCTGAAGCTTATTTCACAAATAGAGAAAGGGAGGAACAATTTGAAGCTTTTGAGAAATTACAATCCCTAAATGAAGAAGAGGCTGGGAAGCTACAAACATTTGTTGAGACATTGACATCCAGCTCATCTTCCCTTACTCAATCAAGTAAGTGCCTAAATTCTACTACCTTCAAGGCCTTTAAACTGTTCCAATGTCATGGATCATAGATTCAGGTGCAACTGACCACATGACCCATTTTTTATGCTCCTTTATGACCTATAAACCTTGTTCCAATATTAAATCCATAAGTGTGCCCAATGGTAAGTCTATTGAGGTAACAGGGAAAGGTAATATTGATCTATCTTCCAGAATCTCCTTAAACAATATCCTCTATGTGCCAAAAATTTCTACCAACCTTCTCTCTATACATCAACTTACAAAGAGTGTACTGTGTATTTCAGGAAAGGAGGACATGGAGATGATTGGATATGCTAAGGAAAGGAATGGTTTATATTATCTTGAAAACAACAATAGCAGCTTGCCTTCCACAATATTTCAAAAGGTTTCTACTTTGTCCCAAGCTCTGTCTTTCTTTGTTTCTTCTGCTCATGGTGTTTCTAAAAGTGGTATTCATAAAGTATTGCTAGAGCATTAACATTTAAAATTTTAGAGGGCCTTTAAACATCTATATGGATCAAAGAAAAAGGACTACTTGAAATTTTATTGAGCATAGGAAAAGGCACTCTATGGTGTTTTGCAAATTCACAATCTCCTATCAGTAAATAAGCTAATAGCCCCATGGATAGCTTACTAAATCATCATCCTAATACCATGTCCCTAAACACACTAAGCCCTAGAGTCTTTGGTTGCCTAGCCTTTGTTCACATTCATAAACAAAACAGTGGCAAACTTGATTTGGGAGCCCTTAAGTGTATTTTTCTGGGTTACTCTAGTGTCCAAAAGGGATATAAATGTTTTCACCCTCTATATAGAAAATTATATGTTTCAATGGACATCATCTTTTGTGAGTCAATTACATTCTACTCTTCTCACCAATAGGTGGAGAAATCATATGTTGGTGAGCATGAATATACTCCTCCAACCCTATTTCCCAATTTTTCATCACAAGTTGACTCCATTCCAACATCAATAGGAAAAAAATTAGGAGATAAAATAGAATCTATTCCAAAGGACAAATAACCTCTCAAAGTGTACTCAAGGAGATGTGAGCTTTGGACTACACAGAAACATGTCCAATCATCGGATCCTACTCCTCCTGATGAGCCAAATAGAAACACTTCAGGTACAGAATTCAATACTCCTACTTTGGTTGAAAATAATTCTTCCTTGCCTATTAAAAATAACTCAGTTCTTGATCTACTAATTGTTGTAAGAAAAGGAAAAATGACCTACATCCATCATCATATGTCTCATTATGTGTCATACAACAAGTTTTCTACCCTATATAGAGCCTTCTTGTCAAACTTGTCCACCATTAACATCCCTCAGATAGTCCAAAAAGCCTTAAAAGATAAAAATTGGTTACAAGCTATTAAAGAGGAAATGACAGCACTTGACAAAAACAAGACGTAGGAAATCGTAGTCAAGCCTCCAGGAGTTCTTTCAATAAGGTGTAGATGGGTGTTTGCTGTAAAATACAAGGCAACTAAGAGTTTAGAACAATATAAGATGAGGTTAGTGGAAAAAGGGTATAGCCAAAAATTTTGAATAAATTATGGAGAAAATTTTGCTCCTATGGCTAAAATAAACACGGTTCGAATTTTATTAGCACTTGTAGTACATTTTTAGTGGATTTTACAACAATTTGATGTAAAAAAAAAGTATTCTTGCATGGAGATTTGGAGGAAGTGGTATACATGGAACTACCTCATGGGTTCAATGAGAACTTTGGTGACAATAAAGTATATAGACTTAAAAAGCCCTTTATGAGCTAAAAAAATCTCCTCAAGCATGGTTGGATGATTTTACAAAGGCAATGAAGAAGATGAAATATGTACAAAGTAAAGGTGATCACACACTCTTTATAAAACTATCACCTAAGGGGGATTTTACAACTTTATTGGTGTGTATAGTTGATATTATAGTAACTGGAAATGACATGATGGAAAGGGAGAGATTGAAGATAGAGTTGGCCCGAGAATTTGAGATAAAAGACTTGGGAAAATTGAGGTATTTTTTGGGTATAGAAGTTGCTTATTCTAAGGAAGGAATTTTCTTGTCTTAAAGGAAATACATCATTGATTTATTAAAAGAAATAGGGACATTGGGAAGCAAGCTAGCAAGCACCCCTATTGAGAGAGACCATCATCTAACAGAAAGAAAGAATGATGCTATTATTGATAAAGGAACTTGGTTAGAAGGTTGATTTATCTTTTACACACAAGGCTGGATATTGCATATGCAGTAGGTGTTGTGAGCCAATTTATGCATAATCTAGAAAAAGAACATATGTAAGCAGTCCAACCAGTCCTATAGTATTTAAAAATTACTCGTATAGTGGGAATTCTCATTCAACCGGTCAAAGATTTAGTAGTAAAAGGATATGCATATGCAAACTATGGAGGTTGTCAGATTAATAGAAGATCCACAATATGGTATTGTACCTTTGTGGGTGGTAACTTAGTAAGTTGCATAAGCAAGAAATAAGATGTAGTGGCAAGATCAAGTACAGAAGCAGAGTTCAGGGCTATGGACCAAGGAATTTGTGAGCTATTATGATTAAAAATAATATTAGATGATTTGAGGATTAAGAGGACAATGCTAATGAACCTGTACTGTGATAACAAATCAGCAATTAGTATTGCCCATAATCCTTTCCAACATGACCAAACCAAGCATGTGGAGATTGATAGGTATTTTATTAATAAAAAAATTGGAGAATGGAAGAATTAGCTTACCTTATATTTAGTCTAGAGATTAGATAGCAGATGTGCTCACTAAAGGACTTCCTACTCAGAAATTTCAGGAGCTAATTAGCAAGTTGGAATTAAATAATATTCATTAACCAGCTTGAGGGGGAGTGTTAGAAAGATTATGGATTCTCTGGTATTCATTATGGATATGTATAGTAATTACAGATCTGGATTTTTTGTTTTAGGATTTTTGATTTCTTTTTATGTATATATTCCTCATTTATGAGGAAATATCTTCCCGGATTATAGGCTGTAGTTTTCCCTTTATCTTAGCTTTTTGTTCTCCTAAATTATAGGAGGATTATAGGTTGTATACTCCGTATATATAGCAAGGTGATTGCCTCTTATGAATATATGAGAAAATATATTTTCTTCTTCTCTGTTGAACCTTTATTGTTCATATATTACTTCCATGAAAATGGTGAAAAGACAAAGCAAGCACATGTTGACTGGGAATCTTCCTCAAGACAACAAAAAGTCATGTTATGGCACTTTAGGTTAGGCCATCCAATTTTTAGTTACTTGAAACATTTGTTCCCATCTTTATTTCAAATAAATGATAAATTTCAATGTGAAGTTTGCAAACTTTCGAAACACAAAATATCTGTGTTTAAACCTAAAGCCTATAAACCAATTAGGTCTTTTTCTACGATCCATAACAATATTTAGGGACCCTCACGAGCATATAACATCTACTCAAAATGATGGTTTATAACCTTTATAGATGGCCATACCCGTGTATGTTGAATCTACTGGATAAAAGATAATTCTAAGGCTGCCAGCACTTTTATCAACTTCCATACCATGGTAAAAAATCAGTATGATACTAATATTCAAATACTACCCATTGATAATGGTAGAGAATTTATTATTCATATTTTAGGTACCTATCTCCAACAAAATGGAATTATCCACCAAAGCTTATGTCCTAATACTTCCCACCAAAATGGCATTGTTGAAAGAAAAAATAAATATTTTTTAGAAGGAGCAAGATCCCTCATATTTACTACCAATACCCCAAAACACTTCTAAGGAGATGCCATTCTCACTGCATGCTACCTAATCAATTGGATTCCATCACAAGTTTTCAATTTTTAAACCTCCTTAAACACCTTCTCCAAATACTTTCCCAAAAATAGAACTATCACTAATTTGCTCCTAAAAGTGTTCAGTTGTACAACATTTATCTACAATCATGACATCCATTGAAATAAGCTTCATCCTAGGGCCATAAAAGGTATTTTTCTCAGATATGCTACAAATCAAAAAGGTTATAAATGCTATTTCCCTGACAGGAAAAAACTTATTGTGACTATAGACATTACATTCTTTGAAAACACTTCTTATTATTCTAAAATTTCCCTTCAGGGGGAGAAGGATGATGAAGGTAATTTTTCTCCTTACAAATGACACTTCGCCTATTAGTCTACCTGAAAAATAGTGAGCAAATACCCAAAACAACACCTCATCTTGACCTGAAATAAAGTGAAAATAGGACTGGGGGCAATTCGACTGAAGGAAAGCAGAATGAAGACAAGCAAAAGGAAGATAATACTGCCCTGGATCTTCAAGACCAGGAGAAAGAAAATCAATCTACAAATGAAATGCTTATCTACACTCGCAAAAAAAAACAACAAAGTAATATATTCTCCCCAAATATTGAAAGTTGCCATGAATCAACCCCGGACTCAGGTAATGTCTTTGACTTGACTCATACTGATAATTCGAATGATTTACTCATTTCTTTGAGGAAAGGTACTAGGTCATGTACTTTACATCCTATTGCTCCCTTTGTTCAATATGAACATCTCTCAAACTTTATGAAGGCTTTTATTTTGAGTATGGAGAAAATAGAAGTTCCCAAGGATATTGAAGAAGCTCTAAAAAGGCCAGAATGGAAGGAAGTTGTAGAAGAAGAAATGCAAGCCCTAGAAAAAAAATGAAACATGGGAGTTGGTAGAGAAACCTAGAGGCTGCATTCCAGTAGACAGTAAATGGGTCTTTACAGTTAAGTACAATTCAAATAGAACCATTGAAAGGTATAAAGCAAAGTTGGTTGCAAAAGGGTTTACTCAAACTTATGGTATAGACTACCAAGAAACCTTTGCTCCAGTGGCGAAGCTAAATACCATTAAGGCATTCTCTCTATTGCTACAAATGTTGATTGGCCCCTTCATCAATTAGACATAAAAAATGCGGTCCTAAATGTAGACCTAACTGAGGAGGTTTACATGGAGGCTCTTCCTAGGTTCAAAAGTGCAGCTGGGCAAATATGCAAACTAAAAAAATATCTATATGGGTTAAATAGTTACCCAAAGCATGGTTTGAGAGGTTTAACAAGGTTATTCTTCAGTACAGATATAAGCAGGCACATTCTGATCATACTTTATTCTATAAACATAAAGGAGAAAAATCAATTATACTCATTGTTTATGTGGATGACATTATAGTGACAGGAGATAATGATTCAAACTTAAACTCCTTAAAAGGAAAACTTGCTAGTGAATTTGACTTCAAAGAACTAGGGATGCTATGATATTTTTTGGGGATGGAAATAGCAAGAAACAAATCTATAATTTCTATCTCTTAGAGACAATATACCTTGGATATTTCAAAAGAGACTGGGCTCCTTGGGTGTATACCCATAGACACCCCTACTGACTCGAACATTAAACTCGAGGTTCATGAGTCCAATACACCAGTAGATGAGGGAAGATATCAGAGAGTGGTTGAAAAACTTATCTATCTAGCTTACACAAGGCCAGATATTACTTATGCAATCAGCATGGTAAGTTAATTCATGCATGATCCACGAGAGGAGCGTATGGAATCTATTATCTAGATTTTAAAATACCTAAAAGGTAATCCTGGAAGAGGATTATATTTCAAGTAAGGGAATTCACGAGAGGTGAATGCATACACAGATGTTAATTGGGCTGGATCTATAACAAAAAGGTCAACCTCTAGGTACTGTTTATTTTTCTAGAGAAACCTTGTGACCTGGAGGAGTAAGAAACAAAATGTGGTAGCTAGAAATAGTGCTGAAGCTGAATTAAAATCTCTTACTAATGGAGTTAGTGAGTTAATTTGGGTTTAACATCTTTTTAAAGAACTCCAAGTGAAATAAGGTCCTCTGAAGATATATTATGATAACAAGGCTGCCATTAGTAAAGCTCACAATCCAGTACACCATAATCATTCCAAACATGTGGAAGTAGATTGACATTTCATCAAGAAAAAAGTGGAAATGGAACTATTAGCATTCCCTGTGTATGTTTAGTAGAAAAAACTATGGATATTGTCACTAAGGGATTACACATACCTCTCTTTGATAAGATGGTATACAAGTTAGGATTGTTTGATGTCTATAATCCAGCTTGAGGGGGAGTGTTGGTAATTCCTTCTTTCTCGACTTTCATTATTTCGAGATCCTTGAAGATATGTTTATCATATTATCTTATTGTTATCCTTATCTTTAGGTGTTATATATGTCGCTGTAATTTGTTTGTTATTTTTTAAAAAAATTCATATCGTTCTCTTATCCTTGACTTATCGGGATATATGCACTAGAATACTTCTATATATTTCGGTGCATCCCTGTATTTGATATTGCAGAATAATAAGACTTCAGTTCTTCTACATCTATCTTTCTCCTTTTTGGTAGTTCTTTGCACACAAAGTATACAACAAAATTGCTCAAGAAGTTTGAAATAGATAATGCCAAACCAATTGGAACCCCTATGATAACTTCAACAAAAATAGATAAGAATGAAGAAGGTAAACCTTCGACATAACGAAATATAAAGCTATGATTGGCTCTCTCTTGTACTTGACTGCTAATAGGCTCGATATATTATTGAGTGTTCATGTGTGCAAGATTTTAAACATGTCTTAAAGAATAACCTTTTATTGTTATTAAAAGAATCTTTAGATATCGTGTCGGTACAACAAAAATGGGCTTGTAGACATAGTAATCCAAAGAAGCATTAAATAACTTAGTAGGTTATTCTGATGCTAATTTTGCTAGCAGCAAAACAAATAAGAAAAGCATCAATGGAGCATGCCAATTTTTTAAAAGCTCCCTTGTTTTTTTTATTCAACAAGAAACAAATTAGTGTTGATTTATCCATAGTTGAAACTAAGTGTATAGCAACTAGAATTTGTTGTACTAATTTCTAAGAAGAGAGATATTTATTTTTGCATATATAGGTTTTATTTCTTTAGCAGATATCTTAACGAAGTTGAAGAAATATTTGTTTTATAAGAAGAGCACTTGGTATAGTTAACCCCAATGAGCTTTCAAACCTTAATTGTTTTCCGCGTTGCATATGTATAATTTATTTGTTACTCTTGAGAGATTTACTAACTTAACCATTGGAAAGTTCTCTAAATTTGTTTTGCAAGTCCCCCTACCTTCCTATATGCCCAAGTTATGTTTTCTTAAGCTCAAGAATGTAAGAGACAAAACAATACATGAAAAGTAAGAAAAAAGCAAGTTTTGGATAAGTCTTTGGCTAAACAAAAGGGAAAATAAAGTGCTACAGTCGGCTGCCCAATTTGACAGTCAACTATTAGCCTTCCAACATTTTTTAAATCAAAACAAATAGGCAATTATTCATCACGAAAATCGACTATTATAAGTTTTCAAAGAAAAATAAAATTTCTCTCAAAGGGCTCTCAACTCTTAATTCATCCCTTCTCATTTTTTGGCCAAATTCCACTTATTACAATCCTTTGAATTACCTCCAAAACAAAAACCCATTGCTTATCCTCAAAGATTGACTCACAGTTTGTTACAAGTTTTGGGTTTCTTTTTCACAAAGTTACAGCTAGGGTTTGGATTTGGAGATTTTCATTTTCATTGAAATCTTAAAGCAAATGGCACCAAGAAATGCTCCCAAAAAGGTTAAGAAATCAAGAGGAGGCCTCTAGTTCATCCCATGGTAAAAGACCATTGCTCATTAATGCTAAACAAAATAAAAGACATGAAAAATGCTTTATGGCAAGGATAGTCATCTCTAGTGTGTGCTTCAATATAAGATCCCTGGATAATGAAAATTTTAAGCTTTGTATTATGATTAAGAACTAACATGCAGATTAATTTGTGATATGAACCTGCCTAACTCCACCTCAAAAATTAGCTTATAAGGGGAGGATTGCAAACCTATATATATATATATATATATATATATATATATATATATATATATATATATCCTGAGACCTCAATTGTTAACTGATGTAGAACTTTATTGATAGTATCTCGATAATCACCTTCACCATTGTACGGTTCACATCATTCGACCACTATTTGGCTTGTACGTCCTCATGTAAGGTGTATGGGCTACACCACGAGCTACCCCCACAACGTAGTTTTTTACGACTTGCCTCAAGTAGGGATTTTGTCAACCCACTTGACTAGTCAAGAGTATACTCTGATACCATATGATGTGAACCTACCTAACTCCACCTCAAAAATTAGCTTGTAAGGAGAGGATTGCGAACCCATATATATAACACCCAAGACCTCCCTTGCTAATCGACGTGGGACTTTACCGATAGTCACTCAATAATCACCCTCACCATTGCATGGTTCACATCAATTTGTGTCTTACAAAGCACCTTACTCACCCACTACCATTAAAGCTTTTTATACAAATCTGACATATGATGAGAGGACCTTGTATTTTAGCTCTATGATAAGAAAGGTTAGATTTTCCTTTGATAAAGAATTATTTGTCAATATTTTGGGTCTACACCTGATGATGGCGACCTAAAAATCAATGACAACTTGATAGAAATTCTATGGTACAATAGGCAAAGGGTAGTCTCTCATATCTTAGGGATACATGTCAAAGCCAACCATTAGCTTCACATGAAAGATTTGAGCTTAAATTTAATATTCTATTCTCTATGATTTGTCATGTCCAAGTGCCAAAGCCTATAAATCTCTCCTACTTCAATGACATGGAGCAGTTTATTATGTACAATTGGTTGAAAAGAAAGGTTGCAACCTATCCCTATCTATTTATGAAGTGAATGATAATTGCATGTAAGATATCAAGGGGACCTTTGCCATATGGGTTTACCATTACCGAAATTTTAAATATCTTTGAAGTTGATTTTAAGGATGTGGAAGTAGTCGCCCCTAAAGTTTTGAATGAGAACAATATTAGATTAATGTGATTTGAAAAAAGAGATAACGGATGGATAAGGAAAAAGGATATTGAAAAAGCATCTCAACTCCAAACACAAGAGAAAGATAAAAAGGAAGCTCTTGAAGAGCCAAATAATTAAGTCATTTCTATGCTCCAGGCAATGCAACATTAAATGAACTCCATGCATGGAACCCTGCAGTCAGTAGATACTCAAATGCTTAATTTGATACAAAAAATTTAACTAATAGATTCAACCAGCTTGAAGGGGCAAATGTAGCTGCTACTTTTTGTCTTCTCTTTACTCTTATGCTAACCCATAGTTTGTCTCTACTTTCTTTTCTTTTTGTTGATGACAAAAGGGGAAAAATGAATATACTGCTAATTATTGCTTGTTCTAACCTTATGTTTAACAATTTTGATTTAGAATGACTTTATATCTTTCTTAGTTAAATGGATATGGCTATCTCTTGAATGTTTCTTGATGAATATATATATTATGTATCCTTAATTTTTTTGTATTGGCCATATATCGTATGGTAAAAAAACAAAGTTGCACGTTATTTCCCATATATAGCAAGTATATGATGTTGTAGTTACATTATAATACCTTGCTTTGTGAATTTTTTTTTGGGCAAGAGTTTTGCATATATTGAGGGGGAGTTATACCTCTGTTAACTTTTAAAACTCTTATTTATGTGTTTGCCATAACTTTCTGCCTATTTTTCATCATTAAAAAGGAAAAGATTATTGACCTCATTAATGTGTTTTAAAATTTTGATGACAACAAACAAGTGAAAAGAATTTTCAAAAAGTATATCAAGCAAATCATGGACTATGAGTCATGGAACCTTAAGTCTTGAAGAAATATTCCTCTTTTTAAGTATCCTACATTTTAATTATATATAAAAAGAATTTAAAAAATTTTGAACTCACAAAATTTATCTTGAAACATATTTTAGAAATCAAAGTTGTCTCAACAAAATTGTTGGTGGAAATGAATAGCAAAATTGCCAAGAAATATTATTTTGAAAAGCAATAGTCACCTATTGCCTTGAACAATTACATGTTGACGGGGAAATTTGACAAGCCTGCTCTCCAAAAGCCAACAATCGACTATTAGACCCAACAGGCAAATGTTTCCCTCTAGATTTTCAAAATTAAACTTTTTAAATGGCCAACAGTCGACTATTTGTTTTGATAACTGTCTGTTGACTATACAAAAACATGATGTAGCATTTCAATTGTCATTTTCATACCTAGTCAGTTGCAAATAATCGCTAATGGCTATATTGACCAAAAACCTATAAATAAAAGGGTATATTGAGCTACCGAAGGGTAAAGAATCTTGATGGTGGGATGTACAGGTACAAGATAGGATTAAGATTAAAAGAGAGTGTTATAAAGTGTGGTAATTATGTAAAGATAATGAAAATTAGAAAAAATATAAATTTGTTAAGAAAGATGCTAAGAAGGCTGTAAGTGAAGCGAGATCTAGAGCTTTTGAAGGACTATATCATTCTTTAGGAACTAAGGATGGGAAAAGAAAAATTTTCAGACTTGCAAAGGGTAGGGAAAGAAAGACAAGAGACCTAGACTAAGTAAAATGCATTAAATATGAAGAAGGTAATGTCTTGGTAAGAGAACAAGATATCCAAGCACGATAGAAGAGTTACTTTCAAGGGCTTTTTAACGAAGGATATAAGTTGGCATGTTACTATGATAAATTAAATATTGCAAAGGAAGACCCAAATTATACATTTTCTCATAAAATATAGGAATTTGAAGTAGAGAAGGCTTTGAAAAGAATGGATAATGGCAAAACAGTAGGACTTGATAATATATCTATTGAGGTATGGAAAGATCTAGGCAAGAAAGGCATAAGTTGGCTCGTTAAGTTGTTTAATGTGATTATGAGATCTAAGAAAATGCCCGATGAATATAGAAGAAGTACTTTAGTACCTATCTATAAAAATAAGAGGGACATACAAAACGGTGCCAACTATAGGGGGATTAAGTTCATGAGCCATACTATGAAATTATGGGAGAAGGTCATTGAACATATATTAAGACAAGAGACTCAAGTCAGAGGGAATCAATTTGGTTTAATACTAAAAGGGTCAACTATGGAAGCAATTTACCTACAACGGAGATTGATGGAGAGATATCAAAAGAAACAAAAAGATTTACATATAGTTTTCATCAATTTGGAAAAAGCCTATGATAGAATGTTGAGAGAGGTTTTATGGAAGGCTTTACAAAAGAAATGAGTTTGTATTACTTATATTTGAACAATCAAATATATGTATGATAGGATCACGATTTGCATAAGAATAAAAAAATAGGGATATAAAAGAGTTTTTCACAACTATAGGACTACATTAAGGGTCATCTCTGAGTTATATCTTTTTAATTTAATTTTTGGTGTAGTTACTGAATATATCCAAGATTTGGGGCCTTTTTGCAGATGATATAGTCCCTAATTGGTGGATCAAAAGAGGAAGTTAATATAAAGTTAAACTTATGGAGACAACCTTTGGAAACATATGGCTTTTGTATAAGTAGAACTAAAATATAATATATGGAATGTAATTTTACTAAAAGACAAACAACTTAGAATTTAGAAGTAAAACTTAGAGACCATATATTAAAACATATCACAAGTTTTAAATATCTTGGGTCTATTATACACAATGACAGTAAAGTAAAGGAAGATGTAAGCCATAGGATTCAAGTAGGATAGATAAAATGAAGGAAGGATTCGGGTGTTATTTGTGATAGAAAAGTACTGCTTAAGGTTAAAGGAACATTCTATCGTACAACTATAAGATCTCCAATATTGTATAGTACTGAATGTTAAGTGGTTAAAAGACAACATAAAAGTAAATTCAATGTCACAAAGATGAAAATGTTGCACCGATGAGTGGACACACTATAAGAGATATGATTAAGAATGAGTGCATTAGAGAGAAATTTGGGGTTACACCTATTGTGGAGAAAATGGTTGAATCTCCTTTAAGGTGGTTTGGTCATATGTGGAGAAGACTCGCAGAAGCCCTACTGAAAATAATAGATCAGATGGAGAACAGTTCGATAGTTAGAGGTAGAGGGAGATTAAAGAAAACAATATGTAAAACCATTAAAAAATATATTTAACAATTAATAATTTATCTATTAATCCTATTTATAATAGGATAATGTAGCATTATTTGATTTATATAGCCGACCCTGCCTAATGAAAAAAAGGCTTAGTTGTTGTGCTATCTCTTGAAGTTTGAGATTGGAAAATCCTCGTGAAAGAGAGAGACACCTTGTTACCAACTCTTTGACTTGAGAAGTTGTAGTGGCTCAAAAATGCCTTGCTTTAAACTTGTGAATATAGTAAAAAATTTCTAGTTGAAGCTTGAAGACTAAACGTAGAATTAAGTTTAAGCTAAATCATGATATATTTATTGCGTTTGATCTCTCAACTCTTGTCCCTTAAATTCTTACATGTTATTCTCAATTCTTTTACTTTACTTGAATATTGAGTTTGGTTGCTCTGTTTTTGTATACCAAGCTTTGCATTGACATCTTGAAAACATCTTAACTTCTAAATCGTGCAAAAGATTTTTAAAATTAAATATTTTTCATTTACTTTAGGTTTAATTTTTTAAAACACTCAATTTACCCCTCTTCTTTGATGTATAGTCATTCCTAACAAAAACTATTTCAATAATAAGTGTGAAGAAAAGAGATGTTTGGATAGGAAAAAGCCAGTATTCTTAGAAACTAACATTTCTAAAAGTAAATTGGCCAGGTAACTTCAATGACCTTAAAAATTCATGGGCATCTTCCTGACTTCCACTGCCCATTTGGCAATTAATACTCTGCATATACCAAAGTATCCTGCTAGGAGATAGAGGCCCTCCATTCTCTCTTAACATCATTATGTGCTGCTCTAGCTCACACATGAGACACCTATCTTTAGCACAACCTGGCATAATGAAAAGAAGACAAAGTTAAAATTCTGAAAGGAAAACTGCCATCCTTGTTTTGGTAATACATAATATTAAAGATGGAGAGAAATTTGGAATACAGGATTCTGAATGTGATCTTTGAAGCAAGTAGGCAACAAGAGGCTTTGTGCAAGTCAAGCACTGCAAGATAGCATTGGCATAACAACTGCAAAATAAATATATGAAAATTAATTTCAACCACAATATATATATATATATATATATATATATATATATATATATATATATATATATATATATATATATATATATATATATATATATATATATATATATATATATATAACCATTGTTTACAAGATATTTAAAATAGAAAATATTCCAAATGCAAACAAACGGCCACTTCTGTGAATTTCAGAAAGCACAATCTTTGGACATATTTACATTACTGTAGGCCCACTTATGTCAATAGAAAGTATGAATCATTCTTTATAGAGTAAAATATTTTGACCTCCTTTGTATTCTTCAGCAAATACACTTACTCCCATTTACTTTTAAAAATATACACAGAGCTCCGTCATACTTTGCGTTATACACAAATCCCCTACGTGCTTTACATTAAATAAAATTAACCGCTTTATTTTTAAGATTAATGTATATAGACTTTCCTTATATTTTAAAAACACTATCATTTACTTTTTTACTATGATACTTAATATACTTATTATTTAAAATATTACATAAAAGTATGTTTTGAAAAAATATATTAATTTTTCTCTCCTTTTAAATTTTATTTAATTTAAAAAATAATAATATTTTTCTCCCTTTTATAAAATTAAAAATTTTGAGCCCAGGTCAAAATTTTCAAATTTAATTCGAGCCTCAAATTTAAAATCAAAAACTACTTTTTGGGCTAGGTGAACTACTTAACTCAAGATCAAGTCTACTTGTAATGTTTTAAATAATAAGTATATTAAGTATTATACTAAAAAGGGTAAAACACTTTGACCTCTTATATATTTTGCATTAAATACATTTATTCTCTTCTATCTTAAAAATATATATCCAGACCCTGCTTGTGTTTTCCATTAAATACACTCACCTTCCTTTATTTTTAAAATATAGTTAGACATCTTTTATAATTTAAAAACATTATCATTGAATTTTTTTAATATAATAGTTGATAGACCTATTATTTAAAATATTATAGATGGACTTGATCTTGGCCTGAGTAGCAAGCTCAACCCAAAAAAATAGATTATGACTCTAAAATTGAGACCTAAATTAAATTTAGAATTTTTAGCATGGGTTTGAATAAATTTTATAAAAAGGAAGAAAAATATTATTTTTTAAATTAAATCTAAAAATTTTAAAAGAGAGAAAAATATTTAAGTTTATTTTTTAAAAAATAATTCATTAAAATAATACATATTTTCAAATACCAAACGTTTTCAAAAGCCACTAAATTATGTTTTTTATAGTAAAAAGTGAATTTTATATATATAATATAATATAATATATAATGTGTTATTCAAACTGGACTACTCAGCTAATGATTAAGTTTACCGTAATATTTTAAATAATTGGTATATTAAGCACCGCTTTAAAAAAGACTAAATTGTAATTTTTTTTAAATATAAGGGAGATATATGTATATTAATCTTAAAAATAGAGAGAATAATTGTATTTAATAAAAAAAAAATACAAGCTGGATTTGAGTATAATGCAAAATACAAGATAGGCGTGTTTATATTATGCAAAATACAAGAATGATAAAAATATTTTTATCTACTAAAAAACAACTAAATGTTAAAGTTTTAAAAATATAAAAGATGTCTATATGTATTTTTAATAATAGAGGGGTAAATGCATTTACTGTAAAACATAAAAGAGAGAGAGAGAGAGAGAGAGAGAGAGAGAGAGAGAGAGAGAGAGATATATATATATATATATATATATATATATATATATATATATATATATATATATATATATATTAAAATAGAGGAAGGATAATATACCGGACGTCAAAATATTTTACTTTTCTTTATATTTTAA
Organism: Gleditsia sinensis; assembly: GCA_037074535.1. NCBI lineage: Eukaryota > Viridiplantae > Streptophyta > Magnoliopsida > Fabales > Fabaceae > Gleditsia > Gleditsia sinensis. The sequence continues at coordinate 16,313,063 of CM073466.1, read as the reverse complement.
GTTTGCATCTCCTTCCAGTTGATTAAGTTACGGAACAATACGACGATAGTTCATATCTGAGTATTTTTTTTTTTTCTATCAAATTATCTTCATTCCCCCCCCCCCTTCTATCTCTCTCATTCTCACATTTCTAAATTTTATGGATCAGGCTGGTAATACCTGTTCCCACAATTTAAAAGGCCCCTAGGGCATATGCCAAAGACGTCCCCCTGGAAAAGCTTTAGAAACTTCTCATAAGGAAACAACATCTGAGAATCAAGACATCAATTAGTTTCAGCATCCAACTCAAGGCCCTACTGAAAGAAATTTCAAGTAGGAAAAGGCTTAAAGAAATTACCATTGATGCATCCAGCCATCTACATAAAACTTACCTCTATCTCCCTGCACATGTCCCCACTCCCTTCTGAGGTGGCCAGAGCAGAAAGTTTTGATGAATTCCTCAAACCCATCGTTTTCATATTTCCAGTACTTGCAGCCACATTACTACACTGTGAATGGGTAGTGTCTCTGATTACATCAACGTCTGCAATAATGAATATAAATTCGTTAATGCATTAAAATATGACAAAAGTATAGTACCTTTACATAATGTCAACTGTGAATATGAATTATGGAGATTTTTTTCATTAAAATAATGAATAAGAAAACACCAATATGCTATACTGACTTGGTACATCGGCAATTTGTCCTTTCTTCTCTAATTCTGGGTAACATAAGTCTACAGATGCTGCCGATGTTGACCTTGGAGATTTAGAACATCTGGCCTTCGAAGGAGGTAACACCTTTTTATCCTTTACGCTTCCTTTAATAGTCATTTCAGAAGAGCATTGTGCTGCTTCATAAGAAGGAAGATTTCCCCCTTCAACTACATTACCACCTTTGGTAACAATGTCTGTTTCAAATCCATCTATGATTTTACCATTGTTTGCTTCAATTGACAAACTTGGGTGTCCATAGTTGTTTCTTGGGATAAAGGTATTTCCATGTTGACTTTGACAGTTATCACCCTCAACTATTCTGCTTCTTGATGCATTTTGTCCAGAGCCACAGGTATTAACCTTGTTTGAAGTTTCTCCTTCCAATACGGAATAATAATTATTTCTTGACTGCAAACAAAGTAGCATCCCAGTCAGAGATAAAATAGTTACTAGTTTAAAAATACATATCAGTTGGATATCTAAGTTAAATATCTAAACCTTTGGTCTCATAAACTCCTCTTCTGAAAAGGGAGAACTGGAAGCCTTATAACTAAAGGATTCAATAGAAGAATCATATATAGTCCCAATATCTCTTCTCCAAGTTTCTCTGTTAGATCTATGGGAAGTTCTTCTCTCATGGGCAGCGACTTGAGAATTATTAAACAAGGCACAATCGGCTGCAGCAGAAGCACTAGTGCCTTTTGGAGGGTGTTCGAAATTATCCAAGGGTGTATTCTCCTTAATACACTGCTTCAACTTGTGACCAAAGAATTGAGAGTTCATATTTTGATAAAAGAAGTCACTCCCATGTCTAAATTCATCAACTGAAACAGCTAGAGGGGACATGCTTAATTTATGAGTTTGTAATTGCTGGCATTCATGCTTGTGAATTTGCCTCCAATGAATTATTTGACAATGTTCAGAGCTGCAAATAACTGACAGTTCAGATTTTGAGAGCAAAGAAAAGAAATAAATGGCAGATACAATAAAAGGGAAATCATCCACAAAATTAACCAGTTCCATTGCATTTCTATAAGTGAAATCCTTGGAAAATCTAAAAAACAGACTGCTGTGTGAAACATAAAATTTAAATAGTTGCTAAAACAGATGCAATGTGATAGCAAAATTGAGAGTAAACAACCCATTTGAAATCTGTTGGAGAACAATTTCCTTGTCTAGTTCTAATTTTCACAACCATAGATTTAAATTCACACCCATTGCCAAAAGAGAAAGGATAAAACCTATCCAAGAACTACTTGAGGGCAATTTTTGTAAGGATTTCTTAATTTACGCAAACAATTATGCATAACCCTAATTCTCAAATCTTAGAACTTTGTGAATTCACAGATAAAATTAAATAATCGAAAAAACATACCTTGATCCCTTAGATTGATCTTGAAGAGAATTTCTTTATAAAGAAGAACAAACTAGGGACAACCTAGTTTCTCTCTTGACCCTCTTAGGCCTTGACAGGTTTTTGAGGTAAAAAGAGGACAAGTTTCTAAAATAGAGTTTTTCGTTTTTATTTTCACATTGTATCAACATGAATTAATATTTAGAAAAATATCTCATTAATTAATCAATATAATTTTAGCACCTAATATTATTAAATATACAATAATAACAACCAACAACAACAATCAAGTCTTTTTCTACTAGGCGGAGTCGGCTACATAGATCAAATATTATCATAGTGGCCTATTATGAATAAGTTCAACATATAGATTGTTAATTGTTAAATCTTTCTTAATAGTTTTACCAATTTTTTTTTGCCTTCCTCTACCTCTAACTATCTGACTGCTCTCCATCTGATATATTCTTCTCAATAGAGCTTCTGTCGGTCTTCTCCACACATGACCAAACAACTTTAAGCGAGATTCTACCATCTTCTCCACAATAGGTGCTACTCTAACTTTCTCTCTAATGCACTCATTTCTAATCATATCTCTTTTATGTCCACACATCCATCGCAACATTCTCATCTTTGCAACATTGAGTTTATCTTCATATTATCTTTTAACAGCCCAACATTCAATATCATACAATATAACAAGTTTTATAGTTGTAGAGTAGAATTTTTCTTTAACTTTAAGCTCACTTTTCTATCACAAATGACACCCAAAACCTTCCTCTATTTCATCTATCCCGCTTGAATCCTATGATTTACGTCCTCCTTAATTTCACCGTCATTCTATATAATAGACCCAAGATATTTGAAGCTTGTGACTTATTTTAATATATGTTCTCCAAGTTTTACTTCTAAGTTCGTATTTGTTTGCTTTTTACTAAAGTTACATTCTATATATTCTCTTTTATTTCTACTTATACGAAAGCCATGTGTTTCTAAAATTTGTCTCCATTACTTTAACTTCCTATTTATTTTCTCTTTTAATTCCCCAACTAAAACTATATCATCTGTAAAAATTATACATTGAGGCCCCAAGTCTTGTATATGTTCAGTAACTTCATCCAAAATAAAGTTAAAAAGATATAGGCTCAGAGATTACCCTTGATGTAGCCCGATAGTTGTGAAAAAATCATTCGTGTCTCTTTTTTGTGTTCTCACACAAGTTGTGATACTATCATATGTATCTTTAATTACTCAAATATATGCAATATGTACTTCTTTCCTCTCTAAAGCCTTCCATAAAACCTCTCTCAGCACTCTATCATATGCCTTTTCCAAATAAATAAAAACCATATATAGATCTTTTTGCTTCTTTTGATATCTTTCCCTCAATCTCTGCAATAAGTAAATAGCTTCCATCGTTGATCTTCCTAGTATGAAACCAAATTAATTCCCTGTTACTTGAGTCTCTTGTCTTAATCTCTGCTTAATAATCTTCTTTCATAACTTCATAGTGTGGCTCATAAGCTTAATCCCCCTATAGTTGGCACAGTTATGTATGTCTCCCTTATTTTTATAGATAGGGATTAACGTACTTTTCCTCCATTCATCTAACATTTTTTTAGATCTCATTATCACATTAAACAACTCAGTGAACCAACTTATGCCTTTCCTACCTAAACCTTTCCGCACGTCAATAGGTATATTATCAAGTACTATACTACTTTTCTATTTTCCATTCTCTTCAAAGCCTTCTCTAATTCAAACTCCTGAATTCTACTATAAAAGGTATAATTGCGGTCCTCCTTTGCAATATTTAATATATCAAAGTAACAGGCTAACTCATGTTCTTCATTAAAAATCCCTTGAATCTTTCTTAGAGATTTGATCTAGGTCTCTTGTTTTTCTTTCCTTACCCTTCCCAAACCTGAAAATTTTTCTTTCCCTATTCTTAGTTCCTAAATATTGATATAGCCTTTCAAAATCTTTAGATCTCACTTCACTCATAGCCTTTTTAGCATCTTTCTTAACAACTTAATATTTTTCCCAATTTTCATTGCCTTTACATAAGTGTCATGCTTTATAACACTCTCTTTTAATCTTAATCCTATTTTGCACCTCTACATCTGACAAACAAGATTATTTACCCTTTGGTCCAACACCTCTTGATTCTCCAAGAATTTGTTTTGCTATTTTTCTTATCCCTTTGGCCACCTCGTTCCACATATCGTTAGCATTTCCCTAAATCTCCCAAAATCATTCTTCCTTTTCTCGTCTTTGAAAGCTCATTTGTTATTCATTCTTCAAATGCCACCACCTAATTCTCAGGGTAGTTTTTTTACTCTTTCTTTTAACTCTTCTCTTAACCCGTATGTCTAAAACTAACACTCTACGTTGGGCAGCCAAACTCTCTTCAGGTATGACTTTGCAATCCGTGCAAAACTTTCTATCTTATTTCTGTACCAAGAAAAAAATCTATGTGAGAACTTGCTCCTCCACTCTTATACGTGATAAGATGTTCTACTCGCTTCCTAAAGCCAGTGTTTGCTATAGTAAAGTTAAAGGCTAAAGAAAAATTCAATATAGTTTTACCCTCTTCATTTGCTTCCTCTAAATCAAAACCTCCATGTATACCCTCGTATCCTTTAGATTCACTCCCTATATGTCCATTTAGATCCCCTCCTAGGAAATTTTTTTCTCATAGAAGTATTCCCTGAGCTAAACCTTCTAGACCCTCCCAAAAAATTATCTTATGCTACTCCTTTAATCCCACTTGTGATGCATATATACTAATCACATTAAAAGTTTCCTGTTCCACTACAAACTTTAAAATTATAATCATATCTCCTAATTTTTTTACATCTACCACATTGTTCCTCCACTCTTTATCGACTATTATGCTTGCACTATTGCTAATTCTTATCTTGCCAGAGTACCAAAGCTTGAAACCCAAATAATCTAACTCTTTTGCCTTTTCTCCTATCCACTTAGCTTCTTGTAGGCACATGGTGTTGATCCTTCTCCTAATCATGGTATCAACTATTTCTATAGATTTTCCTGTGAGCGTGCCTACATTCCAAGTTCCAAAACGGATCTTTCTCTCATGAACTAACTTCTTTACCCACACCCGCTGATTAAAGTGTGGGAACCCTTACATATTTTTCACTGCACTCGGGCATCAATGTATCGGCCCTTTCTCTTTTGACACTGTACTCAAGCTATATAGTGCATTGCTTTCGGACAACGACCTAGTCATATTTCATCGATCCATGTTCATGTAGTTATGACAAAATTTTGCGTTGGCTCTCGCAGGCCTAACATAATGCTCCTCTTTTATCCATGCCACGTTGGCCACTAAATAAATAAAAATATCTAACATTCTCCTACTTAGCCCCTAGGGTATTATTTAGCTTCATAGTTTAATAATAATCATCATAATATGCATAATCTAAGCTAAATCCTTTCATACATTGGTCACATTATAAAATCATCATTAAGTAAAAACTAATAAGTATAATAGTTGTCATATGTCATTAATCTGACATAATTCCTTCCATGTATCACAATATTAGTTTGAAACTTAATGTGACTTGCAATGAGATATATACCATAATAGTCCAACAATAATGTCTTAGTCAAATACAAGTCTAGTTAACACTCACATAATGTATTTATGTATATATATCAACAATTAGAAATAACATATTCAATACCAAAAATAATATACAAATGAACTCAAAGTATTAAATACATAAAAGCATGAAACAATAACACAATGTTAATAATACTCATTTTTTCAACATTTTCATTAAATGTCTTTGGTAATAATCTTTTTTTAATGGATTTGCAATCATAAGTTGTTGCTAATGTGCTTGAATGACACTCTTTGTCTCTGAAATTTTTTAACGACAAAGTATTTCACTTTTATGTGTTTAACGCCCTTTGAATACTTGTTTTTTGAAAAAAAAGACGACTGTAGAATTATCATAATAAATTTTCAACGGCTTGGCATTATTGTCGAAAATACCAAGTCCTCAAATAAAGTTTTATAACCATAAACCATGAATGGTAACTTCAAAGCATGCCACAAACTTAGCTTCCTTAACGGGTGCAGCAATGACAGACTACTTCGCACTCTTCTAGGAGATTGCTCCTTCAAGTAAAAGGAACAAATAGTTAAATGTGGATTTTCTTGCATCAACACATCTAGAATGATCTAAAGTTGAATATCCAATCACCTCAAAGTGATTAGACCACTTATAAGTGAGCATGTGATCCTTTGTTCCTTGCAAATACCTCAATACTTTCTTTGCAGCTTTCCAATGATTCAATCCTAGATTACTTTGACACTTGTTCAACATTCCAACATATATCTAGCCTAGTATAAATCTAAACATACATCAAGCCCCTAACGACATATGCACAAGGAATCATTTCCATTTTATGCGTTTCAATTTAGTCTTTGCGCATTGCACAAGGTTAAATTCATCTCCCATATAAATTGGAACTACTCTTGCAGAGCATTTTTTTGATCTTGAATCTTTCTAAAATTTTATTAATTTATGCTTTCTGAGAGCTAACATTCCTTGTGATATATCGAGGAATATTTCATTTCCTATCACATAGGATGCCTCACCAATATCTTTCACTTCAAAGTTCATAGAAATCAATTTTTTGGCATCATATAATAACCAAAATCATTTGTAGCCAAAAAGATATCATCAACCATGAAATTATGAGAATAATTGAATCATACTCATTGATACAATTGGTAATATATATATATACATGTAGTGGAAATTTTGATAACAAAAAGACTAGCAGAAATCCTAGCTAAATGGAGAGAGAATCCACAAAAAGCAAGGAAACAAATACAAAAAAATCACAACAAATCTGGAAATAAAATAGAATTAAATAACCAAAGATCCCAATAATTACTCTTCTCAAATTACGCTTATAAATCTACACTTTCCCTCAAGTTAGGGCATAGATATTGTACATGCACAACTTTTGACTCAATTCTTCAAACATAGTTCTTAGAAGAGTTTTAGTGAGTATATTAGCTGTTTGGGATTTTGTAAGAGTATAGACCAACTGTATAATTGATTTATCAATTTTTTCTACAATAAAATGTCGATCTATTTCAATATGTTTTGTTTTATCATGGTGAATCGGGTTCCTTACAATGCTTATAGCGGCTTGGTTGTCATAAAACATCTTAATAGGCTTCTTAGTAGTTATTCCCAATTCATTCAGTAATCTTTGTATCCAAATATCTTTACAAATTCCTAGGGCTAAGATCTAAATTCAGCTTCTGCACTACTTCTTAAGACTAGAGAGTGTTTCTTACTTCTCCAAGTTACTAGGTTTCCCCACACATAAGAGTAATATCACAATGTGGATCTTCTGTCTGTCACACTCTCAACCTAATATGCATAAGAGAACACTTCAATTTCCCTTATGTCATTTCTTTTGTATAGCAATCCTTTTCTAGGGGTCATCTTAAGATACCTAAAAATCCTATTCACTGCTTCCATATGCCCTTCAGTTGAGTTGTTCATGAATTGACTCACAACCTCAATTGAAAAACTAATGTCTAGCCGAGTGAGAGAAAGATAAATAAAGTGTGCAACTAATCTTTGATATCTCCCCCTGTCAACTGTACTTTTTATCATAGTGCCAACACGTTTTGTTAAGTCTTTTGGAGCATTTATTGGTTTACACCTAAGCATACATGTTTCTTTTAGTAAGTCAAGGATATATTTGCACTGTGTAACAAATATTTCCTTTCTGGATCTTGCTACCTCTATTCCAAGAAAGTATTTGAGATATCCATATCCTTAATTTCAAATTCTTTGGCCACGTGTTTCTTCATCTCTATTAACTCGTCTTCATTGTCACCTGTTTAAATAATATCATCAACATAAAGTATTAGTATTGCTACTTTTCTTTTTAAGGAGAATTTCATGAATAATGTGTGGTTAGTCTAAAATTAAGTATATCCTTGTTTGGTTACTGATTTTGCAAATCTACCAAACCATGCTCTGGATGATTACTTTAGACCATACAAGGACTTCTTGATTTTGCACACTTTATTTTGATTAATGGGTGTTTCCAGGCTTAGTGGTATCTCTATATACTTCTTCCTCCAAGTTTCCATTTAGGAATGTATTTTTAACATCCAGTTGACATTCAAGTCAATCAAGGTTGGCAAAAAGAGAAAAGAGAACTTGAACTATATTATCTTTAGCAACTAGTGCAAAAATTTCTTGATAGTGTATTCTATGAGATTAAGTGAAGCCTTTGGCCACTAAACAGACTTTTAGCCTATCAACACTTCCATCAGCCTTATACTTAATGGTGAATATTCATTTACACTCCATTGGTTTCTTTCTGGGAGGAAGCTCATAAATGAATCATGTTCCATTTATTTTCAAGGCTTTGACTTCTTCATTAACTGCTTTTCTCCACTTTGAATTCATGAGAGCTTCCTGGATAGAATTAAGAATATGCACTTTATCAAGACCTAAGATAAAAGCTTGGTAGGAAAGTGCCAACCCATCATAGGAGATAAAATTGCATATAGGATGTTTTATACAAGTTTTGACTGCCTTTCTTGTAGCTATAGGCATGTTTGAGTCCTCTACAAGAGGCATTGATTCAATATTTTCCTTATCTAAGTGAGTAGAAATTGAACTTAGTTGAGTCTCCTAGTCACATATGAGAGAATATGATTGCTCTAGTGTCCTTTCAGATCTTTTCCTCTTAGTGTAAACAAAAAGATCATTATTTGTAGTGTGTGAGGAGTTTGAAGGATATTGTTTGGGATTTTTAGGTGAATGGTATATAGGCTCAAGTAAATGATTTTTTGTTACTAGTGCAGGTTCTTGATTGTTTGTTTTGGGTTTAGGATCAAGAAGTGTAGATTGCTGGTTTTCTATTTTTTCTGTTTCAGGTTCTGGGTCAAGCTGAATATGTTCTAGTTCAAGTTGGTGTATGGATTCGGGTAGGTTACTAAGTTCAGTATGGGGTTTGGATCTAGAGTGTTTTCAATAGTTTCCCAAGGCTGATATTCTTTTGTACTCTCTCCTTGTATGTCAATTTTGGTATAATAGGCTAGGTGTTCAAAGAAAGTAACATCCAATGAGGTGTATATCCTTCATGTGTTGGGAGAATAGCACTTATACCCTCTTTGGTGTGGAAAGTAGCCTATAAAGATACATTTTATGGATTTGGGGCCTAATTTGTTGAGATGTTGTAGGTGGATATGAACAAAAACAAAGCATCCAAAAATTTTCTAGTTAAGGGAGAACATGAGTTTAGTGTGTGGAAAAGTTTGGAGGAAGGCTTGGAAAGGTGTTTGAAATTTTAGGGTCTTAGATTGCATTCTATTTATGAGAAAAAAGGCAATTTACACAGCTTCCTCCCAAAACCGCTTAAGTACATTAGTAGAAAACATAAGAGACCTAGCAACTTCAAGATGTCAATTTTTTCTCTCAGCAATGTCATTTTGTTGGGCGGCATTAAACCATGAGTTTAGGTGGACAATTCCTTGGTTTGATAGATATTCACCTAAACTAGAGTTGAATTATTATTTTGCATTGTCAATTTTTAGGATTTTAATTTTGGTTTTAAATTGCGTTTGGATCATAGAGTTGAATTTTTGGAAGATTTGTCCAACCTCAAATTTTTCTTTCATTAGAAATATCCATGTTAATCTAGTGTGGTCATCAATAAAGGAAATAAACCATCATGCCTCAGTTATATTCTTCACCCTTGAAGGCCCCCATACATCCCTATGGATTATGGAAAAAAGGTAAGGAGTTATATGTAAGACTATGATAGTTGTTGCGTGTGTGTTTGGCTAATTCACAAATTTCACACTTGAATAATTTTGAACTTTTATTCATAAATAAAGATGAAATTTTTTTTTCAAGATACATGAAATTTGGATGACCAAGACGATAATGCCATAACATGACTTCAGAGTCTTTATTGACACATAAATCTAAAGTGGGTTGTTTTTTAGATTACTCACAACTAGCGGTTTGAACTTGTCTTGTAGGAGTATTATTTCCCTTCAGGAGGTAGAGTCTAAAATTCAACTTAGCATAGCCAATCATCCTCCCCAAGTTCAATTCTTGAAATTCACACAAGTTTAAAGAGAATTTAGCTTCACACTGTAGGTCTTAGATTAATTTGGTAATGAAAATTAAATTATAGTCCAAATTTGGAACATGGAGGATATAATTTAAACATATAGTATTTGTAACCCTTATGGATCCAATTCCAGCCACTTTGGAGAGTGACCATTAGCAATTCTGACAGTGTAGTCCTTTGTGCAAGGGTTTTTCGTGTGAAACAGATTTCTCCCTCCTGTCATATGGTCAAAAACTCCTGAGTCAACAATCCAAGGTTACAAGTATAGTTTATTTGCTATAAGTGCTGTAAAAAATTACCTCTTTGTCCCAGCATACTTGTCCTTAGGTTATTAGATAGTGATGGGGAATTATGGCTTAGAAGTTTTTTCAGCATGTCCATTGTTCCTTCATAAAGGGGTTAGTCTCAGCTGAGACATATTTTTCCTCTGGTACATTAACATTATGAGCACGACTCTCTTTGTTCCTAGATGGTTTCCAATCAACAGGTTTTTCATGAATTTTTCAGCATGTTTCCTTAGTATGTCCCTACTTTTTATCGTGATCACACCAAGGTCTTCCCTTTTTCTAAGAATGATCATTGCTGGTATTTAGAGAAGGGCCCCGTATGGCCAAGGCTAACCCTTCAAGTGTTGGAGTGGGGCTTTGGGATCCCATCATGACTTTTCTCCTACTTTCCTCTAGTGGATTTCTGAGAAAGTTTCCCTGAGATTTGGAAGGGGATTGGTCCACATCCTCTTCCTCTTACCTCATCTAAGTCTTTGTTGAGGCCTAGAAGGAATTTGAAAGTCCTTTTCTATTGTACAATCTTTCTGTATAATGACGTATCCTCAAGACACTTCCAATTGTGAGTCTCATACATATCAAGTTATTACCAATAACAAGAGAATACTGGGTGACAATGGACTCACCTTGTCGAAGGTCATGTAAGTTAGCTACAATCTGAAAAATCTCAAATGTATTTTCGATGTTAGAATACATCTCTTAGGCTACATCCCATATTTCTTTTGTTGTCCCATAGAGCAAAAAATTATCTCTTATGTTATTATTCATGAAATTAATTAGCCAAGATATCACAATGTGATTCTTAATTTTTCATATTTGGTATTTAGGATTAGTCTTTTCAGGAGTGGCAATTTTTTCAATGAGATACTCATCCTTGCCTTTCACATAGACATACATCTTCACCGATTGAGACCACTGTAGGAAATTATCCCCATTTAGTTTGTGATCAGTGATTACCAAAGATGTGGATTCTGTGCCTCTGCGGTTGTTCATCAAGGAAGTCATCTCTGAGCTAGAGGTCACTTTGAAGCAAAACTTTGTCCTTTAACGGCCATGGTGAGATGTGAGACTTGGGTTTTCAGAGGGAGAGCTTTGATATCATGCGAAATTATGAGAATAATTGAATCATACTCACTTATACAACTGGTAATACATATATGCATGCAATGGAAATTCTGATAACAGAAACAACACTGAAATCCTAGCTAAATGGAGAGAGAATCTCCATAAAATTAGGGAAAAAATAAATACAAAATAATCACAACAAAACCGAAAATAAAACAGAATTAGATAACCAAAGATCCCAAGAATTACTATCCTCAAATTACGCCCATAAATCTACATTAACATATAAAATCAGAAATCAAAACTTGCTCCCACTAACCTTCACATATATACACCAATAAATGGTGTCTTCTTTAAATCCAAAAGAAGTGACAATATCATTGAACTTAAAATACCATTATCGGAAAGCTTGTTTAAGTATGCATATTAATTTCTTAAGTTTGCACATCATGTGTTCAATTTCTTCAACTAAAAAACCCTCTTGTTGATCCATGCAAACTTCTTTCTCTAAATTTCCATTCAGAAAAGCATAATGAGCTATCATTACCATAATAATTTTAAAAAAACCCTTTTTCGAAATAGGAGAAAAGGTCTCATTATAGTCAACACAACATATTTTAGTAAAACCATTGGCAATAAGTCTAACTTTATTTTGTGTTAAACCCTTAATAATTAAAGTATATCAAAGAAAGAAATGGAGGAAGAGGCAGGGAAGAACTGAGGACGAGGCAAGGGAGGTATCTGGCAGCTTATACTATGCCAGAAGCTATCTTTACCTTTTATGCATTCAATAACTTCCATAGTAGTAGTATCAGCTGGCTTTGTTAGATTGAAGAGCACCTAGGCAGCATTTTGGATAAGAGCCGGGATAGGGGAAAATTCATATTCCTACTCTATTACTTTCTTTCAGTACTTACTCTGAAGTAATAGAGTCTCGAGGATCCTATCAACTTGGTATTAGAGAAATTTTGGTCTAGTAAATAGAGAGTACCAGGATGGAATCTAGAATGGAGCAATTTGAACTAGAAGTTGGAGGAATTAAGGAAAGAATGAATGGTTTGGAAGCAAATATGAGAAACGTCATGGAAATTTTGGCTGAAATATAGGAGTCTATAAACATACAAAATCCTCAAGGAAAATCTCCAATGATATCGGTGAATGAACACGATGGTGGACGGAGGGAACTAGGGGTGAAGGAGGAAGTGGCACTCAAAACCAAGGCGAGCATCACAGGGAAATAGTGGGGGAATCATTACCTCAGAAACTAAATTTTTCCATCTTCTCTGGGGATGATCCTAACGGATGGATATTTAGAGTTAGGTGTTATTTTGTAGTCAATGGAGTACTAGAACAGGAAAAGGTAGCGTCTGCAACAATGTGTATAGAAGGAAGGGCTTTAAGTTGGATTCAATGGATAAAGACTAGATTCCCAATTACGAGTTAGGTTGTCTTCAAGATGGAGCTGCTTGACCATTTTTACTCTACCCAAGGAAGTTCGACACATGAAGAACTTTTGTCATTGCGGTAGTGGTCCACGGTGAAGGAATACAGATACCACTTTGAATTGCTATCGGCTCCATTGTAGGATTTAACATACGAGCTCTTAAAGGGTGCCTTCATTAATGGGTTGAATAAGGAGGTTAATGCGGAACTAAGAATGATGGGACCGAATTCTCTGTTGCAAGCAATGGCGATGGCATAATGGGTGGAGAAACAAAATCTGATGTTGGAGAGGAATAGAGGACCTCGGGTCAGCTAGGGTTATCCACTTGTTAAATACAATCCACCTTCCAACATCAAACCTAAGGCTTCGACCCAGTAGGAAAACTCTAAAACCCAAGGCCCAAGTGCCTCAGGACTGCAAACCTACGGCTCTTCAACTCTTCAAGGTCCGAAAAACCCAGAGAAAAATCGAGTGTTGTCGGGACAAACTCCAGGCTTAGACAACTTGCAGGGACGACGAAATTGGGGATATCAGAGACTGATGAATGCTGAGTACCAGGCTAAGTATAAAAAAGGGCTTTACTTTAAGTGCAATGAAAGATATTCTCCCAGCCATATATGTAAGAACCAGCAACTACAAATACTAATGGTGGAAGATGAAGGGGACAAGGAAGAAGAGAAAAAGAAGTGGTAGCCCAAGAAATTACGACCAAAGCTAACCCAATCGAGCTCTTGGCAACTCTATTGTGGGAATCCATGCTTTCCGAACCATGAAACTCGGAGGGATGTTTGAATATCGGCAAGTCATTGTGTTGATCAATAGTGGGGCCACACATAATTTCATCTCCCAGTCACTCGTAAGGGAGTTACAGCTTCCAGTACATCCCACCTCAACCTTTGGGGTAATTATTGGCAACAGATATAAAGTGAAGGGATCAGGAATTTGTAGAGGTCTCGGGTATAACTACAAGGATTTGTGTTAGTGCAAGACTTTCTCCCCTTCGAATTGGGTAGTACCGATTTGGTACTTGGTATTTGATAAAGGAAAATTTTGAGTATTAATGGCTATATTTTATCCTCTAATTCATAGCAAACTTGTGGTTATTTCCCTGCTTTTGGTTATGCTTTGCTTTGGATACCGCTTTGGTTGTTTTTATGCTTGTAGGTGAGAAAAAGAGGCCAAGAAGCAAGGAAAAACAGTCATGAAAAGTGCCATATGAACTAGGAACAAGATAAGGAGGAAGCAAGGAGGAATCCCACCAAAAATCAGTAAGAAAGGAGCATGGCAGCCCCCAACACGGTCAGGCCGTGCTTGGTGGAATGCAACACGGCCAAGCCGTGTTCTGTGTAAGAAGCTGCAGAAAATCCCAGAAACCAGTCCGAAGCACGGCCAGGCCATGTCTTGGGACACGGCCATGCTGCAGGTCTGCGAACACCGTATTTTTTAAGGTTTTAGCCGCCCAAACTGATATATATTGAAGGGGATACGCAGCCAAAGGGGAGAGAACGCATTTTAGACCTTATCTACTCAGTTTTAGGGTTCGGAAACACCATTAGATTAGGTTTAGAGTAGGATTAATTGTTCAATTCATGTTCTAGATTAGATTTCACATTGATTCAGCATTGTATTTCATCTATACATTCAGCAATCCAGGTTTTATCTTTCTATCTTTACTTCTACTCCTACTTCTACTTCTTTCTCTTGAATTGTATTGAACACTTATGGTTTGTTTAATGAATTTGGTTTTAGTTTCTGTTTCTATTATGCTTGAGTAGTTTTGATCTAGGGTTTTGGTAAACCCACTTATGGTGTGATGATACGTTGTGCATATTGAATCATTGGAACCCTAATTGTGTTATCTATGGTTAATTAGAATTAGCTATTAAGCATTGGTTATATGAGTTGATAAATGTTTGGCCAATATTTATCACGTCTTAGGATATTAATTGATAGACTGAAAGGTGAAGATTGATACCGGAATCTAATAGTTAATTAGGGATATCTTAATCACGAAAGTAGTTTAAGGCTCTCTAGGAATGAATCAATTAGTGGGCACAAGAAAACCGATTAATTGTATTCCATGGTTGGCATAGAACTTAATGGACCTAGGTTGAACTAAGAACCACGAAAGTAGGCAATTGTATTAACCTAAGTACAATTAGTAACGCTTGAAAGAGGTTGCTAGTTAATTAAGGTCAAACCATCCCCAATAACCTTAATAATTGTAATTAGAGGTACATATTAGTTATTGAGTATCATAATGTGGTGAACCGTAACCCTAGGTTTGTTTAATTAGTTATTTTCATTCGTTTAATTGTGACACTCTCTAATCAAATTACATCGATCTAGATAGCATATTTTGCATCATTCTAGTAGTTGACATTGTTCTCTGAGGGATACGACCCGTATTCGTCGGACTATCTACAGCTACGCCGTGCACTTGCGGTATTTGGTAAAACATACACTCAACAGTATTACTTGGCTAGAGACATTGGGGAACATCTACAGTAATTAGAATTCGTTGACCATGTCATTCCTCTAGGAGGGCAAGAAAGGGATTCTGCAAGGAGACCCATCCTTAACAAAACTAATAGTTTCTCTAAAAACCATGCTGAAATCCCTTCACATAAGTGAAGAAGGGTTCTTGGTGGAATTTGGAGCTGTACCAATACAATGAATGAAGGAGTAAACACTAACGGTGACTTATAGGACTTGTTAGCCAACTTCTTTGAGGTCTTCGAATCACCCCAACACCTTCCTCCCCAACGGAGGCAAGATCATGGCATCAAATTACAACCTAGAGCTAAACCGCCAAACATTAGACCCTATAGATACCCTTATTACCAAAAAATAGAGATTGAGAGATTTGTTAGGGAAATGATAACTGTGGAAATTGTCAAGCCCATTACCAACCCCTTCTCAAGTCCAGTTCTATTGGTGAAGAAAAAATATGGAGGATAGCGCTCTTGCATAGACTAACAGGCCCTCAACAACATTAACATCTCGGATAAATTTCCAATACCAGCAACAGAAGAACTTTTGGATGAGTTAAGAGGGACCACTCGATTCTCTAAACTCAACCTCAAATATGGATATCACCAAATTAGAGTCAAGACAGAAGATACCAAGAAAATAGCCTTCAAGACTCACGAAAGTCACTATGAGTTCTTGGTTATACCCTTCATTCTCTCTAATGCTTCTTCCACCTTCCAGTCACTGATGAATGACCTGTTCCAATCCTACTTAAGGAAGTTCATTCTTGTTTTCTTTGATGACATATTGGTTTATAGTCTAGATTGTGAATCACACTTATTCCATTTGAACACAGCCCTGACTATCTTACGCGACAACCAGCTCTTTGTTAAAGAAAAGAAATGTTCTTTTAGGAAGCAGTATATTAGTTATC
The DNA here is from genome assembly GCA_037074535.1 of Gleditsia sinensis. Taxonomy (NCBI): domain Eukaryota; kingdom Viridiplantae; phylum Streptophyta; class Magnoliopsida; order Fabales; family Fabaceae; genus Gleditsia; species Gleditsia sinensis. The sequence continues at coordinate 16,296,658 of CM073466.1, read as the reverse complement.
TTAGGTATATAATTTCATAAAAAGGTGTTGCAGCAGATACTGAGAAAATAACCCATATGATTGATTAGCCAATTCCTAAGACTTTAAAGGAACTTCAGGGCTTTCTTGGTCTCACAAATATTACCAACGATTTGTAAAAGGCTATGGGAATATAGCAGAACCACTCGCCCGTTTACTTAAGAAAAATGCCTTCGAATAGGGAAGTAAAGCCACTACTACATTTGAAAAGTTGAAATTGGCCATGATAACTCTATCGGTTCTAGCTCTTCCAGACTTCTAAAAATTATTTGTGGTGGAATCAGATGCCAGTACTCATGCAAGAGGGGAAGCCACTAGCATTCTTTAGCAAGGCTCTATCGAAGAAGGAACAAGCCAAATCAATATATGAATGGGAATTGATGGCTATTGTGGTAGCTGTAAAAAAGTGGCGACATTATTTAATGAGGAGGCATTTTTCATCAAACTAGATCAACGGAGCATGAAATTTTTAATGGAGCAAAGAATTTTGGGAAAATATCAACAAAAGTGGGGCATGAAGCTGCTAGGACTTGATTTTGAAATACAATTTAGAACCGGGTGTCAAAATAAGGTTGCAGATGCCCTTTTACATAAGGCAAAGTTACACAGCTAAATGCAATAGCTCTATCATAACCTCAACTAATAGAATTTGATACTGTGGAAAAAGAAAATATCTGAGATAAGAGACTATCACGCATTATACAACAACTCTTGGAAGAAAGCACTTCTCATCTTCATTACAGCTTGGTTCAAGGTAGATTACTATATAAAAAGAGGTTAGTTTTAAGCCAGCCACTACTCTCAGCTCATTCCTAGGCTGTTAGAAGAGTTTCATTCTTCTCCTCTAGGAGGACATAACATGTTCTTCTAGGAAGGGATGAAAACTAACATCAAGAATTGGGTAGTTTCCTATGATGTATGCCAAAGAAGCAAATACCAAGCTATGAGTCCTGTTGGCCTACTGCAGCCCTTGCCCATTCCCACACAAATATGGAAGGAAATTTCTATGGACTTCCTGACAGGATTACCGAAAACACAGGGATTCGACTCCATCCTTATGGTGGTGGATCGACTCACCAAATATAGCCATTTTGTGCCCCTTAAACACCCATTTACTGCTTTGAAATAAATTTACCAAGGAAGTGGTAAGACTGCACAGTTATCCCAGAACCATTGTCTCAGACCAGGGTTGAATATTCATCAGTAGTTTTTGGTCTAAGTTCAAATTATCTGGGGTTGCACTAAAATTGAGTTCAACATACAACTCACAAACAGATGGCCAAACCAAAGTAGTGAACTGATGTTTAGAGACTTATCTCAGGTGCTTTGTTAGTCAACAACCCTGAAAATGGCCTAAATGGCTATTTTGGGCTAAGTTTTGGTACAACACTATCTATCATGAAGCGCTCAGGATGTCTCCATTTAAGGTTCTCTATAGAAAGGAACCCCTTTTGCTATGGAGGCACATGGAAGAACCTTCAAAAGTGGAAGAGGTTAACCAGTATTTAAGAGACAGGAATTCCATTCTGGATGAATTAAAAGAATAGTTGAATAAGGCTCAACAACGGATGTCAAGTATAGCCAACAAAAAATGGAGCGAGGTGGAATTTATTATGGGGGATTAGGTGTTTCTTAAGCTACAACCTTATCATTTCTGCTCCCTAGCCAAATGTCCTAATGAGAAGCTAGCCCCACGATATTATGGGCCTTACCAAATCAAAAATCGCATAAGGGAAGTTGCCTATTTACTATAATTACCCCAAATAGCCAGTATTCATCCAGTTTTCCATGTTTCCCAACTTAAGAAGTGCATAGGAAACAACATCCCTAGCCAGCCACTACCCCTGAGCTTAACTGAAGAATTGAAACTGTTGCTATAGGGAGAAAGGGTTATGGACCTTTGAAGACAAATAGATGGCACAATGGAAGTACTCATCCAATGGGAAGATTTACTCCCCTATGAAAATACTTGGGAAGATTATGAGGTCATTACCAACAACTTTCCCCAATTTCACCTTGAGGACAAAGTGAATCTCCTAGGGGGAGCAATGTTAAATCCTCTATAATTAAATTATATCAAAGGAAGAAATAGAGGAGGAGGCAAGGGAGGTATCTGGCAGCCTATACTGTGCCAAAAGCTAGCTTTACTTTTTATGCATTCAATAACTTCTGTAGTAGTAGCACCAGCTGGCTTTGTTAGATTGAAGAGCACCTGGGTAGCATTCTGGATAAGAGTAGAGATAGAGGTAAATTCTTATTCCTACTCTGTGACTTTCTTTCAGTACTTACTCTGAAGTAATAGAGTCTTAAGGATCCTATCATATTGTCTTGCCATTTGAGTCGCATTTAGTCTTAAAGATCCATTTACAACCATCCCTCTTACAACCTTCATGCAATTCAACGAAATCTCAAACTCATTTATGATCAATGGATTTCAACTCTTCTTTCATGATGTCTAACCCCTTGACATAATTAACACATTCTATACCTTGTGAAATCAAAATTGAATCATCATCAATTCCTAAGTCAAATTCTGACTCTTGTTGGTCAGTCACATAGTCATTAGAAATAGTAGATCGCTTTTGCCTTTAAGACCTACGTAATGCTACTTTATGTGGTTCATCCACTATAGGTTCATTTGCAACAATTTCATTATGGGGAATTTGGTCATTCACTTGTTCTTGTAAGTTGTCAAATTGTTCAATAACTATAGAAACAACAACCTGAGAAGAACTTATGAATAAAGAAGCATCCACCCTAACTTCTTGAATTTCCATATTTCGTGGTTTAATACCTCTATCAATTTTGCCATTTTTTATGAACCCAAAAATTTCTAGTTTCAACAATTATAATACTATGGCCACGATAAAAAAATTTATACTCTTCAAATTTTTTTGGATAACCAACAAAGAAACCACTAGTTGTTCTTTAGCCCAATTTCTTTTCTTGTCCACCGAGCAACCCTAGACATACAATTGCCTTAAACAACATTTTCTTCATATCTATAAGTTAAAAATGGTCATTGGAACTGCCTTACAAGGAAATTTGTTTAACAAATACATGCCAATTATCAAAGCATACATTCATAAAGATTAGGGTAAAGAAGAGTAGCTCAACATACTCCTAACCATGTCCATTAGAGTAAGGTTACATCTTTTTGAAACCTCATTTTTTTGCGGTGTACCTAGGAGCTATGTCTTTCAAGGAATTTAGCAAATGAACTAACGCATTGTCTAGTTTCACCATGCTTTCCTTACTATTCACTACCTATGTCAAACCTAACGATTTTCACCTTTCTATCCAATTATCTTTCAATCTCATTGATAAACACCTCGAAGGTGTCTAATTGAGAATTTTCATGCAAAAAATAGACATAGCCATAACATGAAAAATCATAAAGAAGGTGATAAAATAGTTTTCTTCACCAAAAGATGGAACATCCAAAAACCTATATATATCGGTGTGTATAAGTTCAAGAAGTTGTGTGCTTCTTGTGATTGCTTTCTTAATTATGTGTTTTGTATATTTTTCTTTAATACAATCCACACATAAGCCAAGATTAATAAAATCCAACTATGGAAGGATTTCATCATCATTATTTTTTTGGATATGTGACCCAAATGTTTATATCACAAGTAAGCTAAACTTTCATCAACTAAACCACGTTTAGTACCAACATTATGATGCAAGGTCAAAAAAATCTCAACAAAATGATTATCAACCTTTAATTTATATTAACCATCAAGAAAACCACTAGATCCAATGAAATGATTATGTTTGAACGAACTAAAACATCTATTGCCAAATTTAAAAGAATAGCAAGTTGTATCAAGTTTAGAAAAAGACACTAAATTTCTAGAAGCAGAAGGAACATAAAGGGTCTAAAAAAGATCTAAATGATGTCCAATATATAAAATCAAACAATAGGTTCCAATGGTTTCAAATGGAACTTTAACTCGATTCCCCATGAAGATAAACTTTTCATTGGGATTTATGGTTTAGATTGTAAGGAATCCTACATCATATTTGAAACATAAGTAGTACAACCAGAAACAATCCACCAAATATTATACGGAACTTCTGTCAAATTTTATTCAAAACATACAAAAGCATTAGGCTTACCTTGTTTTTCAAACCATGCTTTACATTTCTAGCAATCTTTCTAATAGTGCTTAGGCTTCTTGCATATATGACACTTATAGTTCTTTTGTTCCTTCTTGTAGACTGAGGCAAATGACATGTTAACCTTAAGTAGTCCTTGCTTAGCCTTTTCATTCTTCTTTAAGGGTTTTTTTTCAACTCCTTGGTGACCCATGAAATTAATTGAATGAATCCCTCATTTCTTTATCCTGCCAATAAGCATATTATGAAATTCATGCACATTCCACTTGTCTTTAATGATATTATAACCCATGTGGAATGTGACATACTCAGAAGGTAGGGAGTTCAAAATGATCTATACAAGGAAGTTTCCATTCACTTCTATTCCCATAGATCTCAATTTGGCTACTATAGTTGTCATTTCAATTACATGTTCATGTATAGTACATAAACCATCAAACTCCATAGTGGTTAATATACCCTCATTAGTGACTCAACTAATGACTTATCAATAGTATCATATTAAGAGTTCTTCCACAAATTTCATGTATTTCTTTACATATTTAGTCTTGGAAATTCTGGACTTGATGTTCTTTGCTACTTTCATCCGCATAAATATTAAGCTCAGTTTATTATATCTTTTCCAAATCTGATGAAAAATCTCTATTCTGTGTTGCTTGAATCAGTAAGAGCAACAAGTTCATCAGTTAGGAATGTCAAATCAAGATATGAAATTGGACTTCTTCACACCATTCAAAGAAATTAAACCAATTATACTTTAAAATAAACCAAACTTATGAATGAAGAGAAACTAGAACAAATACTGCAAATAGATAGAATACTCTTAAATTAGTCATAAATTTAAACGCATAACATAGATTTAAATATTATCATTAACATAAACAATAAACATATATTGAAGCTGTCCTTTGGGTGATCCAACAATGGACAACAATAAATATGATTGATACTTAATTTTAATTTCACATAATTGGCGATTATATATATTGTAACTTAACATGTTTGTTATCTTTGGATCTATTAAACAAATCAAATAAAGTATATCAATTATACATATTTATGTTCTTGACTCTAAAATTAACAAATCAACTTTAGGGCAATCCTTAAATATTTTATAGCCAATTAACTTTAATATTCCCACCACACTTAGTGAGAAAAGGCTTAACTATTGTTGTAACTTCTATATACCCATGACAAAGAAATATATAACACCGTCATGTCATCTCATTTATAGCATCACATAACCATGAGTAATTGAATTTTGTTTAACTTAACATCTTGAAAACTTTTTAATTAGCCACTTTGGTGACTAACAAATTATTCATACAATAAACATTAAATTAAGTGGTCATAACAATTATTCGAAAATATTATATAATCTAATAGACATAAGACTTTAGGATTTTATCACTTTGGCAATAAAAAACCGTTCATAATGTCTATTGAAATTATATAGCATCCGTGCATACAAACATTATATGTACAATATTATGAATTTGAAACTTCATTATCATCAACTTTATCCCAGTAACATAAAGGGAGGGCATACATTTTACTATAATCATAATCATTATATATGTATATATATATATATATATATATATATATATATATATATATATATATATATACATATATATATATATACATATATATATGTATATATATATGTATGTATATATATATATATATACATACATATATATATATATGTATATATACATATATATATGTATATATATATATATGTATACATATATATATGTATACATATATATATGTATATATATATATATATATGTATATATAATGATTATATGTACATCAACTCTCTATGACAATTATGCATCATAATTTTCTAAACTAGACTCTGACATCAAATATAAGGATTTCTTAATTTATGCAAAACAATTATGCATGACCCTAATTTCTAAATCTTAGAACTTTATGAAAATCAAATAATCAAAAAACATACCTTGATCTATTATATTGATCTTGAAGAGAAATTCTTTATAGAGAAGAAAAAATTAAGGCAACTTAGTTTTTCTCTCTTGATCTCTTTAGATTTTGACGATTTTTTTGATAGAGAGAAAAATTATCTATTTATAATGAGTAGAGAGAAAACTAGTTTCTCAAGTAGGGTTTCTCTTTTTTATTTCAAGCTCCATCAACGGGAATTAATATTGAGTAAAACATTTTCTTAATTGACCAATATAATTTTAACACTTAATATTATTAAACATAATTATTATTAAATAACATGAAAATATAACAACTAATACATAAGGGCCACTAAATAAATAAAAATATCTAACAATTTTCTAAGTGTACACTATAAGAAAAAAAAATTAGCAACAATTTTTTTAGTGTCTTTAGCAACATTTATAATTGTTCCTAAACTATTTATTGACAATGAAAAAATATTTGGTCCATCGACGGTGGACAATTTTTTGTCCACCAGCGGTGTTCAAATCGCGACACGTAACAAAAATAATAATTTTTAAAATTATTATTTTTATCACGTGTCATAATTTGAACACTGCTGGTGGACAAAAAATTGTCTACCGCCGGTGTATCAAATACCAACTCATTGACAATTACATAAATTATCATAAAATTAACTGTCACAACTGTCTTAACGACAATTTTGAAAAACTGTAGGCACTTTATTGCTAAAACACAGCTTAATGATGGTTCCATAACCGTCATTGAACCATATTTTAACGTGATTTTATAATTATCATTAAACCACAATATGAAACGTTTGTTATATCCTATTTTTCCTTTTTCCTTTTTTCCTTTTTTTATTTTTTATTTTTAAAATTTTTTCTTCTTTGTTATTCATATCACGTATGAGTTGCTTTGCCTACTTCACCACTCTGGTCCTCCAATAATTTTTTATCTCACTATCTATTCTGTCTGGCAAGTGTTGCGCTACTTTCAACCACCTTCAGTAATCCATTAACAAAAAATGCCCTCACTTAGTTTTTAATCAATGCTATAACAATTGCCCTAGCAGAAATGGAGGTGAAGAATCAAGAGCTGTTCTTGGAGGGTGATGTTCCCACGTCGAAATTTGGACGCAGGTAGTTTAACCATCTTAATCTGCAGCTTTTGCCAATTCTCTTCAGACCTGTCTCCAGTTTTATTCTTCAATATATTAGCAACCAACAACAGAGAGATATAATTATAAAGGAAATTATACATTAACTAAAATGAACGCTTGCCTACACAACGAGCTAACGAAGTTCCAGTGACCTTCGCCGTGAAGGTTGATGTAGTTGACCAGAATGGAATCCTCTTCCTCGGTCCATGTACCTTTCCTTCTTACTATCTCTTCTTCGCTAATATACATTATACAACCGATTGCTATTGCATCGCAGAAAGAACTTTGATAGGAACAAAAACCACAAGAAGAAATGAAAAAAATGAAGTGCCAGAAGGTTGAGAGGTTGCTGAAAAGGGAACTCACCGGTTAGAGAAGCAACCATAGAGGAAGAAAATAGAGAGGGAAGCAGCTCAGTGGACAAGAAGGCCGAAGGGAGAAAATGGACGAGAAGAATGACACAAGAACTCAGGAGAAGGCCGAAGGGAGAAAAATGGAGAAAAAAAATGGAGGGAAGAAAAGTGGGCTTATGGGTGGAGACCAGACTTTAACCACGGTTTTTGGAAAAACCGTCATAATTTAATGACGGTTTTCCAAAATTCGTTATTAGACTAATTTTGACGTCGGTTTACAGATAAACCGTTATTAAATTATACTTTAACAACAATTTTTATCCGTCGTTATACATCTTTTTTTTTTGCAGTGGTAGTAGCATAATTTTCTCAGTGGAGTATCAAACTTAAAATATTGTTTTCAGACTGTTATCCTCAAGTAAAATTTGTTATTACGTGTTATATAACACGCTTCCACAGACTTTATGAAAAAAATGAAGGGGCATAAGAAAAAACTGAAAATTAAACCAGTGAACAGAATTACCAATATCTAACAGTCTTGCATCTGGAGCAGCAGCGAGTTCTCCCTGGAGCCGAGCACCTAGCACACACATGAAGTGCATTATTTGAAGAAGGAACAGGAGGAATAACATCAGTAATAGCCATGTCTTCTGATTTAAGAGCTTCTTCATCAGCCAGTTGAGCAAGCAAAGCTATCCTATCTCTCTTCTTCGCAATCTCACTCCATTTACCAAGTAGGATGTAAGCGACCAAAGGAAGCACAACCAGCACTAGAAACAGGCCAGGTATATCAGATTCACACGGTTCAAGCATGTCCCTACCAGCATACGTAAGTCCAGTTTCCTCTTAAATCACTAACCAGAGTATCATCACCTGGAAGTCCAAGTAAATGACATCTGGGTGGCCAGCAACTTCCAGAGGAATATAAGTCATGGCCCAACATTCAAACCTGTCAAGTTTCTGCTCCTTGAATTTCGTGACTAGGTTACCCAAAAATAAAACAAATACTTTATCTATTAATTTCATCTAATGTTGTAAGCCATTACTTATAAATGAACTAATTTCATAATTTTCTATGAAGAATTCTATCTTGTACACTAAGATTGATATATTTCATGTCCTTGTAGAATTAGTCAACAGACACAGACACGAGACACATAAATTTTAAAAAAATATTACATGATACGTTGAAAATATGTGAATTAAAAAATTATATATATATATATATATATATATATATATATATATATATATATATATATATAACTAAATAATAATAATATTTACAACTCATTTTTCAATTTAATCTCAAAAAAATTATCATAAATTTATAATACAATCAATATTCATTCTTTTTCACTATATTCTTTATAACCGCTATTGTTTTTATTTTCTTTGTTTTTGAAAAGAACTTTGTAATTCTAGATTATACAAAGATATATTTACAACTAATAAAACTCTAACATCAATAAAAAAAAAAGAATACAAAAATTATGTGCACATATAGCAATAACAAAGAATAAAGAAAAGAAAGCAATTCCAGAAATAATTATATGTGCATTATTATAATTCAACTTCTCCACTATAGGCAAAAGTTATGTTAGTTCTTTGCCACTGTGTTTATGTAAGACATCAAGAGACAAAACAAAAATAAAAAGAATTTGGCTTCCTTTTCCTTCATAGAAAAATTTAAATCTCAAAAGCAAAATTTCGAATATGTATATATACTGGCATAAAAACAAACTTCGAAGACTTATTGAAAAGAAATATGCACATAGCCATAAGCACAGATCCACTAAGAGGAAATAAAAAAACTTACTCTCAATAGTCAACAAAAACAAACAATAGAGATGTGATGACTGGAATGCAAGCTACGATGGATGATAGAGGCCTAACTTCAATTAAAGACATGTTGTGATAACTGGGATACAAACTACAATTGTCGGTGTTGAGTTCAAATTTCAAATGAAAATCTAAACGAAATGGAAGATTTATACCTAAAATGTCCGAAATAAATGTCGGATACGTTTAAAAGTGTGTTCGACACAAGTCTTTTTTTAATTTTTTTTTTCAAAGGGGTTGGATACCAAAGAGTGTTGGTGTTTGTAGAGTGTCTGACACATCAACATGCCCTAAAACAAAGTATATGTGCTTCATAGGTTAACCAGAATGGTAGAAAGGATTACAGGCATGAAAGCTAGCAGATTGTTTCTGCTAAACATAAGAAAGGAAACTTTAAATTAATTGTAACAGGAAAGACACAGCGAAAAGTGCAAATTGCCAAGCAATTATTCATTTTCAGTGCCCTAATCACTTATATTAAATACAATTAATAGAAGTCATGGCTTGGTAATTCTTTCTTTAAACAAATCAATATTTGATCAAAGAAGACTTATTTGAAATTTTTTTATTTAATTCTAGAAGAGAAGAAACATTTTCCAATCTCAAGAACAAATAGGGAATAATTTCTTTTCACGAGAAATATTACTGCCATGGACATATTTTTCATGATTATTCATCAGTTCAACAAAGTAAGGAAAAAAAATGCTCTTATTAAATAGCATTTCAAAATAATACACATGATGTCAACAAGGCAACAACCAAACAGCAATGATTGCACGGGGAAAGAAAATGTCACAAACTAATAATAAATCTTAATTCAAAATTTGAATTTAATGAACACCCACTTATGAAAAGTACCTAATTTTCAAAATTCTGCAAAGAATGTGACAAAATACTCCACCTACAGAAGCTTTTACTAGAAGAAAGAGAGAAAACACACTAAAATTTTCCCCAACAGAAAAATTTCAGCTCCTTAAGCTTATCCCTGATTCAACACACAAGAGCGAGAAAAGTACCAAGTTCCCTAAATGAATGATAGGATTTCAGAAACGATAAAGCATTTAAAATGTTAGCTTTAAGTCCAAGAAAGTACAGGATAAACCAAAGAAAGCCAATGCTAGGTTGAAAACTTTCAATATGCCTTATGCCTACCAAAGAAAACTAAGCAGAACCCAAAACACATCACCTCTCTGCACTCCTTCTTCTTCAAGAAAATTCTTTGATTCCTTCTTCCCCACACAGTTTCCTTTCTGCAGTGTCCGCTTCACTTCAGAGCTTCGGACCATGCACCATGTGAAAGCTCAAGCTGTTGCCACTCAGACCTTAAAACGCTTACTTGATCGTACAACTGGCAGGATACTATTCGTTGGAAAATGTTGCCAGAGAGGGGTCCTGCCTGAGAGGCCTCTGAAATCAATTTGTACCGTTAGATCTGAGTTGATGGAATACTTTGTCCCTTTAGTTGTAGGACGTCAAGATAGTGACGTCTCGTGGGGTGGAACCCAGCAATGATATTTCCTATAATTTCCTCAAGAGACACGTGTACGGAAGACCAATACTTTTGGATTGTCATATCTTTATAATAATGTCTTAGGATGAATTTTATTTTATTTTATTTTTCACAATGTGAAAAGGAACGAGCGTTCACATCTCTGTTCCTCGTGATGCCAATTTTCAGTTGCTCAAATTTAGAGTAAAGACAAAACACTAACTTTTATTCATGAACTAATATGCTATTCTATAATTTCCTTCTCTCTCACCTCGCCGGTGTGAAAGTATTCTTCACTTTTCCCTAACTAGGGGTGTAGAGTCTGTCGCTTTCTTTTTTCTTCTTCCTTAGTATTTTTACCTTAACTTCCTTTATCTTTATTCTAGTTCCACTTTTCTTCCTTGAGTTCTCACTTGGCTTTATAGGTCTTCTGTATTTTTATTTCATGTTTTCTTTGCTTTTTTGCTCTCTTACAATGGGTCCCATGCATGGTTTTTTTTTTACTGTTAAAGGGGGTGGAAGATTAGGATTATGGAGGGAACTAAATAGGGCTTACTCTTGATAATACTGAGAAGATATTTTTAGTGGCTAAAATTCACGCAGATAATTAGTTGTTAGATAGGGCTACAGTGAAAAACATGATTACAAAAGTTTAGAATCCCCACACAGTTCTCACCATAGCAAAACTTAGTACTAACGTGTTTTTCTTCACTTTTGAAAAGGAAAAGGATTGTAGAAGGGTGGGTTTGTGATAGGCTGTGGACTATTACGGGTTAAATATTCAAAAATGGCAATCTTTCTCTTCCCTTCATGAGATTGACTGGAACCTTTGCCCCTACAAATCCAGTTTCATGGTTTGCGATAGTATTGCATACCATCTATGCCTACAGAACAATAAACTGTAGATATCCTAACCAGAAGCTTCGCCTAAGTTTGAATATTTCGTGTAAACAAGTCGGTCACGACTAATATCTATGCTCAATTTAATTAAGAGTGGCTTTGTATTATTAGGAGTTTTAGAAGGTTGTTAGCATTCATTTTATATTTAAATAAATAACTAAATATGTAGATAAGATCGGCATTATCTAAGTTAGTTAGGACTGCTTTTATTATTCAGTAGGATATAATTCTTACCATGGAATAATAGGACAAAGAGAGAAACACTTTTGTCATATATATATATATATATATAAGCAATTTTTCCTCTTGTTAGGATCTTAGATAATTTTTTTTCTTCTTTCTAAAAGTTTTTACAGACACTTCTTGCTTCAACTATGCAAAGAGCCAATATTAGATTAGAAAAATAAAAATGTCACTACAAAAAATATTTATTTTAATGCATTTTAATTAATTTCTTAGATGATTAATTAATTAATACATTATATGTATATAATTGTCCGTCACAATTCTCCTACACCTAGCATAATGTATTATTATATTGCCTATTTTTTAAATAAAAAAATTTCATCCAAACATAAAGTCCAATAACACTTATAATAATTGTAAAAATCTCATATTTAATATCATTTGAATATGATATTATATTGCTTTGTTTGTTTTCTTTTTATTTTATTTTATTAAAAACAGAAAACAGAAAATATATTTGGTAGAGTTTTAAAAAAATTCTGAAAAAAATTTCAATAACAGAGTGAAGTTTAAAAAAATTTCAATGTGGCATTTTTGTTATTTTAAAAGTGAGTCTATTATAATTATTAAGTAAAATAAAAATGATAATCTAATCATAGAAAATTAGATTAAAAAATCAAGTAATATTTACAATAATTTATGTCAATTAAATTTAAAAATAAAAATAAACAAATTTTTAACTTCACTAAAAAAATATATTTTTAAGTAATAAAAATTGCAAATAAAAATAGAGAATAAAAATTAAAAATGTTTTCATAAATCAGATGTACTCTAATATCCCTTTTCCTCGTTATACCAATTTTAGTTTCTTCTAGTTTTATTCATGAATTGATATTTTTAGTCTTAATTTATATAACCTAATATGCTTTTCTTAGTTTATAATTGCCTTCTCTCTTCACTTGATGGTGTGAGAGTATTCTTCACTCTTCCCTAGCTGGTTTGAGAGTATCAGTCCCTTCCTTCTTTCTTCTTCCTTAGTATTTTTACCTTATCCTTCCTTTTTTTTTCTTGTTCCACTTTTCTTCTTTTCTCAAGTTATTACTTGGTTTTGTTTCTAGTAGAGTCCTTTTAGGTCTTTTGTATTTTTATCTCTCTTTTTTTCTTTTCTTTTTTGCTTTTTGGCTCTCTTGCAATGGGTCCCATGCATGGTTTTCTTTGATTGTTAAGGGGGTGGAAGGTTACGATTATCGAGGGAACTGAATAGGGCTTACTATGGATAATGCTCGGAAGAGATTTTTAGTGGGTAAAATTCACACAAATTAAGTTGTTGGATAAGGCTACAGTGAAAAAAAATGATTAGGAAGGGTTAGAATCTCCACCCGGTTGTCAGTAAAGCAGAAATTAGTACTAACATGTTTTCCTTCCTTTTGAAAAGGAAAAGGACTGTCGAAGGGGGTGTTTGTGATAGGTTGTAGACTATTATGGTTTACTTACTGAATATTCAAGAATGACAATCTTTCTCGTCCGTTCATGAGATTGACTGGAACCTCTGCCCCTACTAGATCTAGTTTCATAGTTTGCCTATTAAAGGTATGATTGTGGGTAATGTTGCAAAGATGGGTGCTATGGCTGGAAAAATTTTGGTAATCGAAGATTCATGGTATAAGGGAGGTATCACGGGAGGTTTTGTTAAGACTCAAGTCTTTTATCATTAATCAAATATTTGGCTTATATATAAATAATCATGTGATACAGACTGTCAAATAAAGTTGACCCTAATTAGAAGTGATCAACTAAATTTTTGATAATTTGAATTTAATGTATCTAATAAGTTGTAAACATTTAATATATAGAGACCTATAAGATAGTTTTTATTTTATAATGGACAAAATAGAAATACCAAAAATAACTGAAAGTTATCTATATATATATTGGTTATGATCTTCAAATCACACATAACATATCACGTATATTTTAATTTCTATATTCTGATATTTCATCATCAAAAATAGGTCACATAGTAAGTTAAATGGTTATCTGGTAAATACGTGTTGATCTAGAAGGTCAACCACACTACTCTAAATAACGATTGAACATTATGGATTTAGGTATGCTTCTGCATCTTTATCTCTATTTCTTGGTGACTCAACATGAATGATCTTTTACGTTTGATGATGGTTTTTACCAAAGTAAATTTTTTAACAAGTGGTATTAGAGCCTCTTCATGTTAAATCGTTGAAAACAAATAAATAACAAATTTAGATTAGGGGTTAGGGTGTTATGTATATTAATGATATTCAATTTTAGTGAGAGTTTGTAATTTTAATATTTTTATGGACATTTTTCAGTTATTTTAGTTTATGGTTATTTAAGATTATTTTTTGCAGAAATAAAGTTTTGGTTTATAATTCACACTATGATTTTGGTATGGCTTGATCTCACTGAAGTTTTAAGGGTGGACTAATTAAAAATAGACATGTTAAGATCAATATTACATGAAATTTTCATGCTATACATCCACATCATGATCTATGTTATTCAATTGTATCAACATATATGACCATGATGGGTTGAGTTACGACAGATGTATAATAAATGCTGCTTTGATCCTATGTTAGTATAATTGATGGACCGGATTGGTTAAAAGATACATTTTGGTAATGACAGCAAAGTTGAGTTCATTTGGTTATTTTTGCAAAGCATGATTATAAAGTTACACATATAGTCCAAGTGGGAGATTGTTGGATCAGTAATCTAACGTTGGGCTTATATGTAAATAATCATGTGATACAGACTATCAAATAAAGTTAACCCCAATTAAAATTGATCAATTAAATTTTCGATAATTTAGGTTTTAATGTATCTGATAGGTTGTGGGCCTTTAATGTATAGAGACCTAAGGGATAATTTTTATTTTATGATGGGCAAAATAGAAATACCAAGGATAGCTTAAAGTTATATATATATATATATATATATATATATATATATATATATATATATATATATATATATATATATGACGATTATGGTCTCCAGATCATATGTAATATATCACGTATATTTCAGTTTCTATCTTATAATATTCTATAGTTAGAAATAGGTCATAGAAAAAAGTTAAAAAAAAATTGGTGAATATGTGTTGATCTGGAAGGTCAACTGCATTGCTCTAAATAACAATTGAATATTATAGATTCAAGTATACTTTCGTATCTTTATTTTTATTTTTTGGTAACTCAACATGAATTATCTTTTGTGTTGAGTGATTGTTTTCACCACAGCGAATTTTCTAATATCAAGTCCTTCTTTATATTCATAAGTCTTTTCTTATTGGACTATAGGTACCTACACCTAGAACACTACCAAGGTAGGTTGTTTGCCAAGAGCATAAACATATAAAATTGATTATTAAGAGATGTTTGCACCAATAGTAAAATTGAAAATAGTGCCAATTTTTTTTCTATTGTTGCAAATTTAGAATAACCATAGATGTAAAAAATGTGTTTTTCAATGAAAACTTGGAGGAAAAGGTATATATTCAAACCCCACCAAGTTTTGCAAAAAAATTTGAAATCAAGGTATGTTGAATGAAGAAGTCTTTATACAAACTAAAATAGATTTAAAAAATCCTGAAAAAGATAAGGATACGACCAAAGTCATTCAAATCACACAATATTTGTTAAGCACTCACTTGATGGAAAGATATCTATTCTAATTTTCTATACAGATGATCTTGACAGAGAATGACGATGTGGAGATGGCCGAATTAAAATAAGGCCTTGTCACAGAGTTCAAAATCAAAGATTTAGGACAACTAAACACTACAAGAAACAGGACATTCAGTGGCAACTTTTCTGTGGTGACCAGAAAAGTTGTCACTGAAAATCACTTTTAGTGGCAACTTTCATGAGGTGCCACTGAAAGTTGACTTTTCAGTAACGACCTATATAAAGTCGTCACTAAAAGTTGAAAATGGTTTTCAGTGGCGACTAAAGTCGCCACTGAAAGTAGATAAATTTATTTTTTCCCTTTGGATGAGAAAGCTGTCATCGTCAACGAACTTTTCCTACGAATTACTCTGTAGTGGGCTCATCTTCGTCAATCCTTCATTGCGTGTGTCTGCTTCAGTCAGGTTGGCTTGTTTGATTCACCATCGAAGCACCACAAATTGGCTTGTTTGATTCACCATCGAAGCACCATAGGTTGGCTTGTTTGATTTTGTATAATTAACTTAAATGCTTCCTAGTGTGAAAATGTAGCTATAATTTTAACAGAGGGTCTTCATTAATGATTAGTTTTTAGAGCATAAGATGGGGAAAACAAGATATGGTGTTGGTTGTAGAGGAACTTTGTGAATGGAAATCAGTGATATATGTATCTATATTATATTTTTGGTTGTACTGTAAATAGAAGATGGTTAAATACCTCAGAGAAGCGAGTGAGCATTTGATTTTTCCAACTTCATTTTTTCATCTACTTAATTGCTTATCCAATGTCTATATCAAATTTAACTTAGTTCTTTTGCTTTGAACGCCACATTAATTGTTCTTTTTCAATTTTTTTCATGGTCCTTACTCTCAGTCTTAACCTTATTGTGTCTTTTTTCTAACAAGAAACTGTTTATCTTAACATAAATACATGCATTTTTTCTAAATTCCAGAATCATAATTTTGTAGGAAAATGTTACAGAGCAGCTTCCAATGCCCCCATTGTTTCCGTTTCTCACTATATTGGCCTTCAAAATATTTATATCTGAACAGGTAAGCCACACATTTGAGTTTGTTATGGAATTTGGCTAGTCAATCTAAGCAGGAGTAGGCAATTGCCCTTTCCAAAATGTTTTAGATCCCTGTTTGTGCATTGACTTCGGAAGATTCTATGTGACCTTGTCATATGCTAGATCAATTCTCATAATCCATCATTGAATGATATTTACAAATTTTTTCCACTTGTACTTGTTATGCAGACACAATTATTGTTGTGCAAAATAATGCCGTACAGACCAGAACCAGTTTGTCCATGCTTTATCGATTATCAATATTTTCTTGCGTCATTTCCAGTATATGTAATTAACTTTTTGTCCTTTTTACATTTATGTGCACTCTGGTATAAAATAACGTTTGTCCAGTTCCCTGTATTCCCTTGCTTGAAAAATTGTTTGCATTGTTAATAATTGTGGTTTTTGTAAAATAGATATCAATTATGTTCAGTGTTATTTATCTTGCAACCTCTATAAGTTGGTATAATATGAGAATTAAAGAAGTTAGTGACAACTATATGTTGACTTATAAGGACTTCTTTCTATATCTTATGAATAGTGCTCTCCATCTCTAATCGTATGTTCATCTAACATTTGTTATTGTTGTTAATACAATCTCGAGAACTATCAAGATTATTTTGAAACTAAACTAAAGTTTATCATCTTTTGTCATAGTAGATGATGTCATGGGAAGTAGTGATTGTCTTAATTGATGAATTAACTCATTCAGAAATCCTTGCTCAATCTTAGTGTTCATTGCTGTACTATTTTTGTTTTAAGTATAATTTGTCCTTTGTTTGTAGCGGTTTCTTAATTTTTAGCTGCAGTTTAACCAAATGTGATGTTTGACAATGGCATATCCTCTTTTTTGGATGTTCTTTATTTTCCTATTTCCGTTTTTCCTTTTTGTCTTTAGTGGTAATATTTTTCTGAAAATGGTTCCCGTTCATAGGTTGATGCTACTGTTATAGAAGTTGGTCTTAGAGGCAAAGAAGACTCAACAAATGTGGTATGTGTTTCATGTATGGTATAACTGAGATTGATTTCTTCAAAAATTTTGTTGCTACCTCCATTTTGCTTAAAAATGTTTTATTTCACTCATACCAAAAGTATTTGAAGAAATTGTCACCTTTCCTTTAATCCGCTTAAATCACTAAAATTCTTAAAAGAATAAAACATTGACATTTAAAACTGATGGTGAACCTTGCAGATTAAAAAACATGTTGTCTGTGGCATTACGTCTCTGGGGATGGATCACACTGAGGTATTGGGTGCATATCTTTTTTAGTGTTTTGCATTTAGTTTACTCATAGATTAACACGTTCCTGCAATGTAGCGTCCAACATCCAACTTAACTTTCATTATAGCATCCATCTTTTTAAATTTTTCATCAGCAAGAGTGGATTTACTAAAATAAGGACAAGAGTTAGTTTTAAGTTAAGTATTTAAAATTATGCAGGAGATACTCTTGGATAGATAGCTTCTGTCATGGCCCCAAATGATGGAACACGTGATCGGCACGACATAAGGGTTTCCCCCTAGCCGTAAGCCTAACACATAGCATGCACAGACATTCAGCACACAATCCAGAGTACATAATAAATATAACTGGCCACATATGCCACATCCAATATCAGAAAATACTGTATCTATATATATTTATATATATCTCATGAATCCAACATCCGTGATTCAACTTGGCCCGTGGCCTCATAATACAAACATCGTTGAAAAATTAAAAGAAACCATTTTTCAAACAACACAATAAGCGAGGATCCTGCCTGTAAGTTCATGGAGATACACTAGACATAAACTTAGACTATACAACCAATACAACGGAGCCTTATCCAAACTGGGGCTCACCAATGCTATATTTAGCCTCCTATGGAGCTGTAGCTGGATCAATGTTTTTTTGACTATCTGTGGGGAGAAAACAGAAGAGGGGTGAGATTACCACATCTCAGTGAATGAGTAAATCATATTATAACAGAAACAGGGCAAACTAAACACGAGTGTTTCGCAATGAATTAAATAATTGAAATCAAGGTATAGAAAACATTAAACATTTAACCATAATTTATTGAAAGAATGCTAAACAGTCAAATGATAAAACAAGATTAAATCAATAACTGTAAGCAAATCAATTATGCATGGTAAGTAATAAATGAAGATATTTATGCAATAACAATGATGAATGAGGTATTTTAGAAATATTTAATCTTTAAGAAAAATGCACTAGTTTATTGGAGGTCTTTCCTAACAGATCTATCATCTTCCCCAAGCACACAGCAAGGGTAAGGTAATCACTGTAGGCGTAGACATAAGTCCACCCTATATTCCCCAAGACATAGCAATGGGTATGGCAATCACTGTAGGCGTAGACATAAGTCCACCCTAAATTTTGTGTCTTAGGCAGTCATATGCCCGTCACAATATCCTAGGCCGAAGTCTTAACATGATCATGGTGCACCAAGGCTAGCATTACCTGCGGCTAGCTAACAGTGATCTAAAAAGATTCCTCCAATAGTAAATATTTAAAAATATGCCAGTCTAAGAGTTTAAAGTAAAACATTTCAATAAAGTTATAATTCTCCATCTAACTCTTTTCATGCATAAAATTCCATTCTAAAATATATCTCATCCATGAATTCCCATGGAGACCTTTATAATCATAAACTTTCCCTTTTTAAACATAGATCGTCCGTAGACGTTACATAGATGCTTATCATGTATCAAATCCTTTCATGGCTAACTTAGTTCATTTCTATGACTAAGTTTGCATTTCTATAAATCTAGCTCAAATGGAGAATTATTAGTTTAGATGCTTGCCCTGCATACCTAGGGTTCAACTATGATTGAAATTTACAATTTCTAATATGGTTAGAACATATTGGTTTTCAAAGCGGTAAAACAATTTAGCATACATTCCAACTAGTTAAAATCATATGAAAGAGTTATAAACTGAATTCATAAAAAAAAATGCACTATAGTATGAAAAACCCACTCACCTTACTAGGAGTCCAACAACGAGAATTTCACCTCGTGATGGTTCAACAACCTAGAAAATAGATACATAACATGAGAATTGGAAAACTCTAAACGTCACTATTCATCCCGAAAAACACTATTCACTCACCGAAAACACTATTCACGCCAAAACCTAAAAATCCTATATTCTAGCATAGAAACTAATTCTAAGACTATCTATGGAAAGAAATTCGGTAAAAATGAAGCCTAAAAAGCGATTAGACAGAATTTTACCTTGGAGGTTACTGTTCACACGATTTTCTAGCGACAATCTGGCGATTTTCCAGCGAAACTAATCGGTGGGTTTTGAAGTACTCGTTGCTACGAGTTTAATGGTACCTTGGTAGCTCGAACCGGTTGGCTAGATGGTGAGATATCGTAGAGATAAGGCAGAGAAAATATTTTAGAGAGAGGGAGAGGGAGTCAGAATGAGGGAGAAGGGAGGGGGAAGGTGCAGAAAACGGAAAAACCAGCCAGAAGCACGGCCTGGCCATGTCCTGGAGCACAGTCGTGCTTCGTGGCTACAGTGCACCAAGTATTTGGCCGAATTTGACAAAACGTCCAACATGAAAGTTGTAGCCCTTTCTCTTAGATTTCTTTAGCCACTTGAATCACCTAATTTGGAGTTCATCTGAAGGAGTTATGCATAAAATAGTGAGAAACGGTCCAGACCACACTGCGCTTCGGTGTTTGCCTCTTGTCACTATAATATTCACGGAATTAGCACAAGTGCTCAACATCAAAGTTGTAGATATATGTCTTATCTTTCAACAGAAATTGGAATAACTTAATTTGGATTTTATATGAGAGATTTATGCTTATATGAGTGAAGATAGGTCAGAAAAAGAGTCAAAAACGCTCTAAAATTTTACATTGTTCTCAACTTTCTTTGTTTCAAATGATTTGTACTTAACTTTCAAAGGTTTTATTAGTTGAGGGTTATTACAGCTTCACACAAGGTAGGGATTTTCAAGGTACAAAAATTTTGTTGAACAACCAAATTCGTAAGCATTTTATTTATTACAGAAGTTCTGTTCCAATTGTTTGAATTGGCAGTCCCCTTCCCCCCTCTTATTTTTCTCCAATTATGTCTGAAATGAATTGATGTCTTCCCTATTCCGGAAGCCTAAAGTTCCTGCATTCATAGTACCACAACCTTCTGAAGCAATGGATGTTATTCTTGAGAGGGCCAATGAACTCAAGGTAATCTTTGTTCTTGATCCCATTGAATAGTTTAATTTTCATTAAGAAGAGCATAGCATGGTTGTCCCTTATTAATGCCAAAGAGAAAAAGAAGTGAAGATCAATACCAAAGAGAAAAAAGACTGAAGTTTATATGGCCAAAAGCTCTTTCACTTGCCATGACTCATGACGTGATGTTGTTTGTTAAAATGTTTACATCAAACACATAAATTTTCATGTTTATATTTAATGGTTTGGTTTTTCAGTTTGTTTAATATATGAATCTAACCTAGTGTGAGCTAAGTCAATCACTATATATATGCGGTACTTTATTTGCATGTGTGGACATCATGAATTGAGGATAAAATGCTATCTTTGTTCCACTAGGAAGCTAAGAGGTATCATTTGTGCATGCCATATTAAATGAAGCTTAACAGTTTTAAAGGACCAGCTATCAATAATCTAATCAATTGTGATTATATCTTCAGTTTGCAAAAAAATCTTGCTCTTAATTTTTTAGGAAATTTCATTATTAGACATGGTCTCAAAGTCTATATTTCTCAATTATATATGTAATCAAGTACTTCCATTATTTAAGAGCTCTGATTTAGTTTGAAAAGTTGTTATAGGTTGACAAATGTACATGCATGCATGAACACATGCAACCTCACAGATGAGGAGGTGGCTACCTGTATTGTTAATGCCATTAATTGTTGAACTATTTTCAATGCCTGCAGGTTCCACTACAAGTTACTAAACCTTTTGATTGTAAAAAGTTGAAGGGATCAAAGCTTCGATTATCTGGTGATCACCAACTCTTTAATGCTGGTCTTGCAGTTTCACTTTTTAGATGCTGGCTACAGAGAACAGGAAACTGGGAGAAGTTATTTCAAAATGTTAGTAAAATTTATGTTCTTGCTTCATACTTGCATAATTTGATATTAATATGAGGGCTTGTAATCAAATAGAATCCAAAAACATGCATTGCAGATAATTATGACATTAGCAATAGTTTTTGGTGTATAAGATTTTTTGGAGCTACATTTTTTGTTGGTGTTTTTCAAAATTTTTCTAGACACAGAAAGAAGAGAACTGAATACTTTTTATTGGGTCCATCAGTAATTTGTGTTCCACTGCAATGTTTGTGTGTGTGTGTGTGATGGCAACATTTATTTGTGTCAGTCAAGAGGTTTTTTGAACTCAAACAAGTGATCCAAGTTCCAACTAGCCTTTTATTTTTTTGATGGTCTGTCCTGTGTTAAAGGTTATTGATGCTCCCACTTGTCTTTAAATATTTACATCTTTCTCCTAACATTTTGCACTATATTAATAGGATTTCCATGATTCCAATTTGCCAGATGAATTTATTAAGGGTCTTTCTACTGCACATTTTTCTGGGAGGGCTTAGGGCTCGTTTGGTATGCTGAAATGGAATGGAATCTGAGATGGAAAGTAGGATTCTATAATTTAGTTTGATGGAATGGATCATTCCATGGAATGCTCCATTCCATCATATGATGAAAAATGGACTCCTTCCAATAATGGATGGAATCCATGATTCCATCATAAAATAATGCTAACTTCAAATTTTTTGTATTAAAATAATTTAATTTAATTATTAAAAAAATTAATTTGATTATATTTTGTAAAAATTAATTTGTAAGAATTTTTTTTAAAGAAAATTTATTTAAAAAAAATTATTTAAAAAAATTAATTTAATTATTTTATATTAAAATTAATTTAATCATTTTTTTTATCTTATCTTTTTATTCTTTCAATTTCTATTAATCAAACAATAAAATATCACATTACCTAATTCTTTCCATCGCATACCAAATAAGGTAATGGCATTCTATTCTCTTTTCCATTTCCTCTTCCTTTCTTTTTTCCATTCCACTGAAATTTATTCCAGCGTACCAAACGAGCCTTTAGATTGTTCATGACACCTCTCCAAAATCTATCTATGCACATAAGAAAGCTCATAAATATTTTTCTTCTGGTTTAGCTTATACATATGTGTGTGTGTGTGAACAAGCAATATATATGAACTTCTTGCTAGGTTTTGTCATCTTTTGACGCGATGTTAACAACATATGACATTGCACTGATAAATCATGATTTCCTTGATTACTTCATTCCTTTTTCGCTCTTATTGTCCCTTATTGTTATAGGTTTTTATGGATTGTCATCTGTTATGACTTATGAAGAGAATTGGTAATTGCTTTGTACTGGTTTGCTCCCACTCTAGGAGAATTCAAATATGTTGCATGGCTTGCCTTGTACTGATTTGCCCTATATATATATATATATATATTTCTTCTGGTTTAGCTTATACATATGTGTGTGTGTGAACAAGCAATATATATGAACTTCTTGCTAGGTTTTGTCATCTTTTGACGTGGTGTTAACAACATATGACATTGCATTGATAGATCATAATTTTCTTGATTAGTTTCTTCCTTCTTCATTCTTATTGTCCTTAATTGCTGTAGTTTTTTATGGATTGTCATCTGTTATGACTTATACAAAGAATTAGTAATTGTTTTATAATGAGAAGTGGCAGTAATTTGATTGTCATTTTGAAGACACAATATATGCTTTGTACTTTTTCTTTTTCTCCAGGGAAAATGTTTTTCTTTTTTTGATCTCATTGTATTTTTACAATGGTTTTGTTTCCTCTAAAACATATAGTTAGGTTTCAGATAGTTAAAATTTGTTCCCGCACTAGAAGAATTCAAATATGTTGTATGGTTGTAGCAATGAGTGAATTTTCTCTCAAAGATTATGTGGTCGCTTGAATTTTGCTTTTGTTGGATGGTTTTGTGCATAGGTAAATTTTTTCTCAAAACAAAAAAATAACAGGGTGGCTTTTGGTTATTTGGTCTGAACTTATGCTCTCTTTTTTTTTGGGACAAACTTGAAGTATAGATAGAGGGGATTAGAATTTGTAGCTTGAGCACAAACAAGCCTAGAATCTTATCAACCTGTGGCCATATATGCTTGATTATTATTTTCTTATTAATATTTTTGTGATTTTATAATACTGTAGATAAAATTTCACACTCTATCAATCTGTCATGCTTAATAGTTAGTGAGAGTGAAGTAATGACTAAATTAGTTATTATTATGTGCATAATGTTAGAATTTTTTTTTAAGTATCATATGTTATATTAACTTTGTTAAACTTGGTCATATGAATAGGGACAAATTCCGATGGGCTTTATTAAAAGTGCTGCACCAAGTTCTACGACTAATGCACTATCATCTCCAAGAGAGCCATCAAGTTGACTTTTTTTAATTTGTTACCATTTTATTATGTACTTTTATGTTAACTTTGTACATTTCACTCAACAATTATGTATTATGTTTCAAATTCTAGTTTAATATATATATATTTTTATTAATTTCTTTGGTTATGCTTTTTAATCATAAGTCAAGGTTTTATTTAAATGACAAATGAAAAATATATATAAAAAAATTAACAGATGATTCAGTGGCGACTTTAGTCGGCACTGAATGATTAATTTAGGATTCAGTAACAACTAAAGTCGTCACTGAATCAATTATTTAAGGATTCAGTGACAACCTTAGTCGTCACTGAATCTATTATCAATGGTGACTTAGACTAAGTCGCCACTGAAAAGGTACATAGCTTGAAAAATTTTTTTTCACATATTTCAGTGGCGACTAAATTATCATTAAATCTCAATTTTCAGTTACGACCAAGATAATTGTCACTGAATGTCTACTTTCAGTGACACCCATCAAGGTCGTCACTGAAAGTGTAAATTCAATGACGACTAAGTCGCCACTAAATGTCTACTTTTAGTAACGACCTTAATAGGTCGTCATTGAAAATTTCAGTGACGTACTTTGTTGCGATCACTTGGTGACGACTAAAAGTCGAATGTATTTAACTTTTTGACTTTGAGTGACTTATTTTATAAATGAGTAACTTTTATATTTATTATACTTAAATATCTTAAAATAAATTTTAAAGTGTACGAAAAATTAAAATTATCGTGCAAATACCACCTTCCTCTTAAGATTAATTTTACATCTAGTAACAAATTAAGAATAACAATTAAGAAACATATCCCAAAAATTTAAATACTAAAAGGTTATCATATTAATTTAATCTGGAAAAATTTATGCTAAGGTTTTAATTCGTTTATCATTATTTGAAAATGATAAAATAAACAAGTGTCTGTACCAGAAAAAGATCAAAACATGTTCAGACTTCAGAGGAAGAGTAACTGAGTAATATGTCAGTTTCGCTAATTCGACCTTGCTGTCCATTCGGCTTGGGGGATGAAAGAGCCAAATGGGAGTCAAACTCAGTTGAAAGAATGTCTTAGCATAGAAGATGAATGCCTTAAAATGTTTCTTTGTAAATTCCATTCAAAAGAAATGTCTCTCCGTAATCTCAATTTGCAGAATCAATTTCATCAATTCAAGTAAGAAAGGAATGCTGACGAGAAAAGTCCACTCAAAAAGCTTCTTAGAACCCCTAAAAAATGATGGGTTTTGCTTTCACGACTGTGTCTTACTTTTGCAGTATCTGAGGGATAACGGGGACGTAAACTATGGCCGGTCACTTCATTCGTTCTTCATTAAAAGTGGCCTTGACAGAGATGTCTTTGTACAGAACAATATGATAAGGTTTTATGGGGATACTGGTGACCTGAAACATGCTCATCTCTTGTTTGATGAAATTCCTGAACCGAGTTTAATTTCTTGGACTAGTTTAGTCTCTTCTTACGTCCATGACGGGCAGCATGAAATGGGTCTGCACTTGTTTTCTCTCTTATGTCAGTCTGGGTTGCGGCCAAATGAGTTCGGTTTCTCTGTGGCGCTCAAGGCATGCAGAGTTATGCAAGATCCAATCATGGGGAGACTCATTCATGGCTTAATAATTAAAAGTGGGTTTGAGTCACATAGCTTTTGTGGTGCTTCGACTGTTCATATGTATGCTGAATGTGGCGATATCGAGAACTCAAGGAAGCTCTTTGACGGGATTCCTTTTGGAGAAGGGTCCGAAGCCTTATGGAATACTTTGCTGAATGCTTATGTGCAGATGTCTGATGCAGAGGGAGCTCTGTGCTTGTTTCATAAGATGGGGCACTCCGCAATATCGCCAAATTGTTATACTTGCACAATCCTTTTTAAACTCTGTGCTGATGTGCTTGATCTTGAACTTGGAAGGTGTATTCATGGCCAAACTGTGAAGATTGGGATTGAAAATGATGTTGTGGTGGGTGGAGCTCTTGTTGACACCTATTCAAAACTGGGATTGTTAGATGATGCTTGTACAGTGTTCCAAATTCTTGAGGAGAAGGACAATGTTGCATTATGCTCATTGTTGGCTGGGTTCAATCAGATTGGAGAAGCTAAAGAAGGCCTAACATTTTATAAAGGTTTTCTTTATGAAGGTAATAAACCAGACCCATTTACTTGTGCAAGTATTGTTAGTTTGTGTTCGAATTTGAAGACAGAGGTTGCTGGTACCCAAGTTCACTGTAGTTTCATCAAACTTGGCTTTATGATGGACTCATATCTTGGTAGTTCCTTTATTAACATGTATGGAACCTTTGGAATGATTTCTGATGCTTATAAATGTTTCCTTGAGGTTTGCTATAAAAATGAAATCTGCATAAGTGCCATGATCAATTCTTTAGTTCTAAATTCAAATGACGAAAAAGCTTTAGAACTGTTTTGTTGGATGGGAGAAGTTGGTATTGTACCAAGCAAGTCTACAATCAGCTATATTCTACGAGCTTGTGGGAACCTTTATATGCTTAAAGAAGGAAGATCTTTCCATTCTTACATTATTAAAAGCCATTGTGAAGATGACACTAAGTTGGGCTTAGAAAATGCTCTTCTTGAGATGTACTCTAGATGTGGAGTTATTGAGGACGCAAAATTGGTTTTTCACGAGATGCAACTGCGGAATGAGTTTTCCTGGACTACTGTCATGTCTAGATGCAGTGACTCAGGGCAATTTGCAGAAGCTTTTGGGCTGTTCCGTGATATGCTTTTTTATTCAACGTCTTCAAAACCTAGTCAGTTTACCTTGGTTAGTGTTATTCAGGCTTGTGCAATAACAGAGGCTCTTGATTTAGGAAAACAAGTCCATTCTTATATCATAAAAGTAGGATTTGAATATTGTCCCTTCATCGGAAGTGCCCTGATTAACATGTATGCAGCATTTAAACATGAAATTTTGAATGCTTTTTTGGTATTCATGTCCATGAAAGTTCAAGATCTTATCTCTTGGAGCATCATGTTATCTTCATGGGTCCAAAATGGTTATCATGAAGAAGCTCTTAAACTTTTTGCAGAATTCCAGACTTTTCCCATTTTTCAGGTTGATGAGTCTATCTTATCCAGCTGTCTCTCGGCTGCTGCTGGCTTAGCAGCACCAGAGATAGGTAAATGTTTCCATTCCTGGGTTATCATATTTGGCTTTGAAAATTATCTTCAGGTGGTTTCTTCCATTATAGACATGTATAGTAAATGTGGAAATATTAAAGACGCCCGTAAGCTTTTCAATTCTATCAGTGACCACAACTTAGTATCTTGGACAACTATGATTTATGGATATGCTTATTATGGGCTTGGAAAAGAAGCTATTGACCTGTTTAATGAGGCTAAAAAAGCTGGGTTGGAACCTGATGGTGTCACCTTCTCTGGGGTTTTAACTGCATGCAGTCATGCTGGACTAGTAAAGGAAGGGTGGGAACATTTTGAGTACATGAGAAGTAGATACAACTGGGAAGTAACAATAAATCATTATGCCTGCATGGTTGATCTTCTAGGTCGAGCAGCAAAATTGGAAGAAGCAGAGGCATTGATAAAGAAATCTCCATTTCATTCAAAATCTCTTCTATGGAAGACATTGCTGGGTGCTTGCTGTAAACATGAGAATGCTGAAGTAGGAATCCGAATATCAAAGATGCTTGCAGATATAGAGCTGAATGAACCCTCAACCTACGTTCTACTTTCTAACATTTATGCATCAGCATCAATGTGGAAAAATTCCACGGAGTTGAGAAACAAAATGGTGGAGTGGAGTGTTAATAAGCAACCTGGTAGAAGTTGGATTCAGGTGGCAGGTTAGGATTATTCAGGATCTCCCTAAATTTTTTACATCATATATTAGTAGAAACCTTCTTGATCTGTCAATTGCAGCAATATTTAACCTGATAAATCTATGTGGAGGCCTTTGACTAAACCTATTGACTGAACAAGTGATGTTATGGAGTAAAACTATATATTTATGAGCAGATTGGTCATTGGATACCAAAGCTTAAAGTGATCGGGCCCCTTTCAGGAAATTACTAAAACTTTTCAGCTCTGTAAACTTTTCGATTCAGTTGTTAACATGGCTGATTGAAATTGATGAGCAGGTACATTCATAATTTTCA
Organism: Gleditsia sinensis; assembly: GCA_037074535.1. Classification (NCBI taxonomy): domain Eukaryota; kingdom Viridiplantae; phylum Streptophyta; class Magnoliopsida; order Fabales; family Fabaceae; genus Gleditsia; species Gleditsia sinensis. The sequence continues at coordinate 16,268,247 of CM073466.1, read as the reverse complement.
CCACTTAACTATTATTCTAGCAAGTAGCATCAATGATTGACTCTTCTAAGGGACAGCAAGTGACTTAGCGTAAGAGGTGACATGATCTTATATTCTTAATGAGAGAGGCCATCAGCTTCACGCTCTGCATTTTTTGTTGCAGTGGAGTTAAGCTCTGGTCATAGCATGTATAACAACATATTTTGACTTGAGACAGCAGGATATGATAATGAAACTCAGAACTGTGCTGGATTATTTGTAATGAGTATGCACTAAAGTGAATCAATCAATGCTTTGATTCATAAATCTCAGTTTTCTAAAGCCCAACACCAAACTATGTGGTAGTTGATGAGACTGCATATTGCTTTGATGAAGTATTGAAAAGAAGCCCAGGGAATGATGGTCTGGTTGGCTGATGCAGAAAGCGAAGCCTTTCTTCGTCCTTTCATCATGTGTAGGATTAGTTTGTGATATGGAATGCAGCTTAGGGCATGAATAGACCAAAAGCTGTTGATTGTAAAGACTAAGAGGGAGAGAATGATTGGGCGAGAGTTGTTCACTACTTTTGTTGGTGACCCCATCTGCAATTCTGGAAATAAGATATAGATTTCATTGGTGAAAATCGGGGATCCCCGAGGCATACATTAACCAAAAAAGAAACTGATTTGAAGAGGTACACTTTCTCATCCTTTATTTGTTGCTTGAGTTCTCAGTGACAGTTTATTATTGAGTAAAGTAAAACTCAATTCACTTTCTTTATCTTATATTTATTAACAAGATAATTATGTAAATTAAATTTCTTAATATCACATTAAATGAATAATTGAGTAATCAATTATTATTTTTTAGAGTAAAATACACACCTCTTTCTTGTGAATTGTTTTTATTATACAATTCTCTTTTTTATTTTTAAAATATACACAGATTTATTCTAAAATGAAAATATGCACTACAATTAAATTTATTTTAAAAATTTTGTTAATTTATTTATTTTTCACTGTTTTCTTAGTCAAACTCATAAAAAAAAAAAGGCGGACTCAATGCACTGGAACTCTCATTTGGTGCAGTCAGGGAAGAGTAGATGTAATAGTTTTACCTCCACGAGCGAAAAAGTTGTTTCCAAACTTGAACTTGTGACCTAAATCACAAAACAGCAATTTTACCTTACTCTGAGGCTCACCCTCTTCTCAGTCAAACTCATATAGCTATATTCTTTTTTTAAATCAAAATACCCTCATTTAATCTTATATTATTGCATTTCTATATGAACCATCATAGAGACAAGCAAATCTTCAGCTTCTAGCTTCGAATTCTCCGTATTTCCCTGCTTTTGCATTTTGTTTTGTTCACTTATCCTTAGCCGCAATGTCATGCTCTGTCTCTATCCTGTTTGCTTTTGCATTTTCTAAACTATCATTTCTGATGAATTATTCTAAGGTTGTTCATCAAGTTGACTGCATGTTTCGTGAGGACATGAACCTTCACGAGTTCTGTAAGGTGGCATTGCTAAATGGAATTGAGATATTGGGTTAGTGTTGCTTGTTCCATGGACTTGCCCAGGGAATGAATGGGGCACAAAAGATGCATTTAAATCTTGACAATGGATCAATTTTGTAGCACAAAATTAGTCACCAATTTGCAACCATCGGTCAAGCCACCTTTCTTTTTCGATAATGTAATAACACCCATATATTATTGTTTGCTGCATATATCAACAAGAAATTAGAAGAAACGAGCGAGTGGCATTTGAACTGCAGAATCTTCACCAGAAGCATCAAAGAATTCCTTATCTGAAAGAATAGAAAGCTTGGGATACTGGAAGAGCCTTTCAAGTTCAACAAGAATGACAGGGGAAATGGTAAATGGGTTCTGCTGTTGGTGTGAGGTATTGTGGAGATTTCACTGAAAAAATGTAAATTGTTTAATAATCAAAAGACGCTAACTATCTTTTTTGAAATATTCTTTTCAAAGTTATGTTAAATGGACTAAAGTATATATTTTAAAAATTGAAGAAAAGACCCTGTACTAAAAATAATACACAAGAAAAAATAGTATTTTATTCTATTTTTTAAGTAACTACATATTATCAATTTTTAAAACTACTAATTATCCTTTTAGTAACTACCCTAACTACGTTTGCACAATTATTTGATAATTTTTTAGGTTTGAACAGAACACTCAAAAATCTCATAACTGTATATTAGCTAAATGACCAACTTTTTTTTTTTTTGAGTTATTTATTATCGTTTTTTAATTTTATAGAAAGCCGGTGAATTTTATCATCAGGAATCAAATAACGGGTGAAAGACCACAAAATTAGGAGGGCCATGAGATAAATGTTATAATATTTCAATAACAATAGGAAGAGAAATAAAGTACAAATTAAAAAAAAAATATTTCAAAAATTCATAATTAAAGAGAAGAAGAATTATAATTTACTAGACACTTTTGATTTTTAGGGAGAGTTCAAAAAAAAAAAAAATACATATAATGATTAGCAGGTCAGCACCCTTTAAATTGATATTTATGTACGTTGTTTAATGGACAAAAAAATCAGTAAAAAATAATCACTAATTAATTAATAAATAAATATAATTAAATTATATTTTTTTTTTGATTCAGTTAACATTTTGATAGGAACAAAATTAACAGTAAAAAAAATTATAAGTTGAGTCTCTGTTCAAATTTTTTTTTACAATTCACTTATCATAGTTTACACAAAAATATAATAATCTAATCTGTACTAAGTTTAATAATTAATAAAATAACAATTTACATAAAATATTCTAACAATAAATTCTTTTAAAGTTTTTTTATTTATTTATTAAAAGAAAGAAACTATCCATCATCTTTTAAGTCTCTTCAATAATTGCTGTCATAGTAATCTTATTTTAGAGTTTACAATAATATTTATTAAAATTAAAATTTTTAATTTTTTTAAAATTATAAATATCTTATCATTTTAATCTTTAATTAATCTCCGGTCATTATGTAGATTCATTATATTCTTAAAAATTATTTTTAAAATTTACATTTAAATAAATTTTTTGTTCTTTTTTTATAAAATAAATAGTTTTTTACATTATTTTTAAAAAATTAATTTTAAAAATATTAAAATAAAAATATTTAAAGATCAAATTCTTGTTTTTTTAGAAAGAAACTATCCATCATCTTTTAAGTCTGTTCAATAATTGCTGTAATACTAATCTTTTTTTAGTTTTATCTTTCTCTACAATAATACTTATTAAAATTTAAATTTGTGATTTTTTTTTAAATTGTAAGTGGTTTATCATTTTAATCTTTAATTTTAAATTTTGTAATAATTTACTCTATATAAGTAAACTTTTATTTATTTATTTAATGAGTCTTGCTTGACGGAGACAACTGAGAAATTTTAAACAAAAGTCAATGTTAAATAATTAGTACACATGGTTTTAGAAAAAAAGTAGCAACATTTTCTGAGCAAATTATATTAATTTTAGTGTAAATTTAATAAACTATAAAACTGTTAATAAATGTAATTCTAATGCTAATGCTCATATTAGATAATTAATTTACTCTTTTGAGTGAACGTTAATATACACATAATAAATTAAAAAAAATTATTGCAAAAATAAAAAATTAATAAAGCATCTGCATTGATTACATCTTTAACAAAAAAATAAGATAAAATCATAAAGAAAGCTCTTGTATCAACGCAAGGGGAGGTAGTGCAAATATATAAAATGATAACAGCGGTTTGGTACTTGCTATTAAAGAAGTCCTACAAACAGTTAATTTTTTTTTTTAACCAGTAAATTTGATTTTTTTTTTTATATTTTAATCTTTTGAAGACTATTGTATTTTAAAAAATTTTCACATTAATCATGGTAATATAATCTACTTAACTTCATTTAATACACTACATTTGATTTATTTTAAAAAAAAGTTGTCACTTTTTTAAATAAAAGAAATTTCAAGTTTAAGTAAAAAGCAGTATATTAGATAAGTATTTAATGATTAATTAAAATTTTGATTAAATCAGTTATGGAAATATATTAATAAGGTTAATATGAGAAGGGAATAACACAATTTTTAAATTTTGAAAGATTAAATTTATAAAATGTGTATATTTTAAAAATTAAAAAAATAATTCACTTTTATATTAAAAAAAATGTTTAAAAATCTTTGACTGATTAATGCTGATCAAATTAATGTTATCTGGATTTTTTTTTTAAAAAAAAAAAGTATACAAATTTTGTGAAATCACCAAAATTTAGAAAGAATTTCGTGTAGAATTTTAAAAATATTTTTGTTAATTTTTTTAGATTTTTTTAATTTAAAAAAGAGAGAGTAAAATATGCCAGCCGTGTTATGGTAACCCTACTTAACTTCATCCGCGAGCCCGGAGCTCCCACTTCAACACATCACAGTGCCCCCCGCCATCTCTGCATTCATAAAAAATGTCGCCGTCTCACGGAGTTTCATGAGATTTCGTAATATCTGCTTCTAAAGGTCATTTAGTTTGCTGTTCCTGGATTTGTTCTATTCTGGTTTCCTTTTGGTTTTCCCTTTTCTCTTGGATTTGATAAACTCTGGTGCCTTGTGCTGTTTTTATAGCGACCCAACAAGAATTCCTACATTTACTAAGTGAATATCGCTGTCTATACTCGTAGAAGTTTATCTGTAAATTTTGAAACCCATTTGTAAGAAACGGGAGATTCGAGATTTCAGGGTAGTCTCATATCTTCGAGTGTATTTTTTTTTTCATCATCCCTAGTTTCTTGCGGGTGACTTTCGTTAGTATGACTCTCTAATTGTCGATGTGATGTCATATGGAACCATGGGTATTCTTTTGATACTGTTAAAATCTAGGGAAAAACGCATTTTTATTTATTTATTGGGAAACCTATCCTCCCTAGGTTAGGTGGTTTATGGGGCTTAACTGAGTAGAAGATTATGTTAGGCTTGCTCAGTCTCTGCTTTATAACCTTGGGCATACTTTGACAAAATTTATTGTTAATACTGCAAGGTGAAGTGATTGATCTTACATAGAACATGGAATAGAATGCCTCATGTTTTTTTTCCTAACTCCAGGGGAAAGAAAGCGCATCAGTATAATAATTTGTTTATTTCATTATGACAATGTGATAAATCTTTGGCGCATGGTTTGTTAGGGATGTAGAGTTAAACCCTTTCATACCCATCATTATACACAATGGAGCACCAGAAACAGTTTGAGAAGTTTTGCACCCTTTTTGTTCACTTAGTGCAACTTTTATAATTTGATTTTGATTGTCTTTTATTGTTCTTCTGTTTCCTGTTCTTTCTAGTTTTGGACCAATTGTTTTTACAGTCATGTAATTTCTATAAGTTGGTTCATATTCACATTGGATTCCCGCCCTCATTCCCCTTAGTTCTTTGAGTGGAATACTACACAATAGTTTCTTCAATTGGAAAGCATGAAATGATTGGCCCTAACTTCTTACTGCGATATAATAAGTTTACCAATGAGTGTAGGGTGGTACTTACATCACCATTCAGTGCCCATTATAATAACTTATAAGTTCATGATTTTGTTCCTGAAAGCTTACCACATAGGCATTGAACCACTCTTCGTTGTCACAATGTCAGCTGAAATGCTTTCCAGCTTTTTCAGTCCATGTAGATCTTGGGTTATGACATTCACGATCCAAGGATGTAGCTCAAATGAAGAGATTGAAGATGGGTCAAAAAACTTGTTCAATTGACATTAACTTTCGCTGCTTTGCTAACGAAGACACACAACTCAATAATCTACAACCACAAATAATAAGGCAACAAGGTTCTCCAAGTTGGAAATAGATTTCGGTAAACATGCAATGCCAATTCTAGACAAATCAAGTATTCTAAGAGAAAGCATGTTGATGGCAAAATCATCTGGAATAATTTGAGGTTGGGGTTCCAATCCAAAAGCTAAGTTGAAATTTTAGAACAATGAGATGTGTCATTTGAAATTTGTATATCATTCTCTATTAAGAAAACTTTGTGTAGGATTTCTTTTCATTCGTCCTTATTCAATATTTCTATCAAATACTTATAAATTTATAATTATTTGCCAGAATTTTGAGTCAGTTTTATTATAATATGGAAAGTCTTGCCCTTATTCAAAAGACGTACTTCAGTAATTCTCATTTTTTTTCTACTAGACTTTTGTTGTTTGACTTGTTTACTATAATGTTTATCGTTCTGTGCTTGGTACAAATACGAGGAGTTATGATCTTAATATATAATGAGGAAAAGTTTGGAGAAATCATGAAAATAAGTATTAAGTTAAACTACAACATTTTGTTGGTGGAGCTATTTAAGTACATCATTTGAATGAAGGCATGATTGTCAATATCATATAAGAGACTCAAAATGATGGCAAATGCTTATAAGTATTAGACATAAATACTAAATGAGGGAAATGGGAAGAAGATTTGCAAAATGTTTTCTTTACAAGGAACGATATACAATAAATTCCAAATGACACATCTTTTAGGTGTCCAAAACAATGGACCTTGCTTTTGGATTGCAACTCCAACCTTAGAATAGCCTGAGATGATGTTTTCATCAGCATGCCTTCTCTTAAAGTACTTGATTTTTTTAGAACTAGCATTGCTTATTTGCTGAAGTTTGTTTTTAACTAGCTTTGTTATTACTTTGTGATTATAGATTATTGAGTTGAGTACCTTCATTAGCATGACTATGAAAGTTAACATCATAATATTGCAATTACTGATGTACAGCGAGGCTTGGAAATGTTGATTAACCTTTAGATTGCTTGATCTACAAGGAACGCTTGCAAGTTTGAAAATTTCAACCAAATCAGTGGTTTGGCCAATCTTCAATCCCTTTAGCTGAGTTGCATTCCATGAGCAATGGAAGTCAAAGCACAAAATCCACAACAACAACAATAACTAAATTTTTTTTTATTGGGTGGGGTCGGCTATATGGATCAAACGTCGTCACAGTGGCCTATTATAAATTAAATCAACAGATAGATTGTTAATTGTTAAATCTTTCTTAATAGTTTCACCAATTGTTTTTTTTTTTTTTGCCTCTCTCTATTTCTAACTATCGGACTACTCTCTATTTGATCTACTCTTTTTAGTAGAGTTTTTACCAGTCTTCTCCACACATGGTCAAACTACCTTAAACAAAATTTTATCATCTTCTCCACAATAGGTGCTACTCCAACTTTCTCTCTAATACACTCATTTCTAATTATATCTCTTCTAGTGTGTATGTACATCTAGCGTAATAATTTTATATTTGCGACATTGAGTTTATCTTCATATTGTCTTTTAATCGTCTAACATTCAAACCATATAATATAGCAGGTCTTATAGCTGTACAGTAGAATTTTTCTTTAACTTTGAGCAGTGTTTTTCTATCACAAATGACACTTAAAACCGTCCTCTAGTTCATCTATCTCATTTGAATACTATGGTTTACGTTTTCTTTTATTTCGATGTCAAAGCACAAGATCCACATAGATTGAAAAAGTTGAAGAGTATTTTAGTTAACTTTTGTGACAATGAAGACTATTTTAATGCTTATGTCACATCATACTAAGAAGTTGGGGTTAGTCATTCCTTGTTGTCCAAGTGAAGAACTACAAGGAGAACTATGGAGAATGGGATGTTGTGGAGCAAAACTATATATTTAAGAGCAGATTGGTCATTGGATAATAGAACTTGAAGTGTTTAGTCCCCTTATTTCTGGAAATTTACTAAAGTTATTTAGATGGACTGCTAGGTCAACTTAACATGGCTGAATCAAAACATGTACATCCACAACTTATTTAAAAAGAATTTTTCATCCTACTTTCTTACTTCTTAAACTATCATTCTAGCAAACAGCATTAATGATTTACTCTTCTATGGACAGCAAGTTGTTTGACACAAGAGGGGACATGATCTTCTACTCTTAATGAGATAGGCCTACAATTTTTGTTGCAGTTTAGGCTCTAGTCATAGCAAGTATAACAACAGATTTTGACTTCAGATGACAGGATATGATAATGAATCTAAGAACTGTGCTAAAGTGAATCAATCAATGCTTTGGTTCATAAGCCTCAATTTCTTAAATGTGCAACAGAAACTATGTGGTATTTGATGAGATTGCATATTGCCTTGATGAAGTATTGAAAAGAAGACAAGGGAATGGTATAGTTGGTTGATGCTGAAAATGAAGCCTTTGTTCATCCTTTTATTATGTTTCGGTTTAGTTTGTGATATGGAATGCAGCTTAGGGAATGACTATTAGAAGTTGACATTTCAATTGCTTGGATCAACCATAAGCTGTTGATTGCAAACTGTGATTATGCTACAATAACCATGCTTCAGCTACCTTTTGTGATTAACTATCATAAGAGAGTAAAATTGGTTGGCAAGGTTCAATGTGAAAGTGAATAAATTTGAGAGGTATGCTAACACCCCCATTTTACTATGATTATCTGAACCTTTGCATGATTATCTCTATTCTGTAGCCTAGTTCTTACTGTCTTTTGATGTTCGTGTATTAGTACTTTTATCTTTTATCTAGAAGCTAAGAAGCATGCATGTGGTACACAAAATAATACAAACACTGCAACATGCAAATATGTTTGTTGAAGTACAACTCAAAGTGTCGCATTGTATCTGATACAAGTGTCAAAAATTATATGGCTCTGTTATTGAATTATCGGTGCTTCAAAGTCTATAAGTCACCTTTGGAACCTCCTACTTCCTTAGTTGCTAATCTTTATGGAAATCTTCTGCAAGAGGGACAATGAAGAATCTTGTGGCTGATCTTGGTCTAATGACTGCCCAGCTTGCTGCTGCAGGTGGTTTGGTAGCCAGATTTGATGTTTACCCCTTACTCATCTGAGATCCTCCTTGTGAGTTTTATGATTTTTGAGAATTTGTCAAATGTTCATCTCTTCACAGTCTAACACATACTGCTAAATCTCAATTCAGTAACCTTTCTAGTAATATATCAAATTAGGCAAACATGGGCAGTTTAGAAAGTGATGATCAAAGCAGGTACTTCTGATGTCTTGACATATCTAAAACGTTCTCCTGGTGCAGCACACTAGCCGTGCCGAGCGTCTGGAATGTCTCTGCATTGATTATATAAACATCTGCCAGCTGATTTATTCACTGTCCATATTATTGCTATTATATATATGCAATCAAAGTATTTGCATCTTTTATTGTAGTTCGTGCTATATTCAGAGAATTAATTAGTGTTTTTCTTTCCCTTTTGATAGGAATTTTTTTTGTTGTTTGAAAAAAACTATTTTTATCAATTTAGTCTCGTTAATTTTTTTAGTTTAGTCTCCCAAGTGAAAATAATTGTGATGTCATCTTTTAGTTAAGTTATCATTTAAAATTTAATGTTAAATTTATTATTGTTATTATTGAAATTGTAGGTTTTTGTCACATTTATCTAATTTGACATATAAATTAACATACAAGTAACTTCTTGACACTCTTGTAGTACTTATAAGTAAAATTTGTATTTGTTCAATTAAATTAATCTTATTCGAGAATTATGTTTATGTCTCAGAAGAATGTGAAATTATTGTTTATTGATATATTAAGTTGGATAAAAGTGGTAAATAGTTACAATTTTAGTAGTGAATTAACTATAATATCAAATTTTAACAAGTGGCTTAATTGAGAAATGACAATGTAAACATTTTTTTGAAAGAATAAATTAAAAGTTCATTTGTCTATGAGAAAGAAAAGTATGTTTTTTTTTCATTAAACAAGTAGAATATGAAGTTACAAAGAGTACCAACAAGAAGGTTGTTTGTTAACAGCATACTTAACTCGGAAGTTAGTAATGCTATAAATATTTCAGCTGACTTGTGCAGTATTATGTCAGAACACTCCATATGGGAGTTCTACCGTGTCACCATCGACAATTTCAGCCATGAGATCTTTTAACTCGGTCGATGCAAGCACCAGTGAAGCTAAAAGCTTTGAAGAAATTTATCAAGTATAATGTTTATAATTGTTCCTCTGAGGAAGAGGGGAAAGCAATCATGTAAATCGTTTGAGCATGTGATTTTATGTGTCGTGGAAATTTTAGCCAATAAATTTCTGGTCCTTCCCAGTTTTAACAGAAATCTAGTATCTATTTTGCTTTCATGCTAAAGCATAAAAGTAAGTTACGAAATATGATTTAGTGTCGAGGACTTTAGATAGTTTGTAAGAGTTTTAGATTTAAGTGTCTTAAACATCGTTTGTATTAAAATAAATGGAAGTCAAGCTTTATGTTCAGGGACCCTTTGTCAAGAGCATTTATTTTTTGGGAAATTATATTTTTGTTCTTGAACGATATAGATAGAGGAACTTCCTAATAGAAAGTCTTTTAGTGAGTGATTTCTTCAATTTAATCTCTTGCAATTGAAAATGTTTGTAACATTATTTTTCAATCAAATTATTATTTAAAATTAAATATTAAACATAATTTTATTATTCACATTATAAGTTTTATTATATTTATTTAACTTGACATTTATTTAATATTGACTTTATACTTATATTGCACTTATTGACATGATTTTAAATAGTTAATTTAATTAAAAAAAATTATTAATTTTAAATCAATGTTAAATAAATATTAATTTATACATTAATTCAAATAAATGTGATAAAAAAAATAACTATGTCATGGCTTAACTTTGGGGTCACAAGCAAAAGGGACCAAATTGAAAGTTTGATGATGGTACTAAAAGTTTAATCATGAAATTAAACTGAGTTTAATTATTTGCAAGAGACAAAAGTAAAAAAAAAATTCATTTTATTTAAATTTTTGATTTGGACAAAGGTCAAATGGCAAAAGATATAGTAATACGAGCTATTAAAGACAAATACAGAGAAACAAAGACATATAACAAGAGATTACTTATATCTAGTTTTCAAGAACATCAATTTACAAAAAATTAGGTAATAGGATTAGAAATATCAGAAGTAACATATTTTTAAAATACTAGTTTATTAAATTATAACTCAAACATTATAAAATTTTAATTTATACAACAATAACAACAACAACAAAAAAACAGAGACATATCATAGAAGAGATAATACACATTTTAATTTTGTTTGAGAATTAACTTTTTTCAACTTTTTTTTTAATGCAAATAAGAATATAGTTGTAGATTTGATCTTATTTTTGAATTTGAGCACAAAAATATAAATCTTAACTTAAAGTTGAAAATTTATACGTATGAAATGTAAACTCTTAATGTTTAAAAACTTTTCTCTAATAGAAGTAACAAGCTCTCTTAAAAAGGGAAAACAACTTTCTTAAAAAAAAACACACAAATAATAGAAAACAAATAAAAATTATAAGAAATAGAGGAGGGGGCAATCTTCGCAACCTTTTTCCTAAAAGCTCTCCCTTCACAGTTAAAGTTTTCTCCTTAATTGTGCGACTCTGTCTTAATCTTCAAACTCGGCAATTACTTATCCATTTTATTTTTCAATCACCTCATTGAAGATGGGTCTTATGAGTTATGACTAGATTTAGACATTTTCAATTTTGAGACCATCAGAAGTTGGGTTATACAATCAAAGACTATCTTTTGTTGTATTTTATCTAAAGTAAAAAAGGGTTAGAAAAATATTCACAATATATATATATTTTTCGTGGCATGTCTTGAAAAAGTTGACATAATTAGAATTACTTTAATTTGATATTATACAAAATTTATAATACAATGTAATATTGGAGAGTATTTATGAATAGTTGATTTTATACTTTTTAGAGATATACACATACTTCTTTCGAAAACTTGAAATTCAATGACAAGCAAACTTTTTCATTAGATAGACTACAAAGTATTCAATAAAAATTACATCATTGAATAGATTTGATTTAAACGTCAATTAGAGCCACTTGGACTTTTAAAGACCCTAAACCTTTTAAGTGTTAGTTAAATACTAACTCTTAAAATCCTAACTCAATTTTAAATCTAAAAAACTCTAGTTTGATATTTTTTTAATTTCTTGACTCTAATTTAAGAACAACAAATTACAATGTATGTTGGAAACCTAGTTACCAGTATTTTGCATATACACTTGACAATATAACTTGATATAGAAGAATAAAATAAATTTAAACAATCAAATAAATAACAACAAATGTTAAGAAAGCCAAGAGTTTGCCCACTCATGCACAAAGAATGATGCCTCTTGAAAAACTGCCCAAGTAACACTATAAAGTCAGCTTGATTGACAGACAAGAGTGTCAAGTAGCTTGATTAAGGTTGAGTTAATTTTACTCTTTTGGCAGGTTAAAAAAAAAGCAGGCTAGCCCTCAATCAGCTTCCAAACTCTATATTGAGAGCTCTACCTATTATGTCAAAGTTGAGCAAGATAACTAGTAAATCAAGAATGAAATGTAATGGTAATAGGTTTAAGATCCTAAAACAATTACTCTCACATCAATGCATCATACCATCAATTTTCTTTAAGATTGTGTTTAGTTTATTGAAATAAAAAGAGAATGGTAGATGAAATTTGAGATTTTATAATTTGATCGAATGAAATAGACATTCTATGAAATATTTTATTTTATTAAACAATAAAAAAATTATTATTTTCAAAAACTTTTAAAATTTAAGATTCTATTATTGTACTTAATTTGAATATTTTATTTTTTTTGTTATAAAAAACTTATATTATAGTAATTTAATATAATTACTAAACTTTATATTTTAATATTTTAATTCTGTATGATCTTTTAAATCAATTAATTATTATAAAAAATTATTTTATTTTATCACAAAAATAGATGAATTGATAATTTTAAATAAAAAAAATCGTTTATATTTTTTAAAAAAATTAATTTAATTTACATTAAAATAAGATTTTTTATAATTTAAAGTTTAAAAATAATTTAATCTTTTTACCTATATAGTATTTTTATTTTTTTTAATTTATTCTTATACTAAATAATAAAATATTACATTACCTCAATTTTTTTTATTATATATCATACGAGATAATAAATTTTTATTTTCACTAAAATTTATTCTACTCAACAAAATAAACACTAAAAAAATAAAAAATAAAATTAAAAAGATAGTAAGAAAATCCAAGAGAGTTGGCAAACTTGGTAAAAAGGGATGATATCCTTCATTCTTTTTTTTTTTTTTATGTCATACAAGGGAAGGGAAAAGGGATAGGGGATAAACCCCCTCGAGAAGGAAAAAGGGTTGGAAGATAAACTCAGAAGACTCAAACTCACAACCAAATAATTTTTCTGGCACTTAAGATCAAGGGAGGTGCCATTACGCCAGTGACATATCCTTTCTTATTAACATGAGTATGGTTATTATTATTATTTTTTAGAGCATTTTAAGAAAAATTATAAGCATACTGTGTTAATGTGAAAAAGTACACTTTTAACATCGTGAGAACTTATCTCTGGTTTCTTGTATAATAGTTTAATCTAACATTATAATTATTTTTTTCAAATCTCTTCAAGTTTCATATCAAAATTCTTAACCACTCTCTTTCTACCTAAGTTTTGCCCTATATAAATTCTTATCTAATCATTCAATTTAAAATCCACAATTTTTTTTTAAAATTCTCTTAATTTCATCCCAAAATTTGAAACCACTCTCTTTTCCAACCACAAAATGATTTCGATTCCACCTCACAAAATTTTGATGTATCCCTCCTTATAGTACAATAAGGAGACTATGGTGTATGATTTGGTTTCCTACCCAGAGGGACAGATACAGGACAGAACACATCCATGTGGGGGGAACTGTGGGAGCATTGTGCCTTAATTTTTGGGTATTCCCGATTAATTAATAGTTGGTGCGTCGTGCTTGCCGTTTCAAGGGTAATACTATTATTATACAAGAGGTTGGTTTGATTAACCCCCCAAAAAGAACCTTGCCTGCAGATGCATAGTTCTGCACACGTGATGAGATGTGACCCATCTTCTATGAAAGTGCAGAAACTTGACGCAGCACCAACTGTGTTTTCTAATTTGCTAGGAGGATTCTAGACCTGTTGACGTGAAATTACAATGCGACATTTCTAATCATAATGGCCATGTTGAAAAGAATTAGGGCCTGAAGGATCTTCTTGTCTTCAAATCTTCAATAATAATAACAGTACAAGAATCTTGAGATGATTGCCAATGAGAATTTGATTTTGGTATATTTTTCAATCCCCTTTTTTTTACACTAGTCTTTGTTAGACCCTAAATGTTTAGCCTCAAGAGGGGGGTAGTGAAATGCTAGAGTTGACAATTGAATTTGCCTTTCTTTGATCTTAAAAAAAAAAAAAGATTAGTTAGTGTGAGAGATACACATACAAACGGTTTTAATATGTCGAAAAATATTTATAAAAAAGAATAATTTAAATATTGTGAGTGGAATTTGTCTTATACTTAAAATATGTAAAATTATTTTTGTCACCTAAAAAATTAAATTAAAAAGGGGAGAAATTATTGTTTTTTATCTTTAACTTTACTTCTAATTATAATTTTTTTAATTTATTAATTTTTACAATTGGCTTCTAAATCTATTTATTATTTCATACTTTATCACTTATTATCTAAATTAGACATTAATTTTAATAATATTTATTTAAAAATATTAAAATATTATTCTATTTGTTTAACATCTCATTGTGTATTTTTCTTTATAAAAATAATATTTTAATAATTTTACTCAATTATCGTTTAAGTTAATACTTAATTTACCATAAAAAATAAAGCGTAACAAAATAAATAGATTAAATAATTTATTATAAAAATTAATAGATTAAAAATAAAATTATAATTGAATACAAAGTAAAAAATTTCTCAAATTATAAGTCAACGTGTGAATTCAACTTTCTTTTTCTTTCAAAATTTTAGAGATTTTGAATTTCAATTTTCATATGAAATAAAGCTTAAAAGAAATTGCTACATTTCAGTCTATGCTACTTGCAAAAGTGTAACCTAGCTATCATGCACCACTTTAAAACTATTGGATTGTCAAATCCTATCATATCTCTTAGTGCAGCACTATTACAATTCACAATCTTAATGTCAAACATAGCTGTCCACTCCAACAAATAATTAACTATGGGTTGTCATTTCCATGTCTTTCAAACATTGTCATTTTTACTTAATTATTGGCCATTTGGGTGGACACATTGTCTGGTACCTGTGCTACTGACCTGTCTTCTATTTTATATTAGGCTCACCTGAAACTTTCCCATTTGTTGCTGGACAAAATAGACATCAACTGGTGAAACATATAATCATTTTCTCCAACACAATTTTTAGACAAAAAATTTGGGGCAACTTTTTAATATTTATTATTAAATTCTTTAGTTAAATTATAATACGATAACAATTTTTTGTAAAAAAATTAATAATATAATGTTAAATTATAAAATATATTTATGTATTATATTTTTATTGAAGAACCTTATAAAAAATGTTATTCAAGTATTGCTCTTTTTAAAATTCTTATTTTCACTTATATTAATAGGATATTCTTCTTTAGGTTAAGTGAATACTAATTAGTGTTTATTACGTAAGACTAGAATATCAATCTTGAAATTCAACCAGTTTTGAAGTGTTTTTGAGCAGGTAACTTTAACTGCATCTATGAATAATTTGATAGGATAAACCAATATGGAAAAAGTATATGATATATAAAAGAACTTTATTTTAAAAATTAAAAAAAAATGTGATGTTGAGTTATGAAAATATCAATGTGTCGTATTTTCATTCAGGTTTTTCAAACTATTATTCTTTTTAAAATCCCTTTTCTTCACTTAGATTAATTTATTAATTAATCAGAACCACATGATTGATGATGGGTCTACAACAGCAACTCCTCCTCATGTAATTTGCCTATATAAAGGGTGCACCCTCTTCACCTTTCAAAGCCACTCTGTGTCTTCTCTTCCTTTGCTCTAGTTGCTTGTTTTCTCTGATCTAACTCTAGCTATTTCCAAAAACAAAGTAAAAAAAAAAGAAACAAAAAAGAAACGGGGATTCTCTCTTTTGTTACCTCTAAGAAGTGGGAATTAATGGCTGCTTCCTGCTCAGTGCCTGGGAGTGTCTTTGAAGGATTTGAGTTCTCAGAGGCTGATACTGTCTTTCTCATGTCTTTGATGGAAGAAACTCAGGAAGATGATCATGATCAGTACCATGGTGATGATCACAGACTTGTAAGTATGATTCAATCATTGGAGGCAGAGATCAGTAGTAGCAGTGACCCTTTAGGACAGGTGGATGGTCAGGATTACTCCACATCATCAGTCAGTGATCATGATGATTATAATTGGGTGGATATGGAATTAGCCTCTTCCTCCTCATCATCAACATTTGATGGAATGATAATGAATGCATGGAGCCCCTGTGCTGTAGTTGGGGATGATAGTGATTATTCTCAGTACTATTATGGAGTTTTGTTAGAGCAACAAATTAGGGAGAGTTACTTGCCACAAGAACTAAGTGATGTAGCATTTTGATGTTCATATTATAATAAGATATTTAATCATTAAATTTGCGATGAAGTCCTTAATTCTCTGTTACTAAACTATTTCCTTTTTTCTTTCTTGTTTACATGTGATTATGTGGCTGATCAAATACCTGCACATAAGCTAGAGATTTTACAATTATCACGCAAAACTTAGATGCAGTGTTTTTAAGTATTTTTTATCAAATTTTTTTAATTAAATTATGATATTTATATATATATATATATATGTGTGTGTGTGTGTGTGTGTGTGTATACACATATGTGTGTACATATGTATATAAAATAAATAGGATATATATATATATATATATATATATATATATATATATATATATATATATAAAGAAATCATGAATTTTAGCCATAATAAAAAGGAAAAATTCTTCTCAGATATGCCTATCAAGGACCACTACTCCCGAGTGGTGCGACAAAATGAATGCAATCATTTCTAAGATAAGAATATATACTATTCAGTAAGCAGATCGGTATAATTCCATTTAAATATAAATATGAGTAAAAAATCTCCATCTTTTATTGTTAGGTTCCAAATCTTGGTCTGGAATCCTATTAGGCAAATGATATTATATCTTGACTATATTTGTAATTCCAATCGTCTTGGATATTTTTTAAGAAAATGTAATTGACTAAAATTTTAAAGATAGTATAACTTGCTTTGATGTTGTTCTAAAATTTTAAAGTATTTCATACAAAATTATGTGACATTACAATATAATTTGCTTCCTCATTTAAAAATCTAACGAAATAATATTTTTTTAAAAAAATAGGAATTTCAATTTATCATGAGAAAGTACTTTATTTAGAAAACACATCAAACAAAGAATAAGGGATATCATTTTTCCTCGTATATAGTTGTGTGTGTGTATATATATGAAATAATTTTTTAAATTTATTTAGTTCCAATTGAAATTTAAATTCAAATTTTTTATTTTGAAAATAATTTCAGTATTGTGGAACTATTTATTCATTGATAGTTTCAAGGTTTTATTTTATTAATATATGCAATCCAAATAGAAAATTAATTATGACAGGCCACAGCACTCTGCTAATATAAATATGCAAAGCATCGTAATAAATGAATTAATAATGAACAAAATTGAGTGGCTTTGAGGCAACGTGATATCCATCATAAAATTGTATATTTTTAAAATGACTTTAATTTTGACTTTTTTACCGATAGTGGAATTCAGAGTCATCTTTTTTGTAAAATAATTAGAGGATAGAACGGCTCCAAAGTTTATATAGCCAAGTGTTTATCTGTGTAGAAAAAACGTTTGAACAAAAGAAGAATGATTGTAAACGTTGATTGGTGAAACTGTATACTAGGATTATAGATAGACATTACATATAACAAAATACTAATTGTTTACTATAACTCAGGTGCGTCCAAAGCTTCGATATTCGGACCTTGATTTAGTGCCTTAGGATATGTTTGGGAGTTGAAAGAAAAAAAAAAGAGATTAAAAGAAAATAAGATAAGAGAGGAGGGAAGAAAATGAATGGTTAAATAATTTTTTTATTTTATATATATAAATACAGAATTTATTGAACATTAAATAATTTTATTCTTTGGTCATTTTATTTTAAATTGTTATAAAAAATATATTAATATAGTCTATTCGTACATATTTAAAAAGTTAAAAATAATATGATACATCATCTTAATTTATTAGTCATGGTTACTTAAAAAAAAAAATACTAAATTGCTTCATTGATCTCTCAACATATTTTTTTTTGGTCTTTTAAATAATAAAAAATTCTTTGAAATCTTTTAACTTTTAAAAAAATCGCCAATATTATCATAAAACTTAAAACACAAAATTTCAAATCTTAAACCACAACACTATAAATTTTAAATTTCAAAATATCAAAAATCTAAACCCTCAAACCTTAAAACCTAATATCTAAAATCTAAAATCTCAAATTCCAAAACCCTAAACCTTAAAACTAAAAGTCTCAAAATCTCATCCAAACTCAAACATCAAAACCTCAAACACCTAAATTGAAAACCACAAACTCTAAACTTCAAATTATGAACCATATATCTTAAAAATCTAAACTCAACCCTCTAAACTCTAAAACCTAAAGTCTTAAACTCTAAACTTTAATCCTCAATTAAAATCTCAATCGTCAAATCTTTAACCTCAAAAACCTTAAAAACCAAACCTAAAAAAATTAAACATCAAACCTCAAATCCCCAAACCTTGAACCCTAAATCACTAACTCTAAAACTAAAAACAATAAAACCCTAAAATTTCAAACTTCAAATTCTCAAAACCCTAAATTCAAAACTCCAAACTCTAAACCTAGAAAACCTAAAATTCTAAACCTCAAGTCTCAAACCTTAAATCTCAAAACTCCAAAACCTAAAATTTTAAACCTCAAATAGTAAAACCCCAAACTACAAACCTCTAAACCTAAAGCCCTAAACTGTAAAACCATGCCCAAATTGCAAATATCAAAACCCTAAAATTCAAGGCCCTATACCTTAAACTCTTGCCTAAACTCCAAACCCAATACCCAAAGCCTTAAATCATAAACTATAAAACTCAAATGCTAAGCTCTAAAACCTAATATATTAAATTCCAAATATTGAAACATAAACCTACTGTGTATATTATCTTTCTTTTTTCATTTTTTAATATACACGTTAAGATTTAGAATTTTGGGGGTTTGGAGGTTGTGAGGGGCTTAAGGTTTTGAGTTTGGAGTTTAGTTTTAGTTTTTTTATTTAGGATTTAGGGTTTAAGGAATGAATTTTCTAATTTGGGGTTTGGGGCTTAGGTTTAGGGTTTAGAACATTGAGTTTTAGGGATTTAAGTTTGAAGTTTTGGGCTTTCGGGTTTGAGGTTTTAAGATTTAAGGTTTAGGATTTTTCTATTAGAAGTTTGGAGTTTTGTTGTTTGAGATTTGAGGTTTATGGTTTAGGGCTTTCAGTTTTGGAGTTTAGGGCTTTGAAATTTAGGATTTAAGGTTTTGTAATTTGGCGTTTGGGCTTTAGGGTTTAGGGTTTAGAGTTTAGGGTTTAAAGTATTTTGTTTTGGGAATTTTAATTTGAGATTTAGGGATTTTAAGTTTTATAATTTAGGGTTTGAAAATTTGGAGTTTTACGATTGAGGGTTTAAAGTTTTAGGGTTTTGGGTTTGGGATTTGAGGTTGGAGTTTAGGGTTTTGTATTTTGGGATTTAAGGTTTGGAATTTTAAAATTTAGAATTTAAGGATTTTTGGTTTTGAAGTTTGAGGTTTAGGATTTATAACTTTGAAATTTGTGGCTCGTGTTTTGGGTTATAGGGTTTTAAATTTAGGGTTTTGTAGCTTGTGGTTTTTAAGGTTTAGGGTTTACTTATTTGAATTTTAGGATTTTAAGGTTGGGGCTTGAGGTTTTAGAGTTTAGGGTTAGAATGTTCATGTTTAAGGTTTGACATATTGGAGTTTGGGATTGGAATGTTCATGTTTAGGGTTTGAGGTTTAGTGTTTCAAGTTTTGTATTTTCCAATTTGGAGTTTTGGAGTTTTATGTTTAGAGTTTTGGGTTTTAGAGCAAAATTTGAGGTTTTTGAGGTTTTGTAATTTGGGGTTTAAGTATATAGTTTATATTGTAGGGTTTTGAATTTTGGAGTTTAAACTTGGTTTGGTGTTCAAGATTTTAAGATTTAAGATTTTTGAATTTTGAGATTTAAGATTTTGAGGTATGAGATTTAATATTTTGGGTTTTTAATTTAGAATTTAAGATTTTAAGTTTTGAAATTTTAAGATTTAAAAACTTAGATTTAGAGATTTGTTATTTAAAATTTAGAATTTTGGATATAAGGATCGGAATTAAAGTTTTACTTAGGTTTAAGTTTATGACTTAAGATTTTAGAATTTAAAATTTGAGATTTAAAATATAAATAATTTTTTAATGTTAAAAGATTTTAAAAAAAATTTATGCAATTAAAATGATCAAAATAGAATTGAAAAGAAACTAATAGAATAATTTAACTTTTTGTTAAAGAATATTGATTGAGGAAAATGAAGTTGTATGTCTCCTTGAATTTAACGCGCTGCCGTATTAACATCTTTTTTAACTATAGTTAAAAGTAAGATAATAAAAAATTAAATTATTAAATATTTAATAAGTTCGTAAATCACATTAACAATTTGAGCTTTTGTTATGTTTGGTTCAAACATCCTGTAGTTAAATTAAAAATGTTATTTATCAAAGAATAATTTTTTTTAAAATAAACCTCACATTATGCACAAGCCATACATGTACTGAAAAAAGTGGTCTTTATCATGCACCACAAATAAATGGTGCCTTATAAACACCACACCACTCTACAATTATCTCTTTAAAAAAATCTTCCACTTCCACATAACAAAGAACTATTGGATTATCGAACCCTTTCACATCTCT
Organism: Gleditsia sinensis; assembly: GCA_037074535.1. Lineage (NCBI taxonomy): Eukaryota > Viridiplantae > Streptophyta > Magnoliopsida > Fabales > Fabaceae > Gleditsia > Gleditsia sinensis. Next base: position 16,247,351 of record CM073466.1, on the reverse strand, counting down.
TGGTACTGACAACTTTATCACAATCTAATTTGGAAACATAGCTGTTCACTCCGGCAAATTATGAATCATATATCCTAAAAATCTAAATCCAAATTTCTAAACCCTAAAACCTAAAGTCTTAAACTCTAAATCTTAATCTTCAATTAAAATCTCAATCGTCAAACCTTTAACCTCAAAAAACTTTAAAACCAAACTCAAAAAAATTAAACATCAAATCTCAAATTCCCAAACCTTGAAATCTAAATCGTTAACTCTAAAATTTAAAACCATAAAATCCTAATATTTCAAACCTAAAATTGTCAAAATCTTAAAATCAAAACTCCAAACTCTAAACCGAAAAAACCTAAAGTTCTAAATCTCAAATTTCAAACCTTAAATCTCAAAATTCCAAAATCTAAAATTTTAAACCTCAAATAGTAAAACCCCAAACTGCAAACCTCTAAACCTAAAACTCTAAACTGTAAAAGATGCTCAAATTTCAAATATCAAATATCAAAACCCTAAAATTCAAGGCCCTATACCCTAAACTTCAAACCCAATACCCGAAGCCTTAAATCATAAACTATAAACTCAAATGCTAAGCTCTAAAACCTAAAATATTAAATTCCAAATATTAAAACATAAACATACTGTGTATATTATCTTCTTCTTTTTCATTTTTTAATATACACATTAAGATTTAGAATTTTTGAATTTAGAGTTTGATATTTCAAGTTTAGTGTTTTATGGTTTGGAGTTAATGGCTTTAGGGTTTGAATTTTTGGGGTTTGGAGGTTGTTAGGGGTTTAAGGTTCTGAGTTTGGAGTTTAGTTTTAGTTTTTTTTTTTAGGATTTAAAGTTTAAAAAATGAATTTTCTAGTTTGGGGTTTGGGGCTTAGGTTTAGGGTTTAGAACATTGAGTTTTAGGGATTTAAGTTTGAAGTTTTGGGCTTTCAAGTTTGAGATTTTAAGATTTAGAGTTTATGATTTTTCTATTAGAAGTTTGGAGTTTTGTTGTTTGAGGTTTGAGGTTAAGGATTTAGGACTTTCGGCTTTGGGATTTAGGGTTTTGAGATTTAAGATTTAAGATTTTGTAGTTTGGCGTTTGAGTTTTATGGTTTTAGGGTTTAGAGTTTAGAGTTTAGAATATTCTGTTTTGGGGATTTTAGTTTGAGGTTTAGGGATTTTAAGTTTTATAATTTAAGGTTTTATAGTTTGAGGCTTGAAAGTTTGGAGTTTTACGATCGAGGGTTTAAGGTTTTAGAGTTTTAAGTTTGGGATTTGAGGTTGAGGTTTAGGGTTTTGTATTTTGGAGTTTGAGGTTTGAGATTTTAAAATTTAGGATTTAAGGATTTTTGGTTTTAAAGTTTGATGTTTAGGATTTATAGTTATGAAATTTGTGATTCGTATTTGGGGTTATAGGGTTTTAAATTTAGGGTTTTACAGCTTGTGGTTTTTAAGGTTTAGGGTTTACTTATTTGAATTTTAGGATTTTAAGGTTGGGGCTTGAGGTTTTGGAGTTTAGAGTTGAAATGTTCATGTTTAAGGTTTGACATTTTAGAGTTTGGGGTTAGAATATTCATGTTTAGAGTTTGAGGTTTAATATTTCAGGTTTTCTATTTTTCAATTTGAAGTTTTTGAGTTTTGAGTTTTAGAACAAAATTTGAGGTTTTTAAGGTTTTGTAGTTTGGGGTTTAAGTATATGGTTTATATTGTTGGATTTTGAATTTTGTAGTTTGAACTCGATTTGGTGTTCAAAGTTTTAAGGTTTAAGATTTTTTAATTTTGAGATTTAGATTTTTGAGGTATGAGATTTAAAGCTTTGGATTTTTAATTTAAAGTTTAAGACTTTAAGTTTTAAAATTTAAAATTTTAAAATTTGAAATTTGAAATATAAGAATCGGAATTGAAATTTTACTTAGGTTTAAGTTTATGACTTAAAATTTTAAGGTTTAAAATTTGAGATTTAAAATATAAATGATAATTTTTTAATGTTAAAAGATTTTTTAAAAAAAATTTCAATTAAAATGATCAAAATGGAATTGAAAAGAAACTAATAGAGCAATTTAACTTTTTGTTAAAGAATATTGATTAAGAAAAATGAAGTTTTATGTCTCATTAGATTTAACAAACCACCGCATTAACAATTTTTTTAACTATAGTTAAAAGTGAAATAATAAAAAATTAAATTATTAAATATTTAATAAGTTCGTAAATCACATTAACAATTTGAGTTTTTGTTATGTTTGGTTCGAATATCCTGTAGTTAAATTAAAAATGTTATTTATCAAAGAATAATTTTTTAAAAAATAAACCTTACATTATGCGCAAGCCATACATGTACTGAAAAAAGTGGTCTCTATCATGCACCACAAATAAATGGTGCCTTATAAACACCACACCACACTACAATTATCTCTTTAAAAAAATCTTCCACGTAACAAAGAACTATTGGATTGTCGAACTCTTTCACATCTCTTGGTACTGACAGCTTTATCACAATCTGATTTCGAAACATAGCTGTTCACTCCGGCAAATTATTAATTACGAGTTGTCACTTCAATATCCATCAAGTTCAAACGTTGTCAACGTTGCTTAATTATTGGCCATTTTAGGTGGACACATTGTCTGCTTTTGTGATGCCCCACTGTACCCCAACCATAGCCCAACTATCTATTATTTTACATTATGCTCTCCTGGACCTGTGCCATTTGTAGCTGGACAAGTAAACATCAATGGGTCAAACCTATAATCATTTTTTACCAACACAATTTTTTTAAAATAAATCTATAACTTTGTTTAATAAATAATTTAATTTATTTTTTATTTTAAAATTTCTCTCATTTTTTTAAACATTACAATCAAATTTATTATAAAAAATTTATTTATTTATAAATTATTTTTTATTATGTAATATTAAAATTTCAACAAAAATTATCTAATTATATAGACAAATTATTGAAAAAAATACTTGATTATAAAATGTTAGAAAACGTAAAAAATTTAAATGGTGAATTTTAAAATAAAAAGATTAATTAAATTATTTGTTAAAATAAATAAAAAATTATACTAACAAACACTTAAAAAAATTTATTTATATAAATTAAAATATCTATTATTTTATATTATGCTTTCCTGGATCCGTGCCATTTGTAGCTGGGCAAATAAACATCAATGGGTCAATCCTATGTCTTATTACCACATATATATTATGATTGCTATTAAAAGAAATTGATTTAATGACTACATCATCAAAATTAGTTTACACATAAAATAAGTATTACAAAAACTTTGATTGTAATATTTCAAAAAACATCAAGAATTAAAATAGTAAACTTTAAAATGAAAGGACTAAATTAAATTATTTATTACAATAACAAGATAAAAAATATAATTAAAATAACAAATATTTGAATTTTTTTTATTTATATAAATTTTTTTTTAGAATCCTTTTTTTCACTTAGATTAATAAAATACTAGACTCCATGTACATATATTTATTAATTAGTGTTTACTATATATAATTTAAAAGATTTTATTATATTAAGTTATACTTTTTTGTTACTGTTGATTGATTCTTCAGTAAAATTTACACAATAAAATTTCTAGATTAATTTATTAATTAATTAGAACCACGTGATGGATGGGTTTATAAAAGCAACTCCTCATGTAACCGTACCATGTATTTTGCCTATATAAAGGCTACACCCTCTTCACCTTTTCAAAGCCATTCTGTGTCTTCCTCTTCCTCTTCCTCTTCCATTCTTTACTCTCTCACATTAGAAAGAAAATAGCAAAGGGTTCAGTCTTTTGCTCTCTCCAAGAGTTGAGAATGGCTGCTTCCTCTGTCTCTGAGATTGTCTCTGAAGGATTTGAGTTCTCAGAGTCCAACAATGTCTTCATGTCTTTAATGGAAGAAATACAGGAAGATGATTATGATCAGTGCAATGGCGATGATCACAGACTTCTGAGTATAATTCAATCATTGGAGGCAGAGATCAGTAGTAGAAGTGACCCTTTAGGACAGGTGGATGGTCAGGATTTCTCCACATCATCAGTCAGGGATCATGATGATTATAACTGGATGAATATGGAAGCGGCCTCTTCTTCCTCATCATCACCATTTGATGAGATGATGATGGATGCATGGAGCCCCTGTGCTGCAGTTGGAGATGATAGTGATTATTCTCAGTATTATTATGGAGTTTTGTTGGAGCAACAATTTAGGGAGAGTTACTTGCCACAAGAACCAAGTGATGCTGTATTCTGATGTTCATAAGCGAACAGAAAATATCACTGGGATATTTTAAGGATATTCAATCACTAAATCTGTGATGAAATCCTTAATTATATGTTACCAGACTTAATTTTTCATTTTATCCTTCTTCTATTTTTCTGATCTAATTCTTTTGGCTGTTGGCATGATTACCCCCTCACATATAAAATTAATTTTGCTCTAAATGCTACGCACAATTATATCTCCTCAAATATAAAATTAATTTTATTCTAAATATTAAAATTGACTTATTTTACAAAAAAAAATTATAAACTTAAATTTTTGACATTATAAAAGTCGTTCAATCAATAAGTTTAAATTTATTTATCTTTTAAACTACTAATACGATGAACCAGTGATTGTCTAGGTGAAAATTAAAATGGAATTCCTCAATTAACTGCACACGAGAGATTTTATAATTTATTGAAAAATAAAACTCAAATGCTGTGTTTTAAGCATTTGTTATTAGATTTTTTTCATTAAATTATAATATGTAAAGGAATTTTTTTCAGGGTGTCAAGAACACTAATGAATTTAAAAAAAAAAAGTTTATATATATTATATTTTATTAAAAAAAAACCTAAATGGTAACACCTAAAAAATTACATATAATTAATTTTATGAGTATTTTTTATTTTTTATTTTTATAAAAAGTGGAAAATTAACTCAAATTAATATCACAATAAATCTTAAAATATAAAAAGAAATCATGAATTTTAATCATAGTACAGAAGAAAAAAAAAGGTCTTCTTAGATATGCGCTATATCAAACTCCACTATTGATAACTTTTACAATTTAGTAAGCAGATTGGTCTCTTCCATTTCAGTATAAAAATGAGTCAAAGGTCTCTATCTTTAAAATGTTAGGCTGCAAATTTTTGTATGGAATCCTATTAGGAAAATAATACTATATCTTGACTATTTATAATTTCAATCATCTTGCATACGGTTTAAGAAAATTTATTAGAAATTTCATAAAGATAATATAATATAATTTTATTTTATTTTTTATGTGGTTGTAAAATTCGAATATATAAAATTATGTGACAATACAATATAGTTTACTTCATATTTGAAAAATATTAATGAAAGATTAAATTTTTATTTTAAATAACAGGAAATTAATTTTATTATAAGAAGCTTTTTGTAGGCAACAAATTCTAAAACAAATAGGGAGAAATAGCGTTTACTTCCTCTAAATTATACTCTCAATTGCAATTTTTTTTTCTAGTATAAAATATATTGCAATCTCCCCCCCCCCAATTTATATATCTCATTGCAATAAACACTATTTTTTTCAAATTAGACATTAAATCTAACATTTTTATAGTCACATACATTGCACCTAACTCTTATGTTATCTGAACAATATAAAAAGTTTGCTATATATATATATATATATATATATATATATATATATATATATATATATATATATATATATATATATATATATATCCCTCCCCTTACTTATTTGTGCCGCCAACCACATCGACATTGTTGGAGAAAATAGTCAAGGGAAAGAACATAAGCATATAGAAAGAAAGGTATAATAAACTTTTTAAATTAGTTGAATAATAAGCGTCTGATTTAAACAAATAAATACTCATTGCAGTAAGACATATAAATTGAGAAAAATATTGTAATATTTTTAATATTAAAAAAAATTACAATTAAGAGTTAATTTATACCATAGTAAACAAGTTCAATTTCATCAAAAAAATAAATAAAATAACATAGAAGCAAATAGTTTTAATATTCTCAAACTACTTTACCCCCGTGTAGTTGTACATAGAGTATATCTCTTAGCTAGAACTAAGAAAGGTGATCATTTCATTTGTATAAAAATAGTCAATGTATATCTATTAAAGTTAAGTTTCAAGATATCACTCATTAATAAATGCACTCAAAGTAGAAAATTGAATATGGGGAGGCCATATATAGCACCATGCTAATATATATTAATGTGCTAAAGAATCAATAATAAATTAATTAATGAACAAATTTGAGTGGCTTTGAGGCAACAAGATATCACAATACTGTTTATTTTTACAATGTCTTTTGACTGATTTATATTCTAGTGGCATGCATAATCATCTTTTGCAATAAAATAACGAGAGGAACAAAGAATATTATGGCTATAAATGAAAATAAATTTAGGGATGACTCAAACGTTCAGTGACGGATTTTGTCATCGTTGAAACTTTTATTCCCTATAATGAAATGATATAATCTTTTATTCCCTATAATGAAATGATTCTCTATAATGAAATGATATAATCTATGATTAAAAAAAAACAATCTCTTTTTGAGTGGCTTTGAGGCAACAAGATATCACAATACTAGTTATTTTTACAATGTCTTTTGACTGATTTATAGTCTAGTGGCATGCAGAATCATCTTTTGCAATAATAAAAGAAAGAGGATAAGAGAATATTATTGCTATGAATAAAAAGATTTGTTGACAGTTGGACGATCAGTGACGAATTTTTTCGTCGTTAAAACTCTTATTCCCTATAATTAAATTATATAACCTATATTTTAAAAAAAAAATGGCCTCTTCAATGATTTATATGGAGACGTGCAGAATATTATGGCCACGAAAGGAAATAGATTTGCTGACGACTGAAACTTTCAGGGAAGAATTTTGTTGCTGTTAAAAATTTTATTCCTTATAATAAAATGATATAACCTATATTTGGAAAAGGAAAAATTGTCTCTTCAATTTATTGGAGGCAACAATGGTTGGAAATGGGCCATGAGATATTCACATCACATGGGTGCTGGTTCATTCACCATCCATTTTAAAGTGATAATAAAGATATCTAAATCAAAATAAAGTACCCCACAAAGATGTAGTGGTGGCAACAAAATATGGGGTTGGATGGTCAGAAATGATGGGCATCAAGCTCCTATTTTTTCAATGGGGGGCCACAATTCCTTTCATGCTTTTTACTATATGCGTTGGAACCATATCTTCTCAACACCTAAATAAACAACGTGAAAGATAGACCATAATCTTAAAGTGCCCCACTAACCAGATATTCACTACCTTTCATAAAGAAGAAGATATCAAGATTTTCCAGTGAGTTTTTGTGCACTGAACAATATATTACCAGAAAAAAGTGAGACAAAAATTATTCTTTTTTTTAAAGTACCAGATTTTGAGGCTGACTCTCATCTATTATAAATAATACGAAGTGGATTCAAGCCATCTTACCAATATAATTGTTTTAAGGCTTGATGATATCATTAGATTAAAAAATTATATATAAATTATGATAATTAATTTTAAAGTAATTACATTCACTTTTATATACCAAAGTGATAATTACATTCACTTTTCTTCAAATTTTGTGAAAATTACAACCACGTACACTCTTAATTTCAAATTATACCAAAACTTCTCTTTTATATAAAAAAATTGTTAATGAAACATATATTATATGATTTTTTTTCTCCTTAAACCTCATAAATAATCTGAATAATTCAAAATTGTACAAATCATCAAAAATTTAAATCAATGTTTATAAAAACAAAAATGAAGGAGGTTATTGTAATTTTTTTTTTCAAAATTTGAAAGAGTGTGAGTGTATGTTTAAATAAACTTTGTAGAATGTTAGGTGAAATAAATATAATTTTCATCAATTTAAAAAAGAGAGTGTAATTTACTCTTATTTTTATTTCATTTTATTTTAATGACAGAATAGTAGCTATATGGTTTTTCATTCAGGTGTTAATTAAATCAATTTTGTTTAGTATTTTTGTTATATGAGTCAGTATATGCACATATCTCAATCAATTAACAAAACTAGTATTAGAATTTTCTTTTTTGTAAAAAGGAAAAGACTACCCACCTAACAAAAGAAACAGAAGAAAAATCTGCCGACAATACTAAGGATGGGTATTTTCATTTCATGATTTTACAGTGCTGACTTCTTCTTATATTATAAGTGTCAAAAATTGTTCAATAAAAATTAAAGAATAAATTGAGCTCAAGAGGAGGAAGCCTCCAAAGCTTGAGCTGTAATTTGAATTTATAACATTCTTTTTTATTTAAATTAATTTTTTAATTTATTACACTTTTAATTCTCTTATTCTTAAAAATAACTCAATTTAGATTTTATATAATTTATAATATAAATTTAGTTATTTAATTTTAAAAAATGAGTTAAAATAATTCATCTGTTAAATATATAATTTATTTTGTTATTAATCTACCATACATGCATACACTATACTTGTGTATTATTAAATAATATGTTTTATGTCTAATCATCTAACAAAAAAATATATTGACAACAAATTTAATATTAAAAATCGCATTATCAAAGACTAAACTGAGCTCAAGAGGAGGCAGTATCCAAAACTTGAGCTGTAAATTGAATTTATAGCATTGTCTTTGTTTGGATTTAAGTTAAAATTTTTTTTATTAAAATAATGATATAAAATTATAAAAAAAAATGTGAATTAAAGGTCAAAATCAGGCTATACGTCTTCCTGCATGAATCTCTATTTTTCTTTTTTCTTCTTGTGTGGAAGATGACTGTATTAAACAAAGTCGCTGACAAGAATAAAACAATCTAAAAGTGAAGCTTCCTCTCTTAATTAATTTGAATTGGGTATACTTGCTGCTCACAAGCCAAAATAGACTAATTCCTTGCTTTATTGCAGCTCGACGTTTCAACCACTGAAACACCTAGCTTCCCCATGTTTCCTTGTCCTGCTGCCCTCTTTCAGGAATTAGGTCAGATTCTATGATCTCCACAAGATATTGCTTACTTCAATTCTTCCTTTCCAGATTACACATACACTACCAGATTTCTCCATCAATGCTCTCCACTGTTATCTAATCCATATAATGATTTTTTTTTCGGTTCTCAATATTGATTTATTTATAAAAACCAGAATTAAACCTAATCATGAATTGAATTTGAATTTTGAATTTTGAATTTTGAATTTTGAATTTTATTTTAACTGAATTTATTTTTAGACATATTAAATTTGGTTTGTAACTTAGCTCATCATAATTGATCTAATTTGAAATTTATTTTAGCTTTTTTTATAATAAAAAATTTCTAATTCTTAAATCATGAATAGCTTATTTTTTATCAAATTAAAATTGCTCAACTATAATTTTGGTCTTTTTATTTTAACAAATGATTTAATTTAGTCCGTCAAATATATTAATTTGGTCTCTTATATTTTAAAAAAATATTATAATTAAGTCTTTTATAAAAAATTAATCTATTTATAACTGATTTTTAATAATGCGACTATTAAAAATTTTTATAGTTGTTACATGTTCTTATTATAGTTAATAAAATATAATATTAGAGACAATCTATTTGGGATTTTTAATAGTCATATTATCAAAAATAATTTATATATAAACAATTTTTTTATGGAGAGACTTAGTTATAACATTTGAAAAACTATGAAAAATTAAAGTGATGCATTTTAAAATGTATGAACTAAACTAAATTATTTATTAAAATAGAATAATAATAAAATAATAGGTAAGAAAAAGTGGTTAGTCACATTATTATGAGATATTTGAATACTAACAGTGCCACTTTTTTAAATTTACATCACAATAAATATTTTTATAAATCTCTTACTCCTAACGAGAATGATTTATTTATTTTTTTATTGAACTAATAAATTGAATAAATTAATATGAGTGCAAGTAATCCAAATACCATTATCAAAATAAAATAAAAAAACTTAATTGGAATTGGCTCAAACTAACCTACAACCTAACCACTATAGTTAGAAAGAAAAAAATAATAATAATAATTTTCTTTTTGCACATTTGCACATGGGTGTCTGCTCCATCATCCTTTAGGGGGTGCAAGATCTATTCTCTTCAAGTGATATGGCACTTTACTTTCTGTGCCTATATAAACCCCACACTCTCTCAAATACAGGCCATGCATCTCTTCACTCTTCTTCTCACCCTTCCAAGCATTCTCTTCACTCTTTCTACAATCACTACCTTTAATTTTCTCCTCTTCAACAAAATGGCTTCTCAAGTGTGTGAAAACTTGCCTTCCATCAACGGTGATGATGAGGTCAAGGGGATGGAAGTCCCGGAAATCAATGGTGCTCTTCTTATGTCCTTGATGGAAGAATCACCATGTGATGAGAGGGATGATGATCGATTAGATAGCATAATTAGATCACTTGAGGCTGAAATCAATGTTGGCATGATGAATGGTCGTGATTCAGCGTCCATGGAATCTGAATCAATCGGCAACGTAGAGGATATTTATGGGTCATTGAATATGGGACAGATGGATGGCCAGGATTACTGGGCTCCATGTGATTTTGAGATGGGATGGGTGGATATGGATGTGATGCCTTCCTCACTGTCTGATGATGGGAGCTGGTGCATTGACTCTCGTGGAGATGAGATGTATGGGATAACTGAAATCTTTGATTTTGATAATAAATTATTTAATAATGGGTGCAATCATCAATTTTAGAAATAACTCAATAATATGTGATTGAGGCATAGTGTTGATCGCAATTGGCTCCTTGTACATTCTTATTTTTTATGAGTAAATTATTTTTATCTTATGGTATTTGTGAAAATTATATTTATATTTTTGTTAGATTTAAATTGAGATAATAATTTTTATTAAAATTTACACTTATCCATCTCAAATTTAAAAAAAAAATACATTAATCTCTCTTATTTCGTATTTTCATAGATATAAATTTGATTTATTATTGTTATTCTATTAAAATAAGCTATTTATGGACTTTTTTAAAAAAATTATAAAATATGAACTTCATTAATAATTTTATAAATAAAAAAATTGTATAATTTAAAATTAGAGATATATAATATGAATATAATTTTTACAAATATCAGTAGAAGTAAATCTAATTGACACTTCTTTTTTTAAATTGTGTTGTCAATTAGAATATATATTTTGGCTTAATAAAATTTAAAATAAATCTAATTGCAGAAGTTTCCCTACAGCATTTTCACATATGCAATATACCCACAAACTAAAACTTGTCTTCGACACTCCAAAAAATTTTATAATTTAAAAATAATATAAAATTGAGATTTTCTCTCCTAGAAAATTGATTGGACGAATTAAATAGTAGAAACGAAAATATATAAGAAACTTGAATCCAAAATTTTTACTTGTCCTAAAAATAGTAATTATATGCATGACTTATGAGCAAAACTGAAAGTGAAAAGAAAAATTTATTGGTTGAAAACAACAAAAAAATGAAAGGGAGATAAAAAATAATTATTATAATTATAATTTTAATAATTTATTATTAGCAAAATGTTTGGACTTCTTTTATTAAAACTTTGGTTTGACTTAGTTTATTTATTAAACCAAAAAAAAATTATATATTATATCACATTCTATAATTGTGTGAGCTTGATAAAAAAATGAAGGGGAGATAAAAAATAATTATTATAATTATAATTTTAATAATTTATTATTAGAAAAAAGCTTGGACTTCTTTTATTAAAACTTTGGTTTGACTTAGTTTATTTATTAAACCAAAAAATTTATATATTATATCGCATTCTATAATTGTGTGAGCTTAATACTATAATGTTTGACTAATTTACATTGAGAGCACCATGAGTATAAAATTATAAACCGAAAAGTAGCATTCTTCTAAGTTTTATTAACCATTAATGAATTGTTACATTTTTTTTTAAAATTCAAACAAACTTTCTTTTAAGTTTTGAAAAAATAGTACACAAGACTCTAAGGGATTTAACTTAATGATAGATACAAGTATCTATGAAGTATATCGTCTAACAAAAAAGTTTCGAGTTCTTCCGGGGCCTTTTCAAGCAGGTGAGTCCTCCCATCAATCTTATGGGCCTCCTTCGTGAGTCAGTCCGCGACTTTGTTACTTTTTCTATAGCAGTGCTTTAAGGACACCCTCCAATCCTGTGTTAAGAGTCGTTTGATTTGTGCCACAATGTTCATTCCTGGATGCCTTCCCTTGTTGACTTTCCTGCATAAATCCACTACTTCCTTTGAGTCACTTTCCACGATTACATCTTTGTAACCTTTTTTCCCAGGCTGTGTGAAGGGTAGTCAATATACCCAAAAGCTCAGCGCAAAAAATGCTACAACATCTAAGGTTCTTGTTGAAGCCCAGTAACCATTCTCCAGCTGCGTTCCTCAAGACTCCCCCGCAACTTGCAGTTTTCGAGTTCAGGGATGAACCATCCACATTGAATTTTACTCAGTGCGGGAAAGGAGGAGACCAAGACACATCTTGAACATTCCTCTGTCTTCCTTGCACTGTATATGAAGCATTTGTCCACTCCATGCATTCTTTCGTTCTGGCCAAACAAGAGAACAACATGTCATTCGGTTGACTAGAGTTGGGTTGGAAGATTGTTCCGCATCGTCTAGTCCACACGCACCAAGCCGTCATGCCGAACAGGATGTTACAACTCAAATCGAAATATTCTTCCCTCGCTAAGTTTCGTGACAGGTTGTGTTCGATCCACTCTTCCAAATCCCATCTATAGAAATTTGCCCATTGTCTTGAATTTACAAGTCTCATCCATAGACATTTCATTTTTTCACAATCCCTCAGGCAGTGTAGTGATGTTTCTTGGGACCTCTTGCATGTTTGACATAAACCACTTTCATCAAGATGGAACTCCAACCGGAATTAGGCGGTTAAGATGCTATTGTTGCTAGCCAGTCAAAGGAATGTTCTGATCTTCTGTGGGCCTGGCCACCTCCAAATCTTCCTCTAAATCGCTCTGCTATTTCTTTGCTATCTCATGATATTAGCATATGCAGACCTAACTGTGAACTCCCCATCCACGTTATGCTTCCAAATAATTTGGTCATCCTCATCCTTAGGCTTAGGAGGTCTGGTCGAGGTTAAAACATTTTTAGCTGTTTCTGGCAAGTATGGCTCTATCTTGCTCCACTCCCAATGAACTTCTTCTGAGACCATATCCGCCACTGTTTCTTCTCTTAATTCCACTGGTAAAGACTTCGTGACCAAGTTAGAAAGGGGTCCGAGACCAGTGAGCCAGTCATCCTACCAAAACTGTAACGCTCTACCGTTACCTAACTTTCGAGCCATCCCTTTTTGGAAGTCTTTTCACACCTTAGTCACCCCTTGCCAGAGATTGGAAGTATTCATCTTTTTGTCATGAAGTTTGAGCATCAAATCATTGCTGCATTTGTACTTGGCCTTGAGAGTTCTAGCCCACAAAACCTTCAGTTTCTGTACCAACCCCCATGCAACCTTCATTAAGAAGGCCTGGTTTATGTCTCTTAGCCTTTGAATGCCTAGTCTTCCCTCCTCTTTAGGTTCGCAGACTCTCTCCCAATTAATGAGGTGTATCTTCTTGGTACCCTTTTGATTCCCTCAAATGAACTTTCAGCTGGATTTCTCTAGCTCATCACAGTGGCCCAGTGGCAGGTGGGCAGTTTACATGGAATAGTATAGTAGTCTGTAGAGAACACTAGACGTAAGAGTAATTCTGCCTACCAAGGAGAGCATCTTTGCCTTCCAACCGCTTAGCCTCTTTTTGAAATTCTCAATCACTCTCTTGTAGGTATTTCTATTCACCCTTCCATGAACCAATAGCATGCCTAGGTATGTTCCCAGGTCAATGGTGAATTGAAAACCCATGCATTGACTATATTGTTCAACTCGAGTGTGGTTGACATTTTGCGAGAAAGAACATCTTGATTTCCTTCTGTTTACTAAAAGCCCTGAGCTAGTGCAGAAAGAATTTAGCACTTCTCTTATGACATGACATTGTTCAAACTCTGCTTCTGCGAAGAGGATGAGGTTATCTACTAAGAAAAGATGGGTCAGGGGGACCGTTCCTGCTAATTCTTATGGGTTTCCAACGTCCTTTGGCCACTACATCATCGATGCATTGTGCCAGCCTTTCCATGCAAAGTACGAAGAGGTATGGGGACAGTGGGTCATGCTACCTTACTCCTCTCTCCATCTCAAAACTTTCTGTTATATCGTCATTCCAGAGTATGCTCATGCTTCCTGAACTAACGCAGCTCATAATCATGTGCACCAAGTGGTTTCCTAGCCCCAAATCATTGAGTGTCTCCTTTAGAAAATCTCAACGTACCCTATCATATGCTTTTTCCAGATTTATCTTTATGGCCATCATACCCTTCTTCCCCTTCTTCTTTCTCATCCAATGCACCACCTCCTGCGCCATGATCACGTTATCCAAAATATGTCTAACCGGGATAAAACTACTCTAGCATGGCCCTACCCAAGTGTTCATGAACCTCTTTCATCTACATGCAATTAACTTGGTTATAATCTTAAGGACTACGTTGCATAAGGCGATGGGTCTGTATTCCTTCAAGCTCTTCGAATTATCTACCTTTGGGATGAGAACAATGAGTGCTTGATTAATGCTTCTGACAAGATATGGGTTTTCATAGCACTCTTGTATTAACTTGCAAATGGATGGACCCACAGAATCCCTGCCAGCCTTTCCATGCAGAGTATGAAGAGGTATGGGGACAGTGGGTTACCTTGCCTTACTCCTCTCTCCATCTCAAAGCTTTCTATCATATCCCCATTTCAAAGTATACTCAAGCTTTCTGAACTAACGCAGCTCATAATCATGTGCACCAAGTGGTTTCCCAGCCCCAAATCATTGAGTGTCTCCTTTAGAAAATCCCAATGTACCATATCGTATGCTTTTTCCAGATTTATCTTTATGGCCATCATACCCTTCTTCCCCTTCCTCTTTCTCATCGAATGCGCCACCTCTTGCACCATGATCACGTTATCCGAAATATGTCTACCCGGGATAAAACTACTCTGGCATGGCCCTACCCAAGTGTTCATGAACCTCTTTCATCTACATGCAATTGACTTGGTTAGAATCTTGAGGACTACGTTGCATAAGGTGATGGGTCTATATTCCTTCAAGCTCTTCGAATTATCTACCTTCGGGATGAGAATGATGATGAGTGCTTGATTAATGCTTCTGACAAGATTTGTGTTTTCATAGCACTCTTGTATTAACTTGCAAACAAATGGACCCACGGAATCCCACTAACTCTGGATAAAGATGGCATGGAGCCCATTTGGCCCTGGTGCCTTGAATGCTCCCATGCTAAAAGTGATCTCTTTTATCTCCTAGATGGAAAAAGGTTTCCACAGCTCGTTTAGGTCATCGGGCTCGAAGGGGTTGGTACTAGGCATTCTCTTGACTATAGAGGCCTTTGAAGTAATCTCTTGCCATAGACTTTAAGGATGCATCATCGCTAATCCAAATTCCTGCCTTATCTTTCAAAGAGGCGATTTTGTTTCTTCTTCTCTTAGCTAAGGTGGAAGCGTGGAAATATTTGGTGTTTGGGTCCCCAAACTTTAACCACCTGCATCTTTATTTTTGGAACCAAAAGACTTCCTCCTTAATAAGAATTCTCTCATACTCTTTCCAAATACTCTCCCTGACTTCAAAAAGTTGGTGGTTTCCTTGTTGCTCCAATGCCTTATCCAGGCCTTCAAGCCTTCTGATGAGGCTTTTTTTGTTTGAAGACATTTCCAAAGACCTTCGTATTCCACTTCTTTGCTGATTTGTTGAAATCCTCTACAGTTACAACCCAATTCTTGTCTTTGTCCCAGGCCTCATTGACTATTCCTTGGAAGTAGTCATTGAGTAACCAAGCTGCTTGGAATCTGAAGGCTTTATGCTTTCTGGACTGCTAGTTATCTTGCTAAAGATTGATGCAAAGCAGCTTGTGGTCAGACTTTAATGTAGGGAGGTGTATGACAAAGGTATACGAGAAAATAATTTGCCTATCTGTGTTACACAGCATGTGGTCAAGTCTTTCCTTGACTACACCTCTCTCCCAGGCATAGATTGCTCCTTTATACCTGAGATCAATGAGGTCACTGTCCGAGATAAAGTCATTGAACTCTCTTATTGAACTCCAATTGAAATACTGACTTCCCACCTTTTCGTCAATGCTTTTGTACGCGTTAAAGTCCCCCATGAAGATCCAGGGGGAGTTTAGGTTGCTACTAATCTTCTTCAGTTCTTGCCAAATCTCCTTTCTCTTCATTTGCTGAGGACTGCCATAAACGAACGTGGCCAGACAACTTCTCCTGTCGTTTTTGAATCTAACCTATGCATGGATGAATTGCATATGTTTGATGATGGGTAGGACCTCTAGTACTTCAAAATCCCACAAAAGCTAGATGCCACCTGCAAATCCCTCTACCTCAACTCTGGTACCTCCAGACCATCCTATCATTTTGATGATAGAATCTGCTCTTTTCCCACTTATCCTTGTTTCGAAAAGGGCCATCAAACTGATCCGTTGCATATGGATGAGATCTTTTATGAGGAGAGGGAAGTAACCTTCTCCTGTACCTTTGCAGTTCCATGTTAGAAAATTCATAAGCAACTGTAGGGAAAGAGGACGTCCAACACTGGACTTAGTTTTCTTTCATGACGTGCATGGAACCATCAGGTGCTGTGACCTTAGGAATGCTACTCTGTAGATGAAGTTGGGATTCATAATGTTCCTTTCTGTTGGTGTCTGAGGGTTTATCTTCTTTATTATACAGGCCCTGGCTAGTTCCTTCTTCTAAGAGGGAGGTGAGCCCTTCCAGCTCAATCCTCAAGGCTAGGCTTGGATCCTCCGTTGGCCGAGGCTCTAGGTCCATGCGATGAGAAGGTATGGGGGGTAGGATTTGGAATGGGATTGGAGGTTAGTATGTTGGGTCCTAAGCCTTCAGAAATATTAGCTAAGGCTTTTCCTGTATAAGGGTACTCTTACCTCGTCCAGCCCGTCCATAGAAGATGTGGGTTTCCAACCCTGTAATTTAGGCCTATTGAAGCCTGCTTTGCCAAGGCCACTCTTGGCATGCTCCTTGTATTTTTTTGTCATCCTTCTTTGCAGGTCCAAGCCCATATTCTCCTTCCCCATCAGGGACTTTCTTTTCCCTTTAAATGAGAATTTTCTGGATTCTTCTAACTTGTTAATCTGCGATTCCTTCTTTCCAGGAATGACCGGGTTTGCGAGTAGGGTGGTTGGTTCACTTGTCATTTCTACTTCCTCTGAGATACTGTCCAAAATGCTAAATCTAGAGTGGTCTAGTCTATCACTCGGGTAAGCCGCCACATTTTCTATTCCTTGTTCTATTTTCATGTTAAGTTGTCTTTTCTGATTGAAATCTGCTCCTCGATTTTTACCCTCCTATTTTTTAGTCGGTTTTCTGACCAACATCCAGGGCCCAAAGCTCTCCTTTCCTTCCTCCTCTGTCCTTGTGGTGCCAGAGCTGGACGACGAGGCATCGGGATGTGTCTCTTGAGGTGTGTCTCTTGAGGGCTCTGTTTTGGTATTCTTGTCGATGACACTTGTGGTCCCCTATTCCTTTAAAATACTTTGAGTGCATTGGACTTTAGAATGTCCATACTTCCCACATCCGAAGCACACGAAGTGAATTCCCTCGTACTCTACTGTGAACAACCTCTTCCTCAGTTTGAATTTGGTTGCCAATTTCTTTCTTAGATCAATCTCAACGCAGATTCTAGCAAATTTTCCTCTTTCAACATCTACTTCCTCCCCTGCGTCAGAATTCAAGTTCCTTAACGTGTGGTGATCAATCTTTAGTGTCCTTCCTATTCTGTCTCTATGTCTCCATAGAAAATGGTTATTGTAATATTCAATAGGTAGCCATGGCACTCTGACCCAAACTGCCACCTTCTTGAAGTTGTCTTCCATTGGTCTAAAATTGGGCATCCATCTCTGCATTACGAGATAATGATCCGCAATTATCCATGGTCCTTCAGGTAATGCAAAGTGATAGTCCTCAGCATTGTTGAACTTGGCCAAGTAAAAATCATTCCCTATATCTATAAGGTTTAAAGGTTTTGAGGGATGCCACATCTTGTTTAATTTGTCTTTTAGAAATCTATAACCAACTCTTCTTCCAATAAGCTTAATGATTAGGGTCTTCCTCCATCTCTTGTAGTACCCTCTTATTTCCTCACTTGAAATTTCCACCACCGAAAATTGCTCCTCATCCTAAGGTTCTTCATTGGAGTCCATGTCCTCATCCAAATCGTCCCCTGTGAGGTAGTCTTCTGGTTTTGAATCTAGCTCCGGGTTGTGATTGGCGATGCCATTGTAACCAAGAAGTTTGTCTCTATAGAATGGCTATGTTATCTCCTTCCTCGTCTCCTTGTCCTCCTCCTGAATAGATATTATTTTGGGTTCGTTAATGCTCTCAAGCGCTGCAATGGGCCTTTCATCCACATTCTTAGGAGTAATCTTTATGTCTGGCATTTGTTCAACTTCCTTTTTCTCCTCCACCACAGATTGGTCGCCTTTGATCTTCTTGTTACTTCTTTCCAGCATATCCTCTTCTTCGACGGATATTCCTTGTTCTTCACCTTGTTGCGCCATTTTTACCAATTCACTCGGGGTCTTGTGTTTCAAATTTAAGGTCGATTTATATCCTTTTAAATATACTGTCGCATAAAAAAAAGATAGTCATAAAAACTTATATTATTTTATCTTTTTATAATTAATTATTTTATTTATATATTTCTTCTCCCCTAGCAGTCATATCACACAAGATCCAACCTCCACTTTGGAGTCTCCCTCGAGCACTGGGTTGTATATATTGCAAGAAATTTAGAAACAATGATAGGGGAATGTAGATAGATTGGAAAGTTAGATTTATGCGAAACAAAGTGCTTATAAAGATCCTTGGAATCGACCCCTCACAGGCTTTTCTCTCAAGCTAGATGATGACACTCACACGTGGATTCAATGCCGCTACGAAATCTGATTTTAAGAAAGTTGTGGTATAATTGAGTGCTTGCTAGAATTCTGTGATTGGACCGACCCCCAAATCAATGAACCTTCAAAACTTCAAAATCAAACCATTATGAATCTCTTCCATGTAACCTATCGTGCACAGTTCATTTTTTCAATGAAGCGAGACAGCCTTTAACCCCAGAATCACTGCGTGATCCATAAAGGTAAGATTGCTAGTTCACAACATGAATGAATTTGTTTATTCTTCCATGGATGCTCCAACTATAAGTTTTGGAATAGGCTAATTAGAAGATCTAGAAATTCGTGGTGATCACTCCCACATTTTCATATTTGACAACGATTTAAACACTGTAAATGGATTGGGTTTTTCTAAAGTTTTTGAAGAATTTTACAGAATAAATTTTGAAGGAAGAAAGAAAGATGCCCCTTGTTGATGTTCTATGTTTAAATTAGAAGGTTTTACTTATTTATTAAATATTGTTTTTATCGATTTTTTTTTAAATTTATTCTATAAAGTTCAAATGTTCAATTTTTAGAGGATTCAAATTGCATTCTAAATAAATCAAGGAGTTTATTAGGAGAAGGTGTTGGCAATTGATAAATTTTTGGGAGTTCATCGGAAAATGGAACCTTGCCCTCTGGTTAGTCGCCAAAAACGTCTAGGCATGAAACTCAAGAATGTGAAACAAGCATGGCAACTGGATTTCTTCATAAATAACACCTGGAAATGAGGCAATGCAAGAAGGACACGAATTCCCTCTTTGAGAGATTGTTTCTCCTCGTCACCTTTTAACAAATGCAAAAGTAGTGTATGAGATGATAACATGAGGATAACTTTCGTAGTCACATATGGGTTCTCTAAAGTTCTATATGATTACTTGATTAGTAGATTTAAGACGATGGAATGAAAATTATCATTCTATTTTCTCTCATTTGATTAATAGAATTGATAAAAAAATATAAATTTCATAAAATACTGATTATTTTATATAAAAAAATTGACATTATCTCAAAATATGTGAAAAATAAACAATACAATAAAAAAGTAAAAAAAATTAAAATATCTTTCACTATTTTATTTATTTATAAATTTTTTATAATTAAATATATATATATATATATATATATATATATATTTATTTAAATTAAAAATTTTAATATTGTTTTAAAATAAATTAATTCAAATTTTTATATTATTAATATTTTATTTAAAATAACTAAAATAAATTTTTAAGTTAAAAAATATTATTTTAATAATTATAGTTTTTAATGATATTTTTATTAATTTTTTTATATCGTATTGAATATAATTTTAATAATAATATTTATTTATTTTTAACTTTTTTTTTTAATTATCAACCAAACGGTAGTTTCACATAAAAGGAAGTTTTGAGATTATGTGGATAATACCCTAACTGAACGGACCTAATATAGGATTCAGCCCAATATCAACACTCTTTGCAAAACTTGGCCCATACTAATCCAACCGAACGTGTGTTTATACAAAATCTTGTCCAACCTTCTGAGCTAAGTCCCTAAAAAAAAAAAAAAAAAACTCCAGAGATACGTCATTCTAACTAAAACTTTGGAATGCGCTTCGTGAGGACAGTTTCAACCAAACTACACTTGCCCTAGCAGAGCACCGCGAGAGACTTAGGAAGAAACTTAAGCGCCGCAGACCTTGGGGAGGTTCCTCCCCCCCTTCCTTCTTTCTTTATTATTATGTTTTCTTTCAGTAGGTAAGTTCTCTTCTTCTATTTGAGTTCTTTTATTTAAAAAGTTTCTTTCTTCTATTAAAGAAGTTTATTTTTTTTTTTAGAAAGGTTTTTTTGTTTTATTGAGAAAAAAAAATTTTTTTATAGAGATTATTCGGTGTTTATCAGCTTTCGAAAATTTACATATTTTGCTTCAGATTTACATCTCAAAGTTAGAAGAATTTTCAATATCACGAGTCATTATTTTTAGAGAAGATTGAAGGGTGTGTTTCCTTTCTTTAAAAAAATTTGATTTCTTCGTTCTAATTTTAAAATTAATTGTATGTAGGTAAAATTTGTTATTTTTTATAATATTGATAGTAAAAGTTAGAAGGTATGTTGTCTTATAATCTGAATTTTTTCTTTTTTTCATAAATGTAGGCTGATTTATAATATTTATTTTGTTTTACCTTACTAAAGACTTCTGTAAATTCAGGTTTAATACATGTTGAATGAATGTTATGATTTTTGATCTGTCAACAAAAAAAAAAAAAAAACCAAACTACACTTGCTGAGAAATTTACTAGAGTGGCCTTTAAGCATTCACTGACTTACCCAATTCTATAAAACCCCTTGGTCACCACGTTTTCAATACACTTCCTCGTATAGTTTATCATCACGGCTCTTCCAAACTTGAATATCGAAATCCATACCAAAGCCATTGCTCCAACACGAATCTGACCGTCTGTTTCATCTGCGAGAACACTCTCAACACTAACTTTAAAAAACCTTCCACACAAACCCATTTCAACAGTTGCAATTTATTTTTACAAATTAATAATAACCTTATAACCACTTAGTTTATAAATGCATTCTTAAATATATCAAGAAAGTTGCAAGTTATTTTTACAAATTAAAGAAAAACGGTGAAATACTAATTAAGTAACGAAAAAGTAAATTTCAAATAAAAATTAATTACTATTATTATCTTAATAATTAAAGTATAGTCAGAAATTATTCAAAACTATTTATAAATTTATGACTCAATTAATAAATAAATTTTAATTCAACAGTTGATAAATTTTTATAAAATTAAGAATTTAAATTAAAATAAATATTTTTGAAGATGAACAATTTTAACATTCTAAATTATGATATTAATCTTATACTCAAAAAATATAAATATATTTGTATAAATAGTCAACTGTAACATGTTTATATGTCAAATTTTGTTGGAAAGCTTGGTTTCCTTCGTGTTAGTTTGCATAACACAGATCACGAGCCTTGAGTTAATTCAGTTTTTATTTTTAAAAATTTATATCTATTTGTAAGTTTTCAATATTTAAAAAATATTTTTACATCAAATTGGTATATATAGCTATAAATGTTACTTTATTTTTAAATTTAATTTATAATTATAAGATTACTTTGATTTCATTTAATAATTATAGTATACTTTGTTTTAAAATTATAAAAATATCGCCGATTATTTTTTAAAAAACATTTAAAATATCTTTTAAACGTTTTCTGTGTTTACCTTGTTTTAAAAAATATTTTTTAAAATTTTATTAAATACATTTTCAATCATATTTATTTATTGTTTTCATTGAAATGAAAATAAAACAAAGGCAAACCATGCATATACCCATACTTTTAATCTTGCCATTTGGGGTTATAATACAATTCTAATGAATTATGGGATCAAAAATAAATTTCTCCATTTTATTTTGGTGACTTCCTAGTCAGGTTTTCTGTCCTTTACTTTTCATATGAGATTAATCTAATGGTTTAGATATTGCAGTGAAAGCGGTGCAATCTGTTATGGTTCCTATGTTGCACAGGAATGAATAAAAAATATTTTAGAATATAGCTAAGTTTTTTAATATAATCTTAAAGTTAATATGACTTTATTAAAATAAAATCAAAATAATATATTATATTAAAGTGATGCATGCAACTACGTAGACTAATTTTTTTAAAATTATTGTTGAGTTTGTAAGATTTAATTTCAAATTTCTAAAAAATGAGCTAAAAGCTGTAGCTGCAATTATAATTTATTTAATGTGTTCAATTTAAACTTTTAAAAAAGAAAAAAAAAATACATGATATGTATTTAGAAACGTGTAAAAATATCTAAAAAAAAATATCAATATCAATATTATATACAAATTCTATAGAGATATGACTTGAATATAAAAATATCAGTACTTCATAATTAAATATATTTAATTTCACATAATTTAAAAAATGAGCTAAAAGTTTTAGCTGCACTTATAATTTATTTAATGAGTCCAATCTAAATTTTCAAAAAAAAAAATACATGATATGCATCTAGAAGCGTCCAAGATTATCTAAAAAATATCAATATCAATATCATATGCAAACTTTATATAGATATGACTTGAATTTTTAAATATCCGTACAAATATATTTCGGATGGCAGAATATAGTAGGTTTGACTTTGGAGTATACACGTTGAATTGTCCCACCCTCAAAATTTTAGATGTCTATCACTGTGATAAGCTGAAATTATTTAAGGTTAAGTTTCAAAACTACCAAGGACATGTTTCTTATGATTTGGACAACTTTCCCTCAGTTTTTCGTGTTGTTTAGTGTAAAAATTCTAAAAAAAAATTTTAAAAAAATTCTCCTATAAAAAAAATAAAATTATCATGTTTATTATAAATTTTCCTACAAATTTAAGTTTTTCATGATAAAATGTAAGCAATTTAATCTCAATTATACTTATGAAATTTTAATTTTTCAAAGTATTTTTATTCTATCAACATTTTTAAAGGTTATTGATATTAATCATATTTGTAATTTTCAGTAACGAACATGTTTTTAAACAAAAATTTAATTCAAAAATTAAAAAAAATAGATTTTTGTATCCATACGAAAAACATTTTTCATTCATTATTGAGTAATTAATATCTGCCTTTTCATTGTTTAGGTAATTTAAATCCATATGATAAATTAGAAATCTCTACACTAAATACCACTTAAAATATTTCCCAATCTTGAAATTCTTACAGTGACATGCAATTCCTTTGTAGACATTTTCTCAAGTGAAAGCCAACTGAGACAATTATGGAGTTGAAAAGTATAGATTATCATGATCTCTCATTGTAATTCCTACTTTTCTTTTCTGGTCTCCCACCTTAAATGCTTTGTGTGCGTTGAATATCCATTTCAGAATTCCAAGGAATATTGAGTTTTGTCATCAAAATCTGAAATCTCTCCTGCTTGGTGTTGTCTGGTAATTACATAGTCCGTCGTTTGAGAATACAAAGGCTTCAAATTGTTGGTTGCTATTAGTATTTACTGGGAAATGAGTGTGTTGGAATATATCAATTCTCTTTGTAAGGCAACTCGTGATTCCCGACATTAATTCTTTTATTTTTCAATAATTACTGTATAATTGACTATTAGGTTTAGATTTATGAAAATTTAGTTTTCTAATTTTTATGAGTTGGTTTAGGGAATTTGATTCTTTGTAATCTTATTTATTGATCACATTGTGATAGTAATTATTGTGACAAAAGATCATATGGTAGTCAAATCACAATCGACATGTAGTACTTGAAATGTTATGATTAAATGGAAAGAATTATATTCTAATTAATAGTTATAACTTTTAATTTAGTGATAAGCGGTTGATTTATTACTATTTATACATAGATAAATTATAGAAATAGGTGAACTTGTCTTGTTCTTCCTTTGATTCTATAGGTTGATGAAGGATTAGGGGGTAATTGGTTGTTGCTTGCTGGCCAATAATTCCATGGTTCATGTATATACAATGGGCCCCCCTTGCAAAGGAGGCCTTTACCAAATTTAAAAAGTTTTCATAGTCAAAGATTGTGAAAGTTTAGAATGCATTTTCCCTATTCCATGGTTAAAAGTCCCTCTAAACTTCTTAAAATTAAATTTCTGATTGCAAGTTCATGTCCATGATCATAGTTGAGGATGGACAAGGAATGATAGAGAAAATGACTAGATCACATTCCCCAGAATGTATTCTCTCGTACTAGAATGCTTACATCTTCTATTCATAAATCAGTGTTCTGGAAAATTATTTTTTCTTTCCAACCAGAGCACCTGAACCATTTTCCTTTACTAGTTATCCTTGAATATGATTTTTTTTTTGGTACCAAGGAAAATATTATCCAAAACCAGTCCAACCACCTACATCAATTTTGGAACAAGAAGAGGCAAAATTATGAAAATTCTTAGAAATAGAATTGCTGCTTGCTGCTGCAGTAATCCAATGTCTTTTTGAGTGTTCCTGTCTACTTTTCGATTCATGATAAAGCTCAGTATACATGTTAAACATTCCATAAAAACTTAAATTTTGCTTATAGGACGAGATTCACCATATCCTGCACATTTCACACGTTGATTAGAGTGCCATATACTAGCCATAAATCATGTCTTGAGCTTATCTTTCTTTCTTAAAAACAACTTGTCAGGGGCGAGTATAATTTGATTACCTGACCGAATTCGATTCAACTCAATCAAAAAAATTTATTTTAAATGAGTCAAATTAGATTAATCAAATTAATATAGGTTAATTTTTTAAAAAAATTCAAGTTTGAATAAACAGATCAAACAATATTCTTTTAAAAAAAATTTAAACTTGACTCAATTAATTTAATATAACTTGAATTTTTTAAATAATTTAAAATTTTATTTTAGTTTAGGAGTTAATTTTTTAACTTGAATTTTTCGGAGATCGACCCAACTCATTGCACACCCCTACTTTCGACACCAAATTATTAAATTCCATCCTCGAGATAAAAGTGACTCTATTGATAGTTCTATCATTACAAAAATATCATTCTATGAGTATTTTTTTTTCACTGGTTTTCTTCCCTGCTTGAAGATATTCAGGGAATATGATTTGAACAGTACTTGATACCAATTCCGATGCCAGCTCCTTGTGTTTCCAGGTATAATGTCCAAAAGACATGGGATGATGACCTACTTTCAGTACACTCTTGCTTTCAAAATTTGATTACTGAGATTGTAGATGGTTGTGAAAGGTTAACATATCTCTCCTCATCCTCTGTGGCTGTAATACTTGTAAAACTTCAACGTCTTGTAATTAGTTCATGAAAATTGCTCGAGGTGATATTTGTCTCAGATGAAAACAAGGACAACCTTACTACTGCTAATAAACCTCTTCCAATTAAAGAGGTTCAAATTCTTACCCCACAAAATCTCAACAAAATATGAACGCTGAAATAGGCAATTCTTGGCTGGCACAGGTCTTCTGCTTCCCCTTGAAATATTTGGGTTACTTTCAGAAGATCCTCTGGTTATTATCTTAATCGTAATTTGTGTTATGAAACATGGATACAGGTACAGTACGAATATCGTATACAGTACAAATATAGGTACATAATACAGTAATTTTTTCAAAATTTAGGATACAAGTAACATAATTAATGCAAGGATATTTAGATAATTTTCTGGCAATACAATAACTACTTAAAAATCTATTATAGAGAAAGTGACCTAAATAGATATTTTTACATTTATTATGTAAGTCAAAACAAACGTTACCTGAAGATTGCTTCCTTGTCCATGCATAAAAATTAACATGTATTTACATCTTCTCTAATTTTATTTTATACAAAAATCTTTTTTTCTTTCAAAAAATTGTTACCGAAGCTTCTACTTAGTGTATTTTTTAAAAAAAAATTCATAAATTGTATAACTCACTACAATACAAATCATTAAAAAATTAAATTAATACTTATGAAAATTTAAAATAAGAGATGTTAAAATAATTTTTTTAGACTCGAGGGTGTAAGTATAGATTTTATAAAACATCAATAAAGGTTTTTGTTTCAATTTGAAACTACAAAGGGTAAGTATAATTTTTATAAATTTCAAAAAAAAATTAATTTACTCATAAATAAACTATGGGTAGCGATATAAAGAATGTGTTTGGTAAGTCAAATAAGTTAATTTATAATTTATTTGATTAACTTATAAATTTGTTCGATCAAATTAAAAGTATTTAATAAATAAATTTATTTGAGTAATTTAAACTACCTAAAAATTTATAAATTATACACTATTTGAAGTATAACTTATAAATTTTTAATTAATTTTTAAATTTTAAATTAATTTATAAATTAATTTTATCAAATTTAGCCAAAGTACAACTACTGAATCTACTCATGGGTTGAAACTACATTTTAAATCACAAAATGACCTTTGTCATTTCTCTCTTATATTTTGAGAGTTAATTAGAAGAAATTGGCTGAGTTTCTCACTTTGTTTATTTTCTAATCAAGCCATACTATTTTGTAACAAAATATGATTAAAAAAATAATTCAGTTATTCTGTTCTAACAAAATGTTTGGGAAAAATAACAAACTGCTTTATTTATTTATTGGTTCAATTGAAAATTGCCCAAAGAAAAAAAGCCCCCAGGTCCACTTTCAAAAGCAGTGAGCTGCTGCAGATATCTGTTCCTGTTATTTTGTACTGTGAAAACAAGGATTTGTTCTTCATATATAGTTCTTGTTTTTATAATGAAATAAATGTTGTCTGATTGAAAAAATATATATAAATTATAGTGATTTTTGAAGTATTGATATGTAAAAAATATAATCATATTTTATTGTATAATATTATTTATATCGTATTATGTTTCATATTTATATTTCTTATACGACGATGAATTTATCAATATATAAAAAATTTCCTTGGCTGCATAATTCAGTATTAATATTATTTGAAAGAATTAGTCTCTTTTTCACTTTTGAATGTAATATTAGTTTTCTAAGATTTTATGTTTCCTTTTCTCCAGCATGTTGGACTTCCATTTCTTCTTTACATTGTTCCATTAATGACTTTTGACTAAATATACAAAATGTTCAAAACAAAATATTTTGAAGCTTTAGTTTTTTTAAAAAAATTACTTTAAAAGAGTGACTCCACAAAAAATAAAGACACAATATTTTCAAGATTTATAACACAAAATTCTCAATTTTTGGCAACACCCATTTTGAAAATCCCTAAGTCTTCTCTTCATTTTACAAACTCAAAGGTTGCAACTAAATGGCAAAACCATCAAATGTGACCACAGGCTGTTTGTCATATACTCCTGTAAAATTCAACGTCAACCATTTTAGACAAAAAAATATAAAAGAGTTGACGGCATAATCAATTTGTAATGATTTTATATTTAATCAATTTGCAATGATTTTATATTTTTAAGACATTAATTCGTTTAAAATAATATTTTTAGAGACTAAAATTTTGAATTGTGTATTTGCCATAGACAATTTTTTATATTTAGTCAAGATTTTTGTTTGAAGTTATGTTAATTTATTCTTCATTTCTTTATATATATATATATATAATGGTTTTGATTGTCTAATTTAATGGGCAATATATAGTCCCCCATAAGTTGACGTGGTTATAAACAAATCCTCATACAAAAACAGTTTGTAAAAGCTTCATGACTATAGGAG
Organism: Gleditsia sinensis; assembly: GCA_037074535.1. Classification (NCBI taxonomy): domain Eukaryota; kingdom Viridiplantae; phylum Streptophyta; class Magnoliopsida; order Fabales; family Fabaceae; genus Gleditsia; species Gleditsia sinensis. The sequence continues at coordinate 16,219,099 of CM073466.1, read as the reverse complement.
AAGGTTTAGAAGTGAACTTTATCAACTAAACTTTTGGGAGAGGGGAATTAAAAAAAATTACCTCTTCTGCTCTGGGGTTCCCTTGTTGCATAAATATGAAAGACTAAATAATATACATATTAATGTAGATACATAAATATGGATACTGACTTAGATAGGGGAGGCTTGCATTAACATAGATAATTTGACAAATTTAAAATATGAGTAAATTACTTTCTCAATTTTTTTTTCTCAAATTTAACTTTTTTATTTAAGTTCTTCAAAGATGATTTTTTTAAAAAAAATAATTCCCTCACATTAACTTTGCTAATAGATGTATTTATATGGTCTAATCAAGGGATCAACTGGTCATTTAATTGTTTACTTAATTTAGCTTAATATGCTGTGTTTTACTTAAAGTTAAACATTTTTTGTTCCCAAAAGTAAAGTGATGAGAATAATTTTTTAATAAATCTCTAATGTTAAGTAAAATATGATGTACCAAATTAGGTTAAATAAGTTCTTGTTTAAACCGAATAACTAAATTTATCAAGATGACTAATGTGAAGATATTTTTTAAAATTAAACGAAGATTTGAAATGAGATATAATAACATTTTGAGATATCAAATTGAAAAAATGTATACTTTTAAAGATTAAAACAGTAATTGACATTTAAAACATTGTATCATGTTTTGAGTAAATTATTATTTCATCTTCTAATTAATGTGTTTATTATTACACAATTTTTTATATTTTAAAAATATGTACAAACGTTTCTTAAAATTAAAAATAAAAAAACTCTCTTCTCCTTTAATTAATACAGCTATTACACTACTCTCTCTTTTATTATAAAAAATATATATACAAATATTTCTTAAAAATAAAAAATATTCTAAAATTTAATTCAAATGTCTAAAATACCTTTAATGAAAGAGAAAAAAAATAACAAAATGAAATAAAATAATATTCACTCAATTTTTTAAAATTACTGTTCTCTAATACCAATTATTCATTCTCAAAATAATTATAAAATTGTTTCAAGCTATCAAAATATTAATTTTGTTGACTTAAAAATTTAGTTAAAAATTGAGAAATTTTTTTTGAGAAAGTAAAATTAATGATTTTTGACTAAATAAACAAAAGAGTGAAGAAATATATTATTTGAAGTATTAGATCTAAAAATTAGCACTTTAAACGAGTTAACATGCGAAAAATACATAATTATTCTAAATTGAATCCATCGTTAACTCCCTCACATTTTTAATCTAAATATATGACTACCTAACAAATAGCCATGTCCACTTAGATTTATCTAAGAAAAATGCATGTTTTTAGGGTTCATAATACGTAATTTTCAAATTTTGGCAAAACTCATTTCAAGAATCCCTAAGAATTATTTGTTTTACAAAAATATTTTTTGTTTTAATTTTTTGAAAACAATTTTTATTTTTTATTTTTTACATTTTTAAAAATACATTTAATTTATGTTTTTATTTTTACTATTTTTTAGTTATATAATTATATTTTAACTTTGTTTTTATTTTTACTATTTTCAAATTATATGAATAGTACAATATTGTTAATATAATTTAAAATAATTATAAAAATAACACTGATATATGCGCTATAATATTAAAAATTATAAAAAATATTTTTTTGATATTTTCAAAATTTTTAAAAATAAAAATAAAAAACAGTAAATAAATATATTTTTATATTCATTTTCAGAAAATAAAAAATAAAAACTGAGAAACAAAACAAGTCTTGCATTTTTTTTTTTTTAACTTTGCATACTCAGGCAACAACTAAATAGCAAAACCACCAAATCCAAGCATAGGTTGTTTATGAGATTGTCTTGTAACATTCTACGTCACAAAAAATGTGAGAATTAATGGCGATCGAGATCAATTTATAGCGATTTTTTATTTTTCAAAATCTAACTCGTTTAAACTAATACTTTTGGAGACTAAAGCTTCTAAAGGGTATATTTTTCATAGAGGATTTTTTATATTTAGTCATGATTTTTATTAGAATTTTTATTGCTTTCTCCTTCATTTCTTTTTTTAAATTATTATTATTGTCTAATTTAATAGGCAATTGTCCCACGTAAGTTACGTGGTTATATAACAAATCTGTATACAAAAATAGTTTGTAAAGAAAGGTTTCATGACAATAGCAGAAGGTTTAGAAGTGAACTTTATAAACTGAACTTTCAAAACAAACATATTTCAAAGAAAAAAGAAAAATTTCTGTTCTAGGGTTCCCTTGTTGCAGAAATATGAAAAACTAAAGGATCTACATATTGTAGATACATAATGGATACTGATACAAATATAAGACACATAGCATTATTACAAATAATTTGGCAAATTTAAAATATGAGTAAATTGCTATTTTAATCTTTAAAAGATCTATATTTTTTCAATTTGATCTCTCATAATTTAACTTATTTATTTAAATCATTCAAAGACTATTTCTTTATAACAATGTCTTCACATTAATTTTATTAATAGATGTACTTATATGATATAATTAAGAGATTAATGGTCATTTAATTGCTTATCTAATTTAACTTAATATGCTGTGTTTTACTTAAAATTAGACATTTTTTGTTTCCAAAAGTAAAGTGACGAGAAATTTTTTTTAATAAATCTCTAATGTTAGGTAAAATATAATGTATCAAATTAGGTTATATAGGCTCTTGTTTAAACCAAATAAGTATATTTATCAACATGATTAATGTGAAGATGTTTTTTAAAGTAACATGAGGATTTAAAGCAAGAGATAATAAATTTTTGATATATCAAATTGAAAAAATGTATATCTTTTAAAGATTAAAACATTAATTTACCTTTAAAACATTGCATCGTATTTTGAGTAAATTATTTTTTTTCTCCAGATTAATGTGCTTATTACACCACCTTCATTTTTATTTTAAAAATATACTAGAACGTTTTTTAAAATAAAAAATCTCTTATTCTTTAATTAATATGGTTATTACGCTACTCTTCTTTTTATTATGAAAAATATATACAAAATATTTTTTTAAAATAAAAAGTATGCTAAAATTTAATCTAAATGTCTCAAATACTTTTAATAAAAGAGAAACAAATAATAAAATGAAATAAAATAGTACTCACTCAATTTTTTTAAAATTATTATTTTTTAATACCAATTATTTATTCTCAAAATAATTATGAAATTATTTCAAACTATTAAAATATTAATTTTGTTGACTTAAAAATTTAATTAAAAATTGAAATTTTTTTGAGAAAGTAATATTTTATTTATTTATTTATTATCTGTTTCTCTTTTATTAAAAGCATTTAAGATATTTACATTAAATTATAGCATTTTTTTCATTTTTAAGGTATATTCATATACAATTTCATAATAAAAAATTGTGTAACAAGAGTATTGATTAATAAACAAGAGAGTATTTTATGTTTATTTTTAAAGGAGGTTTATATTTTTTTTAATAGATAAGAGGAAAATATAATAAAAGTATTAATAATAATAAAATTGAATATTTTACTCTTATTTTTTAAAAATAATTATGTATATTTTTATCATAAAAAAATATGTAATAAAGATATTAATAATAAAAAAAATAACGCACTTCTATGTTTTATACGATTGGACATACCCACAGCTTCTTCTTTTTAGGTTTCTGAACATCATAGTTTGTAAATAATCCATCCTCTTTGAAACTCAAAAATTGTTTAAAACTTTGTACTTCTCATAAACTTGTACTTACTACTAATAGATGGATGACTTCCTCGGTAACCAAAAAGGAAAAAGGCAGATGAGCGAAGTATTAACGTTGTATTACCAATGAAAGCGTGTTCCACGTTCAAGACGATGTTTGGTTTATCTCGTTCGTGCTTTGGGAAAGAAAGAGAGCACTTTTTATCATGATAATCACTTTGGTCACTTGTTATTAATCTTCTCTAAAGAGGGCCCTCAATTCATCTCCTGTCTTTTGTTTTTCTGGCCACCTCTAATTCCTTCATAGTTATCCTTTCTATGGTTGCCTTTATGCTAATCAACTAACAATTTTTTTTCTAATATTTCCATATTTTTTACTTATAAAATTAATTTTGTTTAAAGTATTTAAGATTATTTTTTGTTATAAGTGTTTTTGTTTACAAATTTAAACTTTTAATGTTGCAAAAATTCTTAAATTTATAAAATTTATAATCACACTATTAGTAGATGGATAAGTTGAGCCATGGACTAAGATACTATCATAAAGTTTTTAAATAGAATTATAATATGCAAAAAAATTTAAAAAAAGAATTAATAATATAATATCAAATAATAAATTTTTTTTATAATTAGTTATGTTTTCATTAAAATATATAATAGTAAACATCTAACAAATTTCACTTAAATTTAATAGTGAGAGATGTTAATTCATTTGTAAGAAGTCTTAATTTTAGAGTTTCTACCACTATAAAAAGATTATAATGCATGTATTTTAGCTAAAAAAAATTTAAAAAAGAGATAGTGTGGAGACTAAATTATTTTTAATTTCAAAAGTTAGGAGAGTTCAAACTTACACTATCTTTTTTTTTAAAAAAACATTATTTTTACTATTAACTAAATGTATGCACATAATTTTACAGAGTTTAATCTCTTAATAAATTGAATTTTTCATTGTTACTTGCATCTCTATATTTTTTTCTCTAATAATTTATGAATTGAATTATAAAGTAAAGTAAATTTTTCAAAATATATTTAATAGTGAAAAAATGTAACCTTTTAAAAAAAAGTAAGCTATTGAATTTGAATCCTTAATTTTTTTTAAGAAACCAACATTGTTCTCTTTTTTGATGCTATGAATGATTTGATATGTCATGGACAAATATTTATTTTATTAATGACATAACAAATCAAGGCCAAATATTATATAATTATTTTATCATAATATAAAGATTCGATATTTAAACTATTAGACAGATATGTTTTGATACACATAATTTTTTATTCAGACAAGTGTAAAGTATATTAATATTTTAATTAAAACATTAGACAAATGTTATAAAACTTTGAATTTCGAAAAAAAAAAATCCTTAAAAGAAAGACATATTTGATAAACACACGTAATTAAGGTGTGTTTAATTGTGAAGTTGGACAGCCTTTCCTTCCTATTTAAATATTTCTTTAACACCAAGACAGTGGAATGACTTTCCGTTGTTCATTTTATAAATGTTTCAGCCCATCAGCGCCTTTGGAAACTTGGGCTGAGATCACTATGCACCACGCCTCTATTATATTGTTCAATCTATCTAACATTCTTAAGCAATAAGAAATTTTATGATTACAGCAACGCATGCCGCTTTACAAGACTGCTTTTTATATCCACAATTCGCTATCCTTGTCTTTACGGTATTGTCTCAATAGTTTGTCTCTCGATTAAAGATACTGCCATCAACATTGAACATGTGCCTACTACTCCAGAGATTATTTTAGTTTGAAGTTAAAATATGTAATAAATTTTAACAAAAATTTTCAGTGTTATTTATAACTTATTTATTAAAAAAAATTATTAATAACAAAAATCGAACATAAAAAAATATTTTAATTTTTATCAATTGAATCAATTTGTACTTATATTTTTTGTGAGCTTTTAACTTTAGAAATGTGGTATCTAAATTTAGTATAAAGGCTATTGAGCATCAATAATTTGCTCTTGGCAAATTTTAATAGGAATTGGGGGTATCTTCTTTTGGGCTGGTTTGCCTGTTTAATTTTTTTTTTAAATAATTTTTCAACACGAGTTTTCAATTTTTTTAAATAAAAAAATTAATTCTTGAATTTTTTAAGAAAAATTAGTTTGAAAATTTTAAATTCAAGTTTTGATTTGTCTCCATTTAAATTAATTTAAGATATCAGATTTTTCTTTCTTATTTTTAATATTGTACCAAACTGTTTTATATTTATTTTCGCATTATACAAACCTTGTTGCCATTATAATAAACAGTGTTAGTTAGTATCAATCAAATTGGCAAAGAAAAAAAAAAGCAAAAATAAAAAAAAATGTTTAGCAAAGCGACTTTTGGAACTTATCATCATCAGCTCCTAATTTTGAACTTAATTAAATGTGATAAAGTTCCTATAGTTGCATATTCTTTGATACTATTGATAAGATATAAAGGCATTTATATTCAAATTTCATAAGACTATGATCATGTGTACAAGCTTAATTTTCTTTCGACTAAAGTGAAGGAAAGTTATTTAATTTCAAAGTTAGAATATGCTATAAATTTTAATAAAAACTTATAATATTACTTATAAAATATTTATTAAAATAGACTGTTGGTAGTAATAATTTAATTTAAATTTTATAAATGAAATATTTTGATTCTTAAGAGCTGAATTACCATCATTGACATTATTAGCTATATTCTATTAAATCTAATACCTCATCATAATCCCTTTTGATTATCACTTGATTTATGCTCAAATGAGACTTATGCTCAATAGTCTACATCTTATATCTAAGTGTAACACTGATTTTTCTATTTTCATTCAATTTTTTTTAATAATTATTGATTAAATATATAAAATAGTCTTTAAATATTAAATTATTCAAAGTTTTATTTTTAATACATATAATTTTACACGAATAAGTGTTAAAAAAGAATATAAAATAATTATAAATTAATCTAATTTTTAATTCTCTCGAGTTTTTAATAAAAAAATTAACATAAAATATTATTAAGATAATAAATAATTTATAATTTTATTTTCGTTGATTTGACTCTTTTTAATTTTAGAAACTAATATAATTAATATAGGACTGAATTAAAAAAAAATCCTAATTGATAGCTCTAATTTGAAGGAGACACTGCACACACTTCCTCACATCAATGCAATTAACAGTGATTAAAAGATTTGATAAATTTAATCACACATAATATAATATGCTTGCCTCCCATGCTAAGCTTACCCTTTGAAAATGCATCTTGCACTTTGGTTATGGGTTGACTCATACTTGTTCATATCCAGTATTTTTTCTTTTTGGGATGAGTTCATGCACAAGAAAATCCCGACCTAAATTCGCTTCTTTCATGGAAAAGAATTCGGAAACAAAATTCATAATTAGAAAAAGTTAGGTAAGCAAACAAGAGGGATCAATTATTGTAAGAATGGATTTCTCTCTCTCTTCTTTCCTTCCCTTTTTCACTCTTACTTCCCATAAGAGCGCATTATTAATCAATAAAAAAACCGCCAGTTGCACTTTCAAAAGACAGAGTCACTCACTCTTGCTTTATAATACCACCCTCCCACATTCACAGACACAGACAGATACAGCTTCTTCTCTTTCTTTTCTTCGGACCTTACAGGGAAAGAAAGCTAAAACAAAACCAGCTTCAAAAGCAAAAGCAAAAGATCACATTCAACTTTCCAATCAGACCACAAAAAAGTTATACTGTAAAAGCAAACCAAAGCAGACCTCGTTAAGCAACGCTAAATGGGGAAGATCCCACATATATACTCTGCACTCGTGTTGCGTTGTTGCTCCTTCCCAAGAATTTTGAGCTCGCAACAATGTCAGAGATTGTTCCTGCCGAACCAATCGATGAAATCCATTTTGGTGACCCTTATTTTTATGGAACCCGTTTTGAAGAAGGCCAGACATCGTACTCAAGACCCGTCACGTTGGCAATTACCAGTGGCAAGAGTCATGTTGATGATGTTCCTGAGCCCTTTGACAGTGAAAGGTTGCCGAGCGTTTTTGGTTCTAAAATCCAAAGGTTTCTTCGTGTAGCCAATTTGATTGAAAGGGAGGAGCCTCGTGTTGCCTATCTATGTAAGTCCATTTTGCTTTTTGGTTTCGACTTGTGCTTTATGATCCCCGGCAACTTAGATTGTTTTAGAAGTGCTACAGGTTTTTTCTTGTTCTTCTTTGGTTTGTATAGGTTGAAGAAGAATTATTGAATGCTGGGTACTGGGTTGTAACATTTTGGGAACTGAGTTAATTTCCATTACTGATTTTTTGTGTGGGTTTAGTTAATCATATTTTTGGAACTAAAAGAAAATTAAAATTATGAAGAGAAAGTTCAGTTTTACCCAATTGCCTTTAAGGCTTAAACTGAGTCCAGGATTGGCATTGGGAACATAAATGATCACAATGAAGACTAAAAAGAAAAGGAGAATTTTAATAGAAGAGTTTTGTTTTCACTAGGAATAGAAGATAGCTTTCATTTTCAAGACGTTATTATCTTGTCTATTCCCTTCAGTTGACAAAACAATTGCACAGTGCAATTTAGGTGTTAGCCATTCACTTCAGCTGAGATACTGACACTGCGATCATGTATTAATGTAATGGAAGTGTTGAATGATCGCTTAACTGATGTTCACACAATGAAGCCTCTCGCCTTGAATTTGATATTTCCTATATAATAATGATGTCCAACATATCTCCAATTTTTCTTAACCCAGAAATGAGATTCATGGTTGACTAAAATCAATAAATGGTTTATTTTACCATGTGCTAGTAATTCTCATTTGCAGGTCGTTTTCATGCCTTTGAAATTGCACACAAATTGGACAAAAATTCTACGGGAAGGGGTGTTAGACAATTCAAAACTTCACTTCTTCAGCGACTCGAACAGGTAAATAAGAATGTTGAAGCATATGATGCCAAGAACAGGGCTACTTTAGCAATACTGTCTTTCTAACATAATATAATTGTAATAGAATGTATTTAGAATATACAATAATTTTTAAAAGAAAAACCATGGGTTTTTAAGTCATGATCTGTTAACTGTTCCAGTTTTTACTTATTGGTATACTCAAGAAAGAAATATGAAATAGGAATTTTTTGTTAGTTTGTTCAATTTCTTTTTTCAGAAACTTCTGTAGGATGGGTGCAAGGATTAATGCATAGAACCTTCTGATTCAATTTTATATGTTTATGTATTCACTGGTTTTTGTGAATTGTGACACACAGGATGAGGTAGTTACAACCAAAAAAAGGAAGGAAAAGAGTGATAGTCGTGAACTTAAACGGGTTTATCATGCCTGCAGGGATTATTTTATCAAACATGATAAAACATTTGATCTAGATCATAGGTATTTAATCTTATAATCATTCATACACAATTTTCCTTTTCAACGCAAATTTTTAAATTCTTAGATATCCTGCTAAGCCAACTCTTGTGATGCTTTTTCTTAACAGTCACAGGGAAAAATTGATAAATGCTCGCAATATAGCTTCTGTTCTGTTTGAGGTGTTGAAAACAGTTATAAATGCAGCTGTTCCTCAGGTTTTTCCTTTTATTTCTTTTTTTCTTTTCACTATATCTCCCACTTACATTTTCTAGTAATTTTTTCAAGACAATTTAGTCAGAAATGATCATGTTCCCATAATTTTCTCTTATAATTGTTCATTTTGTCCAAATAAGGCACTTATTGAAGGAAATGCAATCCACATGATATCTGAGTTCAACATTCTACCACTTGAACAAGGAAGCATTCAGCATGCAATTATGCAGCAGCCTGAGGTCTGATGCTACATGGACTATCCACATTTCCTTTATTTTTCCCTCTTTTCCTTCCTTTCTGTATATTTTCATATTTCAACTGAGTGATTGTGCTGAGTTATTGATATAGTGGGCTGAGTGTCTAACAAATTGGTACAGATTAAAGCTGCAAGGGCAGCTATTCAGAATATTCGTGGTTTACCCTCAGCTCAAGATTTTAAGAAAAATGGAGCCTTTGTAGATTTGTTTGATTTTCTTCAGCATTGCTTTGGATTCCAGGTCAGTTTTTCTAGTTAGATTTAGACTTATTTTCCCTCTTTGCTGTTTAATTATGATATTGCACAGATTAAACTTCATGAATGCCCCGTTAAGAACTAGACTTTCAGAATTTTTCATGATATTGTGTGTCTTCCATTAGGTAGCAAATGTGGCCAACCAAAGGGAGCATCTGATTCTACTCTTAGCCAACATGGAAACTCGGCAAACTAAAAAACAGACATCAATTTTGAAGGTGCATTTATGATTGAGTTTTCTTCTTCTGGCTTTACTTCATCATATTTGACTATGTAATGTATATTATTTTTATCGTATCAGTTAGGGGAAGGATGCCTGGATGAATTGATGAGAAAGTTTTTCAAAAATTATACAAACTGGTGCAAATTTTTGGGAAGGAAAAGCAATATTCGGTAAGTTAACCAATTTAATTTCTAGTCACTATCAATACAGTCTTTTTTGAAATTGGCCCGGGGGGGGGGGAGGTGTGGTGGTTCTTTCATGAACAAGATAGGGTGGTATGCCTCTGTGTATGTCTGTGTGTGTATTCTTTCTTCCACCTCAGTACTCATTCACTATTTTCATTTGAACTCTAATTCATTTAACATTCTTTCTGATTTCAGATTTTCTGCTTGTTTCCCATAGTAAGTCCATTACTTGTCTTGCAGCTTACCTTTTGTTATACAGGAAGCCCAACAATATAAAATTTTATATATAGGGCTTTACCTACTCATATGGGGGGAGGCTGCTAATTTGCGATTCATGCCAGAATGTCTCTGCTATATCTTTCACCAGGTATGTCAAAACTCCATTGATGTCTATTAGATTGTATGACTGACTGTTACTTGTTTCTTTCATACTAGGATTATATGTTGACATGTTTAGCATTTCAATGCCAAAATTTCTATGTCTCAAAATTTGGGTTGTAGATGGAATGTTATGCCTATAGCTTTTAGCATATTTTCTTACCTAACCTACATTTGCAAACAGGGTAGCCATATATAATGAAATTACATAATGCTTGACAGAGCTACTTAGAAATATCTCTATTGTCCTTGTTGATTGAAATTGTAAAGACCCCAATTCTATATGATTGCCTCTATTTTTATCCTTCTTTTTTCGTTTTTTGAAGATGGCATATGAATTGCATGGTGTTTTAAGTGGTGCTATTAGCTTGACAACATGGGAAAAAGTCATGCCTGCATATGGAGGAGAACCTGAGTCTTTCCTTAACAATGTTGTCACCCCCATATATACGGTTATCAGAAAGGTACTATCTCATTTCATCCTTTCTTTTGTGTTTTCTTCTTCAGTATAACTAACTTGTTTTCAAACCAAAGGAAGCTGCTAAAAGCAAAGGAGGGACAGCTGACCATTCTTCATGGAGAAACTATGATGATCTGAATGAGTTTTTCTGGTCATTTCATCTCTAAACTATATACTTTCTCCTGTTGCTTTCATGAGCAAAAGCAAGTTTTCATGTCTTCAGATTCTTACAGCTGTTTAATATATCTACAGGTCTCCTGACTGTTTCGGAATTGGTTGGCCGATTCGCCTGGACCATGCTTTCTTCTGTGTACAGCCTACAAATAAACCCAAAGTCAAGAATGCTATTGTATCACCTGATCAAATAAAAGAAAAGAAGAAGAGAGAAAAGAAGGATGAAGAATCAGAGGTGACTCTGCTATTCTCATAGGCAGCGTATTACAGACAATGAAATTGCAAAGTGACTTTTAACTTATGGTATTACATGATATAGCATAGCTCTTCTTTGTTTCTATTTAGAGCCCTTATTGGACAAAAAACTATAAATTGACATCCACTTCTGTATGAAATTTGCTTCAGAAACTCTTTCTATTGCTAGCATCTAAGTCCTAAGATAATAAATATATAGAAGTCTGTGCAAATCCTATTGAAACCTCCATGTCTTGAACTATTATAGATTGCAATGTATGAGTTTCTTGCTTGTCAAAGAGATCCTTAAAAATGGTTTATAAACAGTGGTCATTTATTCTCTGACATGACATATATTTTATCACTTGAACTTCATTATCTAGTACTATAATATAAAGACTAGGCAGATGACTGTTTAGCATGTCCTGCCGAATTTCAGGTTAGAACTTGACATCTCATCTGGGAGTGAAGTGATATCATTTTAATTGACAAAGTACTTATTTAGGAGCATTGGTACCTTTGTTTTTTGTTTTGATCAATAAATATGCTGCATTAGCCTTTTCTTTAAGTATATGGTTGAAGGGACTTCATTTTGTATCTCTAGCGCTTAAAACAGCTTTTTTATTCTCACATTTGGTATATTCTCGTTTGTTGGCTCTATTATTCCTTTCTTTCCTTTTACTCTATGCTACAGGTTTTAGTAAGAAATGATGGAATAGTCTCGAGTGCAAGAAGCCACTTCATTATACAGACAGAATAACTGTATTTTTTTTTTATTCTTCCTTTTACAGGATAACTCAGATGAATGCCATGAACCACAATGGCTGGGGAAGACAAATTTTGTAGAGATTCGTTCATTTTGGCAGATTTTTAGAGGCTTTGATAGAATGTGGAGTTTTTTTATTCTGTCCCTTCAGGTGCCCTTAAAATCTAGTGTATATGCTTTTCAATTTTCTGCTCTTTTTTGATGAATAGCCTTGAATTGAAACTTGGTTATTCTATTGGTTCCTAGGCCATAATAATCATGGCTTGCCATGACTTGGGATCTCCACTTCAGTTGTTTGATGCCACAGTATTTGAGGACGTAATCAGTATCTTTGTTACATCTGCTTTTCTTAAACTCATACAAGGTATAGTGCTCATTAAGGTTAATACTTTGCATTCAAGCTAATTTAATTTGATAAATGGCATTGAGGATACACTGAACTTAGTCTATATCTTCCAAGGCTTTTCATTTTTCTCTGAATAATCTTTTTTAAAAGGATTTCAACGTGCTTGTATAACTTTTCAGAGTTTTACTATTACATCTCTTCCCTGTTACCCTCCTCCCTTTTTGCAATCCTTCGTTCCTCTATTTGATAAATGCTTTTTGCCATTAAAATAATAATGTTTACATGCTCCTATATGCTTATGTGCACCACAAATCAACCCTGCACTCCTAACTCTGTCAGAATGATTCTATTGCATGTTTGTTTGATTTCAGAAGTTTTTTCAGAAGCAGTTTTAAATGAATTAGCCTGGCTAAATTTTTATTTCTATTTTTTTATGTTCTAATTTTGGATATCAATAAGTCTTCTATTCTAATGCTATCTAGGTAGTTAGCCTTTCCTTATTCCCCTGAATTTTTAGCTGGCCCTTTTGTGTTTAGATCTTCCCTTAGTCATCATGCATGGGTTCCTCCTTTTGTGTTGAGATCTTCCCTCAGCCATCATGCATGGGTTCCTAAAGGCATGAAAATAATCTTCCATATTAGCATTCAGAATAGGTTTGATCATCCTTCAAATTTAATATTTGTCCACAGGAGGTCATGTTTTTCGAGTATCCCCTTTAGTTGTGCTGCCTGTGCAACTGTACTTAGGGAGTCCTTGGGTAAATTGAAGTAGAAATTCCTTTTATGTAAGCGATGGAGCCTACTTTTCCATCTCTCCATTTTTTTTTCTTGTGTACTTTTGTAGTTTAGACCTTTTCTTTTTTTCTCTTTTTTTCTTTGGATCGTCCAAGTCATATATTGCCTCCTTAGTTACTAATGGCATGGCATGATGCATGGTAGACAGCAACAAGGACTTGGGCATGGTGCAGGGCAACAGGGAAACTCTCTATGCCTAATTGCATGGCCGTCACCCTATAGTATCTTTTCATAATTATTTTTATCCATTATTTAAAAAAATCTTACCCCTTTTTTCAGTTATCTCTATAGAAAATTCAGATTAAATTATCCTGTAAAAGGTTTCTTCACACATTGGTTAGTGGTTGCTCTACTATTTATGTCCTGAAAAAGACTAAAAATGAAACATAAGACTTGGTGTTAGTCAATTAGTATGGGCGATTGCTACTGTGCTTTTGACCTGGCCATAATTTTAATTTTCTTTAGACACTAAGTTGAAGAAATGGTGATGAAAGAAAATAACGTAAAGGAGAAAGAGACTAAAAACAGAGTGCTGCATATTGTTTCTGAGAATTTTTTGAAGCGTAAATTCACACTTACAGAAGAGATCAATTTATATAAGCTTTACACGTATACAGGACCACTAGAAAACTGCCACGAGTTATAACAAAATCTAACAAAAAGTAAGTACAAGAAAAGCACCTGAGGCACCAGGTTGGCTAGGATATAGAGACGCACATAATACAGCCATGAGGTAGCATATAAATAACTAATAAATAATTATACAATAAGTAGGATTATATCTTGACATCACTCTCAAACGAGAGGGGTGAACAACAAACCTCGAGTTTGTCTCTCAGCGACCAAAAAATGCGAACGATTTAATGCTTTGGTTAGGCAGTTTGCAAGCTGATCCAAGAAAGGTATGTAGCGAACGGATAGTTCATTGGCTAGAACTTTATCTCAGACAAAATACATATCAATCTCTATATGCTTGGTTCGTGCATGTAGTACTAGGTTGGAGGTTAAAACTTGAGGACTTATATTGTCACACCAGGCAATGGGGATATGTTGTAAAGGGAAACCAATTTTGCTAGTAGGGACTGAAGCCATGATATCTCTGCTGCCAGATTTGCAAGGGATCGATACTTCGACTCAGTGCTAGACCTGGCTGTGACGTGTTGCTTACGGGAAGACTAAGAAATTAACGTATCTCCAAGAAAAACACAAAACCCTCCAATGGACTTGTGATCATCAGGGCATGATGCCCAATCTGCATCTGAATAACCAATAAGATCAAAGGAGTTTGATGGTTTGATGCATAAGCCAAAACTAGCTGTTCCTTTTAGGTATCTCAATACTCTTTTTGCAGCTTGCCAGTGGATTGAAGTGGGTTTGCTCAGAAACTGACTCAGTTTGTTGGCTATAAAACTGATGTCAGGTCGTGTGTTTGTTAGGTACTGCATAGCTCCTATAAGACTACGATGCTATTTAGGATCTTTTAGTGGCTTTTTAGGATATCAGCAACATATTTTTCCTGCTTAATGATTAGTCCATTCTTGTCTCGATAAGCTTCAAAACCCAAAAAGTAGTGAATGGGTCTAAGGTCTTTGAGATAGAAAAGTGCATGCAGTTTTGAAATAAAAGTATTCGTTGCCTTCACATTATTACCAATAACCAAAATGTCATCTACGTAAATCAATATGAAGATGATTGTGCCTCTTTCACGATATACAAATAGTGAGGAGTCTGCCTTTGTATTGCAAAAATTCCACTTGAGCAGGGTATTCGTGAGCCTGTCAAACCAACCCCCAGGGCTTGTTTAAGTCCATAAATGGCTTTCACCAATTTACACACACTATGCGGTTTTTCTAGATCTATAAATCCAACGGGCTGCTTCATGAAGACATTTTCTTAGAAAAAACCATTTAGGAACGCATTGTTGATATCGAGCTATCTAATTTCTCAGCCAACTGAGACAACTAAGGTTAGAATTACCCTGATGGTGGTAACCTTGATGACAGGATTCAAGGTTGCATTGAAATATGTTCTTAGTGTTTACTGAAACCCCTTTGCAACTAGCCTTGTCTTGTTCCTAGAAACAGAGTCATTTGAATTGTATTTGGTTTTGAAGACCCATTTGCAATCAACCAAGTTTTGTTGCCCAGTGAAGGGAACTAGTACCTATGTCTTGTTTCTGATTAGAGCATCATATTCTCTTACCATTGCCTCTTTCTATTTTGAATTTTTTAAGGCTTCCTCCACACTGGTTGGTTCTTTCTCTTCACTTTCTTGAAATGAGCCAATGAAGGGAGTTTTGTATTTGAAAATGCCACTCTTGCTTCAAGTAACCATCTAGTGATTGTTTGGCTAAACTTGACTATTATGTTCAGGAAGATCATTGCTGTTGTCAGTAGAAGTTTGTTGGACGGAATCAATAGCTTCACCTCTTGTACTTTGTGTATGAGAGTGTAATTCTTCTTGAGGGACTGTCATAGGATTGGTGTTGTTATTAGACTGTAAAGAGTTTCCATTTGCAGAGTTTCCCGAGTGACTGCCAATGCTTCTTGGATTAAGAGAGGGAAAAAATGACACAAGAATAGTTTTAACATTAGTGGTTTGTCTTGTGTTTAGAAATTCAAGAGTAAAAGAGAATTTATTCTCATTAAATACTACATGACGGGATATTATTACTTTTCCTGTAGAGGTGAGGTATTTGTAGCCTTTATGTGCTCCACTGTAGCCAACAAAGACACATTTCTATGAATGAAAGTGGAACTTGTGCTCATTGTAAGGCTGAAGACATGGGTAATACGCATAGCCAAAAACCCCGAGAAACTTGTAGTCTGGTTTAGTCTTGTGCAACAGTAGGTAAGGTGAAGAACCATGTAATACTTGTCTGGATAACCTGTTTATTAAATAAACATCAGTCTAGAAGGCTTCAAGCCAGTAGTTCAGAGGCATATGAGACTGAGCAAGTAAGGTTAATCCACTTTCAACTATGTGTCTATGATTGCGTTCTGCTCTCCCATTCTGTGCAGAAGTATATGGATAGGAATGCTTAAAATTTATGCCAAAATCTTGTAAGGGATTGACAAAACTACGATATTCTCCTCCTTAATCACTCTGGACTATTTTGATTTTTCTTTCAAACATATTTTCAACCAACTTCTTACATTGAGTAAAGGCACCCAGTGCTTCCTCCTTAGTTTTCAAAGGGTAGAGCCATGTATATCGGCTAAAGTCATCTACAAAGTGTATATAATACCTATGTCCACTGATGGACTCTATAGGATCAAAGATTCGTGTGGATTAATTCTAATGGTGCAGTGGTCCGTGACTTAGAAGTGTGAAAGGGTAGAAAATATGACTTTCCCATTTAGCAAACTTCACAGAATGGTTCTCTTTCATTTAAATTGATTGGAACATTGCACTCTTTTAATATTTGATTCAATATACGAGTAGATGGGTGTCCCAACTTTTGATGCCACATTTGTTTTACTAAAAGAAATACTAAACAACTATTGTTGGAAGAGCACGAAAAATCTGATGCAGAAAATGGGTAGCATGAAAAAGTTGATGCAGAAACTGGGTAGTTAATCTCATACAAGCCATCTTTAAGAGTCCTTGTGAGCAAAATCCTCCCTATCCGTTTGTCCTTCACAAAGCAGCCAATAAAGTCAAACTCAACTAATATATTGTTATTACTAACCAGTCTGAATACACTCATCAAATTTTTAGTCACTTCAGGTGCAAGAAGAATATCTCTCATTTTTAGTAAGCTAGCAGAATTAGGGCATTTAAATATTGAATTTCCAGTTTGAAAAATTGGAGTTGTTTCACCATTTTCTATTGTCAGACTAGCCTTACCATGATTGTTGGTAGGGATTTCGATCTTTTGAGGATCATTGGTTATGTGATTTGTGGCATCACTGTCCATAAACTCGACAAGATCATTAAGTGTATGTGGAAATGCAAAATATGTAGCTGTGTTGTTTCTCTAATTTTGCCCTTGATAATTCTCTTGAAAATGTCCTAAAGAATTACCTATGTAGTTCTTATCATAGTGATAATAGCAATATGAAGCAGTGTGTCCAACTTTGTTACACACTTGACAGATAGGTTTGTTTCCACGTCTTTCTCTACCTCAGCCTTGGAATCCTCTGTTTTCACTTCGGCCAGAGTTTCTCCAACTTCCTCGATATCCTTGAAGATTACTGTCTTGGCAACATTCACAGAAGAATTAGCAAGAGATAAACTAGAAAAAGAGTTTTAGTTGTTCTAGCCTATTTTCATAGGTCAACAAAGCTGCTTGTAGATTAATCCAATTCAGATTGTCTTTCTCTGCAAGCTGGACAACAATGGGATTGTATTATGAATCTAGACCAGTAAGAGTTTGAGCAACTAAATCGGGTAGTTCTTATCATTGCGATAATAGCAATATGAAGCAATGTGTCCAACTTTGTTACACACTTGACAAATAGGTTTCTTTCCACGTCTTTCTCTACCTCGACCTTGGAATCCTCTGTTTCCACTTTAGCCAGAGTTTCTCCAACTTCCTCGATATCCTTGAAGATTACTGTCTTGGCAACATTCACAGAAGGATTAGCAAGAGATAAACTAAAAAAAGAGTTTTAGTTGTTCTAGCCTATTTTCATAGGTCAACAAAGCTGTTTGTAGATCAATCCAACTCAGATTGTCTTTCTCTGCAAGTTGGACAATGATGGGATTGTATTATGAATCTAGACCAGTAAGAGTTTGAGCAACTAAATCGGGTAGTTCTTATCATAGTGATAATAGCAATATGAAGCAGTGTGTTCAACTTTGTTACACACTTGACAGATAGGTTTGTTTCCACGTCCTTCTCTACCTCGGCCTCGGAATCATCTGTTACCACTTCGGCCAGAGTTTTTCTAACTTCTTCGATATCCTTGAAGATTATCTGTCTTGGCAACATTCACAGAAGGATTAGTAAGAGATAAACTAAAAAAAGAGTTTAGTTGTTCTAAACTATTTTCATAGGTCAACAAAGCTGCTTGTAGATCAATCTAACTTAGATTGTCTTTCTCTACAAGCTGGACAACGATGGGATTGTATTATGAATCTAGACCAGTAAGAGTTTGAGCAACTAAATCGGGTAAAGCAACTGGACTGCCAGCCAAGGTTAGGTTATGAGAGATGCTTTTAATCTTAGTGAGATATTCATCCATTTTCATATTGCCCTTGTGTGTGCGCTAAAATTCACTGCAAAACAGAGTGATTTGAGATTTCGAATATGCTCTGGACAGATCTTTAGCAGCCTTCCAAATATAGCTTGAGCTGCTATAGTGCATTAGTTGTGTAGCTACATCTAAGGACATAGTATTAAGAAGCCACCCAAGCAATAGTTGGTCTGTTGCAACCCACTCTTAATATTCAGGGTTGATCTTTGTCTTTGCTTCTTCAGAGACGAACTCAGGTGGACAAAGTTTGGTCCCGAATAGAAGTCCATTTAGTCTCTTTTCCCGAACTATTAGTAAAATAATAGACTACCATAATAAGTAATTGGTTAGTTCCAATTTGATTGAACAAATTTGATTGGAGGGGTTGAGGATTGAAGGCGCTTTGAGAATGGTACCGTGAGTATTCTAAAGTCCCTCAAATTGTTGGCTTGAGGAAGAAATGGCTGTGGATGATCCCAATGGCATCGCCATTGCTCTGATACCAAGTTGAAGAAATGGTGATGAAAGAAACGAACGTAAAGCTATTTTTGAGAATTTTTTGAAGTGTAAATTCATGCTTACAGAAGAAATCACTTTATATAAGCTTTACATGTATACAAGGCCACTAGAAGACTACCACGAGTCATAATAGAATCTAACAAAAAGTAAGCACAAGAAAAGTACCTTAGGCACCAGGTTGGCTTAGAATACAGAGACACACATAATGCAGCCATGAGGTAGTAGATAAATAACTAATATATAATTATACAATAAGTAGGATTATGTCTTGACACACCATTGCTGTGCTTTTGGTTTATTTTAGGCTCAGCTAAGTTGAGCAATCACAACCAAGCTAGTGCTAGTACCATACCACCAGCTGGCAGCCGCTAGCACCTATTCTTTACCTTCACATTTCAAATGACATGAACTATGTTATCTTAGCCTATATAGAAACTGTTAGAGGGATGTAACGATTATAATTGATAAGTTGATATTCAAACTTTGTATTTGGTGGAAGGCATTAATATGGGCATATTGTATTAAAGGAGACAGTAAAGAGAACTATTGCATATTTTTTAAGATTGGTTTGGTTTGTATATATTTGAAATATCAGCAATACTCTAAATATTGGAAGAGCTTTAATTTTATGAAAAGAATACTTTATTTCATGCTTTGAAGATCGTCTATTACACCAAAATCTGTTTTAGCATTTGCTCTAAAAAGTTCTTCCAAAAAATTTCAGTGGATTTACAGACCTTATCATTTTGATTTTACTTCTTGATAAGCTACAATTTATGTTACTGGAAGGACGTTTCGTATTCCACTCCATGCTATAAGTTGAGCATGATGATCATTATGGTGAAGGCATCTGGTCCTTCAGCTGGCCATCGAGATGTTTTCTGAATCTTTGTTTTCAGAAGGAAATATCATAATTTCTGTCCCATATTAATAGATGAAAAGGTAATACGTTTTAGCTTTCTCAATTTCTGATCATGACAATTCGTAGGTGAAAATTTGGGTAAACATGTATATACAAGGCTCATGCTTGATAGGAGGTTGATGGGAATCCAAACAGAGAAATGGGAAAATTCTATTATAGGCCTCCAATATTACTCAGAAATAGTGGTTTGGTGCTCTTCTTGGAGTTCAAATACAAAAGTACCAGTAATTAGGTAGCAAAATATAGCAGAGAATAGCATAGAATTACATATTTATTAATGGCAGAAATTAAAAGAAAGAAAAACAGAACCAGCTAGCTATTCAAGTTGCTAGCAGTCTCCCTGTCCAATTCTCAGAATTTTTGCCTATCTTTCCCTCTACCCTCCCCCTATTTATCACCTCCTAGCTTAATTAATTCCTTCTAGATACTTATCTTCACTTCCTCCCCGTGTACCTGACCCCTTGCCCATATCAGTTACCTCAACTTCCTCCATTCTGCTCTCCTTTCTCCTGAGTTCTTGCCTATGAACGTGCACTTCAGTAAGAGGAGATCCATCATAGATTAGCCTTATTGTTGAATATCTTTTTAGTTATAATATAAAGGACAGATTTTCAAGCAAAACAGGAATAACTACCAATATAATTTGTGATTCTATATTGTATTTTTTGATTTCCATATGAATTTTCTAAATATCAGTTATAGATACTATGTTCTTTCTCCTTCCTTTCTCAAGTAATCATGATAAAAACTGCTTATGTGTTTGTTGCAGCAATTTTGGACATCATATTCACATGGAAAGCCAGACTCACAATGGAATATTCTCAAAAAGTGAAACTTCTGACAAAGCTGGTCTTTGCCCTTATGTGGACTATTATTCTTCCTGTGTGCTATGCTAATTCCAGAAGAAAATATACTTGTTATTCCACAAGATATGGGAGCTTGGTCGAGGAATGGTGTTTTACTTCATACATGATTGCATCTGCTATATACTTGATAAGTAATGCAGTTGAAATTGTCTTGTTTTTCGTCCCTGCTATTGCCAAGCATATCGAGGTATCTAATAATCAGATATGTAGAGTTTTGTCTTGGTGGACACAGGTAAGTTCATCATACCATTTAGTATGTTTTCCATAATTGTATTAACTTGGTAGATTTGTTGGACCTATTTGCTATCTGGATGAACTTATGAGTTATGATACAATCATCCTTTTGTCATGGAAATAAATTCTAATAATCATTACAGGTATTATGTTCCAGTTGCAGACTGTCTCAACAAGGACACTTAAATAAGCTTTTGGGCATCAATAACTTATCTTTTTTTGTGAAGACAAAAGTAGCCAACATGATCAAAACAATTAAGACTATTGATTTTTTTTTTTAAATTTCTTGGAAGTATTGAACTTGAGTTATGATTGTTCTTTGGTTTTATGGATAAGAAAAAACTATTTCTAATGCACCAAGAGGTGTAATGCACTTTTGAGGAAAGTATATATAAAAAAAATTAGCTAATGATAAAAATTTCCTGCTAGCAGTTTTGGTCATTGAAAAACTTATAATATATTTGGGTCAAGCGGAAAAAGTTAAATATGCATAAGGATGGATGGCTATCGTAATCATATTTGTCTTTGTTTTACTGTGTGTTTGGAACCTTTGAAATAAAAGAAGTCATTTTGTTTACAAATGAACTATTGTACTAAAGTTTTTTAAAATATAATTTAAAAAATTCAATTCATTTACAAATTGTAATCACATTTGTCTTTGTTTTACTGTGTGTTTGGAACCTTTGAAATAAAAGAAGTCATTTCGTTTACAAATGAACTATTGTACTAAAGGTTTTAAAATATAATTTAAAAAATTCAATTCATTTACAAATTGTATGTAATATTTGATGATTCGTAAATCCTATCACACTTTATAAAATTTGTATATCAGTTCTTTCAAATGAATTATTTTCAATTCTGTAATCAAGTGTTCTAAACACATTTTAATGAGTTTAATTACTAGGTAATGTATTTGATTTTGGCATGATCATAGTGGTATAAACGGAGCATGTTACCTTTTATATCATTACCTTTTGATTACAATGAAGATGTTTTTATTTTGGTCAAAGTCATGCTTTCCGTTCCTACATTCGGACTACATCCATTCAATGTTTTTTCACTTGTTAGTCAGAATTAGGGCTCACTAGCACAATTGTTTTTCCCATTAATTTATAAGTACATGTACCTATGTTACTGTGATATTCTTTCATGAGGTTGAGTGCTGACCTGTAACTTGAATGTCACATCCATTCATCTTGCAGCCCAGAATTTATGTTGGACGAGGAATGCAAGAGAACCAGGTTTCAGTGTTGAAGTATATCCTATTACTTGTTAGCTTGTTGTAACTTTTCATATCTAATTTAATCTTTAGTAAAACATATTCTAATATATATATATATATATATATATATATATATATTTTCTTCCAATACAGGTACACATTGTTCTGGGTATTGGTGCTATCAAGTAAATTTCTGTTCAGCTACAGTTTTGAGGTAAGTAATAACAGAGCAGCAGTCATGTGGGTTTTGGTCATACACAAATAATAAGTGTGATTTAGTTCCTTAATCCTTAGTCATATCATACATTTCCTTAAGAATTAAAGTATATTGATCAAAATCTTCCTACATTGATTTGGTAGGTCAGGTTATTGGTCCTTTGGATGTATTATTATAATAATTGTTTTTATATATAGGCATGTAATTATTCAAATTTAGTACATATAACAAATTAATGTGGGTATTTATTGAAAAAGGAAAGAGAAATATTTTCTTTGCTGTTTTTATTAACATAAAAAAGTGCAGCTTGATTTAATCAATGCTAGTTTTTTTATATATTTTTTTTATTTCTACCTCATTTTGGTTATAATGTTCATTAAGGGTCATATTGTAGAGGTTGACTATGTACCTTATTGTTCATCTTATGAAATACAAGCAGAAGCCTTTTCACTTCTAATTTTGATGTACCTATATTTAATCAAGAAAGTACTCAACTCAACTTTATATTTGATGTTTTATCTATATGAGTATATAATTCTAATTGAAATTTAGTTAGTGCTCTTGATTTATCTACTTCATGTTAATTGTCTTTCATTTAATAGCCCTTGTTAGATATTATAATAAAACTGTTCATAAATCTTTATTTAACAGTTTAAACTTTTGAATTGAAATGGACTTTGACATGATAACAAAACTTCTATGACTAGGTGGTCAAGAGATCAATCCTTGCCACCTCCCATTTCTCAATTAAAATTAAGTTTTAGTACAAGTTATGATGGACTTGTGCTTTGTCTACATTTTAAGTCTAAAAGACTTTCATGTGAGGGGACGCGTTAGTGATTATAATATAACTATTTATGGATCTTCATTTAATAATTTAAACTTTTGAGTTTAAATGGTCCTTGATACCCTTCAACCAATTAAAACAAATACACAGAAGTTTTACCAAGTGAATTAAGGAATGCAAGAAAGAAACTAAGGCTAATTTATACATGATGGCTTTTGAACTAAGAAAAGTACAGGTCACTCCCACCTTGCCATTTTTGTACCTTGCCTTAACTAAAGAGAGAAGGGCCTCTGAAAGGAAGAGAATTATCTGTCGATGTGTAAAACCAATGGACTAAAGGAAAAAAGGAATACTCAAGTTAGGCCTTGTGTCATAGGGTTTTGTAATTTTATTAGTCAAATTGTTGGATTGAGCATAGGCCAAAAGTTATAGCTGGCAACTTGGCCAACACAAACTATATTATAAATGATAAGAATAACATATAACCACTGTTTTAAAAGACATGATATATTGCAATTTTAGAAGCATATCATGCTTTGAAATTTTATTTATTACCTGCACTGGCTGATATTTTTTTCTTTAAATTTCCATATCTTAGTCTATGTCAAATGAACTCCCTTATGGAGCCAGAGTTTCTGTTGATTACCTTAAAGATCATATAGGATTTGAAACTTGGTTCTCTGCATTTGTGGGAGTCTTTTGGGTTAGTTAACAGTCTATAATACACTTAGGTCTTTTCAAACATTATAGACACTAGATTATTAAGTCAAATAAATGAAGTTGATGGGGTATCTTCCAAGCTATGTTTCTTGGTTGATTTTGATGATATGAAGACATTTTTCAGCATAATGTTGACATGGATTCTTTGTATTAAGTTCTTAGCCAAAATGTGAAGTATCTAGAAAATTAGCTTTCTTAATAAGTATGATATTATGGAGAAAAAAAGGGTAATTATGTTTAACTTGTATTAATTGTACGTAGTAAGAAGTAGAAAGTCCTAGAGATGAGATAAATTCACTCAAACCTGTATTGTGCCAGTTAACATTGCTCAATGAAGGGTACAATAAGTAACTAAATCACATACATATATTAGTAGCTAGATGAGGAAAACAAAAGCAAAATTTTAGTAAGAGATTTTATGAATCATTGTCACATAAGGATAACATCCAGTTAGGTGCATTGGTACTTTTTCAATCTTTGTATCTGTTAGAATTATAAAAAAAAAAAAATTCTTCCAATCCTTGCTATGGTTCTTTGAAATGTTATTGTATAGTTCTAATTAAATTTCCAGTACAAAACAGAATGAGTTTTAGCATAGGGTAACTGAGTTGGGAAAGGCTAGTCTTTGTTGCCTCTTTGTGGAATATGACATAGAATTGATGTTTTCTCCTTTTTCTTTTTCATTTTTTTCCTCTTTGTTACTTTTCTAGTTGTTTGAGAAGAATTCTTGGTCCTCTTGCCTTTTTATTTTATTTTAATTTCTGTCTTAATTCATTCTTCTTTTATTAAAAAGCAACGTATGTGCTTTGTAGACATTTCAAGCCTAATGAGATTTCATATGAGGATCCGGTTAACAGTTATATATGCTTTGGAACCCTTGACATTATTCATTCTAAAGGAAGGATCAAATAAACCTACTCTAATACCCTTCAAAATTTGTTTCTCAATTCTCATGCATAGTCTTCATTCAGTAGATGACTCTCCTTATGGCTGAAAAACAATAAACTGAAATTTGCTTTTATGTGGTTTGTTGTGACTTCAATTCTGCAATGTAGCATGTTAGGCTATTGGGCTGGGGTGGGGGGGGGGTGTTGATTCTTCCATCTGCTTTCCCTTCTCTCCCTCTTGGAAAGCCTATTATAAAGATCATTGCATATGTGCATTAATTTGCTTGAAGTGATTGAACTGTTAGCCTTATTTTGATGAAATATTTTTTGGTGAATTATTTTGATAAGATTTATTACAAAACTAATTAGTTTAATTCATGTGTTTGTGAAACGAAAGGGCAAGAAAGGAAGTTTGATTAGATAAATCAGTTTCAGAATCAGGAAATGCAAAAACAGGAAAAATAACATTAGGAGGATTTTTTAATTCTGACTTTGCTTATAAAATGAAACAAACACATGAAAAGAAACTTACTTTCAAAGGCTGATGCAATATATGCAGATAAAACCACTCATAGCACCAACCAGACAAATTATGAAAATGGGTGTAAGTAAGTATGACTGGCATGAGCTTTTTCCAAGAGGTATGCTAAATACATAGCTGTGTTTTGATTGTTTCGTAAAGAATCAGTTAATATCTCTGACAGTTTTTTTTTCTCTTGCTGCAGTCAAAAGTAATGCTGGTGCAATTGTGGCCGTGTGGACTCCTATAATAATTGTGAGTCTGAACCACATATTGGAAACATGTGGTGGTTTTAACTTAGTGTCAAAATTATGTTGTTTTCTCTCTAGTGTATTTGTTTGAAATGGACTGTCTGTATTTTTAAGGCCGTACCTTTGGCTTTACATATAGGGTTCTTTGCCTCTCATTGGTGCTGTACCCATGGTTTATTGAAGGGAGTTACCCTATCTAATAGATAGAGACTAGACACCTTTGTTGCATTTTTTAGCCTTTGACTCTTTCATTTAATTATTCATTTAATTTTCTTTATCTCTTTAGGGGCTTACTATATCTTCCTCTCTAGTTGCTCTCTTTACGCTGTTTAAAATTCTTAAAAAAAGTCTAAGTGAAGCAGAATGCACATAATTGAAGTGTGATCTATCTGTCTTTATGTATTAGATAATGTACGTAATGAAATATTTCTTGCTTTAATAAAACCGTTTTGATGGATGTTATGGTCTATATTTATAACAGGTATATTTCATGGACACACAAATTTGGTATTCTGTTTTCTGTACCATCTTTGGTGGACTTTATGGCATTTTGCATCACCTTGGTGAGGTAAGCTGGCCTCTCTTTCTTTCTTTCTTTCTCCAAATAAATGCAATAGTTGGCTCACCTCTTTTCTTCAAAAATAGATAAGGACGCTAGGAATGCTGAGAACTAGATTTGACTCCTTGCCTTTTGCATTTAATGTTTGTTTGATCCCACCACCATCGAGAACTGGTCGAAAGAAAAGAAAAGGTCTGTTCAGCAATATATTTCAAAAGGTGTGTTCTAAATTAGCAATGTTGCTGTAAGATTATGTTAACAAATTAAATGTTCTCTTCTATTGACTATTTAGCTGTGCCACAGATGCCTGTTGAAAAGAATGCCATTGCCAAGTTTGTTGCAGTATGGAATCAAATTATAAGTCATCTTCGTCTGGAAGATTTACTTAGTAACAGGTGATGTTGATTGTATATTTCTTGCATGGCTATCTATAGTGAAACATCTGACAATGCTTTTGTCAACAGAGAGATGGATTTGATGATGATGCCTATGTCTTCAGAATTATTTTCTGGCATGGTACGCTGGCCTGTTTTCCTCTTGGCAAATAAGGTAATGTAATCTTAACCTAAGCATTATGAGGTTTTGTTGTAGTATTTGTTAACTGTATATATTTTATTCAATAATAATTTTTCTTGTTGCATCTTCTAGTTTTCTACAGCTATGAGCATTGCTAAAGATTTTGAGGGAAAGGATGAGATTCTACGCAAAAAAATTAAAAAAGACAAGTACATTTTTTATGCTGTCAAGGAGTGCTACGAGTTGTTGAAGCATGTCCTTCAAATTCTTCTTGTGGGCAACCTGGAGAAAAGGTAAAAGATGAAAGATTTATGAATGCAGTTTTTTTCTTGACACAAACTTTCAACATCAGCTACTGTTTTATGATGTAGAATCTTCATGTCTCTTATCTGCCAGTGGGCACTTGTAATTAAAGAGCTTAAAGTCATTTGCTTGCCTCTAACCAGCTAACTTTTGAACATTTGTGTTGATCCGGTGGTTATTTATGCATATCTAGGATCATATGCACTATACTGAATGAAATTGAAGAAAGTATTCAAGGATCAAGTCTTCTTAAGAACTTCAAGATGAAAAAGCTTCCAGCTCTACAAGCTAAAATCATTGAACTAGCTGAACTTTTGGTAATTGTTTCCTAAGGAAAAAGATTAAGTATTTATGTCGACAAATATTTATAACCAGTAACTTCGAGTTCTAATTATGTTTGATACAAAATGTAAGATTGAAGGAGAAACAAACCACCAGTACAAAGTTATAAAAGCTCTGCAAGATATGTTTGAGCTGGTGACCAATGACATGATGGTCGATTTCAGGTATTGGTGCTAAAGATTCTGTTTTCCTTTACCACTCTACTATGTTCAGTTTTTAATTTACTTACTAAATTTTTGCAGCAAAATACAAGAAATACTGGATATGTTTGAGTTTCCCCAACCAAGGGAGGGCGATTTCATCTATTTCTCTACTGAACAACGATTATTTGCCGGTAAGAAAATGGATAGAGAGCCACTATTATTCGCCAATGAGAATTCTATCCATTTCCCTCTGCCAGAAAGTGGTCATTTAACTGAAAAGGTGAAGTTGTTACCTTTTCTATGCTTACTTCTCATTTCTCCTTCATTATGAGCTGCTTACAATATTTTTCCACCTAAGTCAAAGTTACCAGTTCTGTACTTGAAAAACGTCTGCCATGTATATGCTTACTTGTGTGCTGATAAATGAATACAAAATGTAACACATGCATACACTATTACTAATGAAGAAATGTAGTTCACAATTATGTGAAAACTACTCATGTTGAAATGAAGTGATCAAACTGTTTGTGGCAGATCAAGCGTCTTCATTTGTTGCTTACTGTCAAAGATATGGCTATGGACGTTCCTGCAAATTTAGAGGCTCGTAGGCGCATATCATTCTTTGCTACTTCTCTGTTTGCAGATATGCCTGATGCTCCTAAAGTACACAATATGCTGTCATTCAGGTCAATTATATGTTCACGAGTATTTCATTTCCTTTTGAAATTATCTGAAATTTCTTCATTCTACCATGCATGTTATATTTATTGTTAATTATTGTTAGTCTTTGACCACAAATGACACTTTGGAAAACTAGTTTTGAAAAGATTAATATTGTGGCAAATTGGTATTTACTATTCTCTTACTGTATCAATCTTTGGTTTCTGCTATTTCTAATTTTGATTTAGATCATGTCATAGAAGTTCTCTTGCATTTTCAAGGTGGTATTACTCTTGTTACAAATAGGGTATCCTTGGTTTGATTTGTTGGCACTTTTACTTATCAATGAAAATGGGAAACTGATTATACATTTTAATTATAATTCAACTAGTACTTAATTCATAATTTTTTTTCTTTATTCTCCCTTTGTTTCAAATGCTTTCTTTCTACAATTTTTTAATTTCTTGGAGACTTAATGACTGATAAGTGAGTCTTGGGAACGTGAAGAATTCTTCCAGTAGAGTATGTACAAGAGATTGAAAGACAGTAAACTTGTGAAAGCAACTAAAGATATGCAAAAAAGTGTAGATTTTATGTATAGCGCATCTTGCAAACACTATATCAGGTTGGACATGTTGGGAATAAAAAAGTGAAAACATTTTAAATTTACATCACCAGTAGAAAAAAAAAACCATTACAGGTAAAAAGGGTAAGTAGAGAAAGAAAAGAATAGCGAGACTTGAACCTCAGACCACTACCCAATTCTCCACCCACATCTACATAGATATTTGTTTGATGTCCATAATCTGGACATTTAAGGCACTTCAAATTTTATTAGGATACCCGTACAGGTGGAAAAGTGAAAAATAATGACGATCCTTGTGTAATTATTGTTTAGTTGCATATCAAATATTAGTTTCCTGCAATATTATTCTTATTCATAAATCTTTCTACTGATAACTGATTGGGAATTGCAGTATTCATTCACAGACATCAAACTAAGAGGTCGACCTTTCAGATTTTAGAATCATATTGTGATAATTTATATCTAACTTTTAAATTAATACATTATGAATCTTATTGAAATAAAATAATTCTATCTTAAACAATAACACTTGTGATTGGTGTAGTGTTTTAACTCCACATTACATTGAGGACGTTAACTTTTCACTGGAGGAACTTCATTCAAGTCAGGAGGAGGTCTCTATCATCTTTTACATGCAAAAGATATTTCCAGGTTACCATAAAATATGAAATTTGATTATGCATTTCGAACATTCCATTTGTTCAAAGCTCTCAGTATGTTGCTCCAATTTCATCAGATGAGTGGGAAAACTTTCTGGAACGTATTGGTTGTGAAAACCTGGAGAGTTTAAAAGATGATCAAAAGAAAGAAGAACTTAGACAGTGGGCTTCATTCCGGGGACAGACACTAAGCAGAACAGGTACAGATAATGTAATATTCTTAAAATTAAATATTCTTGCAATTGTAACCCATTGTATGATCATTTTCAATCATTTTTTGTAACAGCTAGAGGGATGATGTACTACAGAGAAGCCTTAAAATTACAAGCCTTTCTTGACATGGCTGAAGACGAAGGTTTGTAACTGAGTATGAGTAACATTACTCACTGGTATTTGGCTTAAAAAACGAAAAAGAATTCACTGGTATTTGGCTATGGTCCAGTGAAATTCTGAATCTAACTCCCTTTACAATTGCTTGATCTTATTTTCAAAGAACACAAATTCAATGAAACCAATTCATTATGTGGCTGATTCTGTTAATGCAGATATTCTTGAGGGCTATGAGACTGCTGAAAGAGATAACAGTGCATTATTTGCTCATCTAGAAGCTCTAGCAGACATGAAATACACCTATGTCATTTCCTGTCAATCATTTGCTTCACAAAAGACTTCGAAAGATCCCCGTGCTCAAGATTTAATCGACTTAATGAAAAAGTAGGTCTTTATGAGAAAAACTTGCATCTTGAAATATAATAAGTAGACAATAACTCATGTATGCATGTTTTCTGGCAGGTATCCATCTCTTCGTGTTGCTTATGTAGATGAACAGGAGGAGATTACGCAGGGTAAACCTCACAAAGTGTACTCATCTAAACTGGTTAAAGTTGTCAATGGTTATGATCAGGTAGAGGAATTTTTTTTTACAGAATTATTCTTGGAAATATTTCCTAGATGGACATCCTCATTTATTATCTCTGCTAAAGACCATGTCAATCCAAAACTTAAATTGTTAAGTGAAGGTCCATGATTAATTACATTAATTTTTCTAACACACCCCCAACACGAAAGCGCTTTGGGCTTGACGTGTAGACTAAACACAAACCCACCATACCTTGTACCGAAACTTAATTTTAATTATGAGAATTGAGGGTGAAAATGGTAGAATTCTTGACATCTTGGTTATAAATGTTTTAATACCATGTCAAACAGTGGTAGAGCCACATACTAGTGAGGGGGACACATACCCCACTCAATTTAATTTTTTTGTTTGCTAAATATGTATATATTGCTATATGTAAAGACTCCCCTCTAATTTATATTTGATCCATTTAAAATTTTTTTTTTATTATTTGATTTATTTTAAGTTTATATTTAACTCGCTTAAATTTATATTTGATTCACTATGAAATAATTTTTTTATTATTTAATTCATTTTTAAATTTGTATTTGATTTATTTGAATCACTATAAAATAACCTTCCTGGTGGTTCATCTATTTCGAGTTGTGCTTTGTGTGGGTATTAGATTGGTAAAATTCCCAATTTGTTTGAATGAATTTCGTTCTGTGATTGTTTCTTTTATTTTAGAGTATACATTTTTCCATGTACTTATATTACTATTATTAAATTCTTTAAATTGACATTTTTATTTTTTTATATAAAATATGGATAAATTTCTCAAAAGAAAATCATTTTTTGAGCAATAAATTTTTTTATGCACAAAATTGTTCAAAGTAACATCAAATTAAAATTAACTTGGAAGATCTTCTAGCAAATCCTGGGTTACATCTTAAAATTTCTTATTATCATTCCAATGGCCAAGACAAAATACGAAGGTAATACTTGCAAAAAGGACCCCCTAACCTTAGGGTCCTGCCTCCACCAATAGTGTCAAGGACCACATCAACCCAAAAAATTAAGCTTTTAATTGAAGAATCACAATGGGTCATATGAATGATGCTAATAATTTCAACCTCCATAGATTAAAGTTCTAGAGAAAGTAATTCCTAATTGTCCTTTATTATCAATCAGAAGAACTTTTTTTTTTTTTTACCTTTTTTTATGCCAATGTGTCACTTAAATGAAACGGCAGGGTTATCAGTGAACATAGAGAACCTACAACCAAAATATTATCTTAAATGCTAAAGCGTTACCATTCAAAAAATAATAATAATAATCGTGTTGCTTCATAAGAAATTAGTGTTACAGCAAACCTGTAATGAAGCCACAAATTTAAATGCTTGAAGTCAAATACTCTTATTTTTTGATGTAGTAATTTAAATTAACTATGGTGCTTATACTTTCTTATTACAGATAGTGTCAAGAAAGCCAAATTATCTTTATTGTTTTATGTGTGTTAGCTTTTCTTTTTTGATATACTCCGCTTAAAACTTTTGAGAGGCGAAAATCTTCCTATCTGATGACATCAATGGTACTTAAAACCACAAATCTATTTCTGTCATGATCAAAACTCCAAGTAAATACACTTTCTGCAGTTCAGGGCTAGAAAACAGATTTATCACTCTATGTAGATCAAGAGTAGAAGAAAATGTAGCCAAAAAAAAGAGAGAAGAAATATAAACGCACAACTTTCTTTGAGTGGGTGTTAAGTCTTGGGTGCATTTGGTATGCATGTAGTATCTCTGTGGAAAAGACTAAAAGGGGAGAAATAAAAAGGTTGAATTAATGCATCTTGCTCAGGTACCATATGGGAGGATGAAAGAAGAGGTTGAGACTTGAGAGAATTGGTCAAGTGTAAGAAGGGATGACCGTTACCTATATATATCATTACTGTTCTGAAGAAATTACAATTTTATCCTTAGGAAAAACGATCTAAAATATTATCAATACTAATACTTGACGATAGGTTCCCTATCTAATGAGTAGAAGAAAACTTAATTGTTAAGGAACCAACTATCCCGAAAT
This sequence comes from Gleditsia sinensis, assembly GCA_037074535.1. Classification (NCBI taxonomy): domain Eukaryota; kingdom Viridiplantae; phylum Streptophyta; class Magnoliopsida; order Fabales; family Fabaceae; genus Gleditsia; species Gleditsia sinensis. The sequence continues at coordinate 16,186,755 of CM073466.1, read as the reverse complement.
GCTTAAGCTGTTAGGTAAGACATTAGAATGGTTTTTATCTCTAATACACCCCTTCACTAAAGATAAACGGGTTGACAAGAATTGAACTCTTGGTTGCCTAGACAAGGTGATGCTGATATTATGCCAAGGAACCAACTAGTCCAAAGGCCTAAGCTATTGGTAGGATGGTTTAATTAACATTTCAAACATTCATAGTTATTTCAAACTATTTACTATCAAATCAAATGCCTGATTTCAGCTTCACTGTTGATACATTTTTCAGTTGTATTACTGATATAGTACATAAGTACTTAAATACATTACTAATGATTTGATGAGCATGTTGCTTGTCTTTTACAGGTAATATATCGCATAAAGCTTCCTGGTCCACCAGATATTGGAGAAGGGAAGCCTGAAAATCAAAATCATGCCATAATATTCACTCGTGGCGAAGCCCTTCAAACAATTGATATGAACCAAGTATGCTTCTTTGCTATCACTTTAGAAGTTAATCATTTCCTCTATGTTCTTATGAGTATCTGGCTTTATAGGATAATTACTTGGAAGAAGCACTAAAAATGAGAAATCTTCTGCAAGAATTCCTTCGACGCCAAGGACGGCGCCCTCCTACAATACTTGGTCTAAGGGAACACATATTCACTGGAAGGTTAGCCGTTTCTACTACATAAACTAATATTACTCTAGCTAATACCACTTTATGGAAAAAATGAGCAAGTTTCCTTGCAATTAGAAATACTCATAACTAATAATAAATGCATTATGAATCACATAATCCTTAATTATGTTAACGAAACAAATAATTCCATAAACAAATATTGCATATTGTAGTTTCCTAAATTTGTTACATACTTAAAACCAAATGTGACCTAGAGGATAAACGTGCTAACTTAGGATAATCCATTAATAACTCTTCTCCTTTTGGTCTTTCTTCCATCATTTTCCTTTTTAATTTAAGTTTCATTTTTTCTTTTTTGCTACTCATAGTTTCACATCCGCTTCGCACCCTAACAAGCATACTTGATCCATAATATGAGCTGTTAAAATTACACATTTCAAAATTCAATTTGTAATTTGCACATTTGATACTGAGCTCACATATATACCTTTTAAAGGACCTGACACCAGAAGGGATGGGGTGGAGAATGAGCTGGCACAAAGTAGCACCTATATAACTCTGACACTGTCATTAGAACTTATTTGCAAGATTACATTAAATGGCCTCCTAATTAGGATCGGTATTCTCAACCTGCTCGCATCCCTTCCATGGGTCTATTCCAATGAACTAAGCTTCGCTGAATCACAGGCTATCATTATTGTCCCTTCCATGAGTAGAAGAGATACCACCAGGCACCAGGCAAGGAGTAGCAGTGCCTTCCCCTAAATATTTTATTATTAGCAACCCAGTTGCTTTTGTAGACTTGTAGTACTGTTAATAAATGTCTAATACATCAATCACCAATTAGAAAGATGTTACTAATAGGATGTCTTTCATATTTTTTTTTTCTCTGCAGTGTGTCTTCTTTGGCATGGTTCATGTCATATCAAGAGACCAGCTTTGTCACTATTGGTCAAAGAATTCTAGCTGATCCTCTCAGGTAATAAGTACAAAACTTCCATTCTGAAGATTCAGGCAACTACAGATTATAATAATTTTTTTATTATGTCCATGAATTGTTTGAAAAACTTAAGGAAGTTTTGTTATGGGGTTCTGTGGTTTGTATGTTTGGAGAGGAATGCCCCCATCTTTAAGGGCATATCCTTGCCTTTAGCTTTGTTATGGGATAAAATTGTGTATATCGCTTCTCTTTGGTGTTTTGCACGTGGTTTTTTCAATGGAGTTACCATGTCTATGATTTATATGCAAAGAGATTGGACAGCTCTTCTACGCTAATTAGTCTTATAGGGATTTTGTTTTTTTGTTCTGCTTTATATGTATTTTCTGTCTTGAGGATTTCTTATCCCCCACCTTTTTGTACTTTTTTCTCTTTCTAATACAATTTCTTCGTTTGTAAAAAAAAACAAAATAAAATGATTCCTGATAGTTGTACAAACAATTACTAACATCTACCATGCAAGTAGAAGGTCCTATTTACCTGTTCTTTTATGCATAATATTTATTTCCTAACTCCATATATCAATTGCTTATTTATCATTCCTAATGTTCAAACTTCTCATTCAGGGTAAGGTTCCACTATGGCCATCCAGATGTATTTGATAGAGTTTTTCACATCACAAGGGGGGGAATAAGCAAAGCATCAAAAACAATTAACTTGAGTGAGGATGTTTTTGCTGGTAGGAACTGGTCACTGTAACATTATATATGCTGACCTTATGAACTACATGTGATTAATTAGTACACGATTTTTATCCTTATAAGAGGAAGTACATTTTGTTTATGTCATGCAGGTTATAATTCTACTTTACGAAGGGGATGTATCTCCTACCATGAATACTTGCAAGTTGGCAAAGGTCGTGATGTAGGCCTAAACCAGATCTCAAAATTTGAAGCCAAGGTAGCAAATGGAAACAGCGAGCAAACTATAAGCCGTGACGTATTTCGCCTTGGGCGTCAATTCGATTTCTTCCGGATGCTATCTTGTTATTTCACCACCATTGGCTTTTACTTCAGTAATCTAGTAATGTCGTTCAACCAACATCTATTCTTATATATATATATATATATATATATATATATATATATATATATATATATATGTTTGAAGTTTTGTTTCTTGGTGTCTTCAACTTACATATCTTAAGCTAAAACTAGAATGTTGTAGTTAGTGGGTAGTTACTTGAATTTGAAACTATCTAATATTTCTTTATTTTTCAAATAATAAAATATAGAATATTGTAATTAGTGAGTAGTTATTTGATAATTTAGAACTATTTCACTATCTATTTTTCAAATGAAAAAAATAAAAAGTAAATTCACACTCATGTTAATGTATGTCAAGTTGCTAGTTTACTTCTATGTCATGCCATTTGGAAAACCTCCTTACCTGTATACTGCATTGTCAATGACATGTAATTGCTTAATTTTTCACAAAAAAAATATTAAGATTTGGGGGTATTGCAAAATCCTTAGGTCGAATTGCACTTCTCATCATATTTCACCAAAGGGCAGATGTGTTATCATCCTGTCTAGCATGTGTGTTCCTATCCAAATTTCATGTCAATATCACATGCAGTCGTTAAACTTTTTCAACTAGTGTTTTGATAAATCAGAGTGTATGTGCCAATTTTCATAGAAAAAGGAGGAAAGTGCAATTGGACCTAAAGATGAGGGTAAGAAAGTGCATTTTCCCCTCAAGAATTCTTCTACGTACAACTACCTATTCCCTACATAGTCTAGCATTACATCATTGGTGAAGCTTTACACACTCTAATTAAGTTGTTATGTTCTTCCATTGTTTTCTTAGAGTAGTATGACAAAATTCTTTTTATATTTGATACTTTGTACGTTGTCTATGATATGTGCCTACAAGTTTGATTGATTCGAATTCCTGTTGAATTGCCCCACAGATTTCAGTAATAGGAATATATGTATTTCTCTACGGGCAGCTATACCTGGTCCTTAGTGGGTTAGAAAGAGAACTTATTATTGAGGCTCGAATCAAGAATGTACAATCCTTGGAAACAGCTCTTGCCTCCCAGTCATTTATACAGCTCGGCCTTCTAACAGGATTACCAATGGTCATGGAGATAGGCCTTGAGAAAGGTTTCCTGACAGCCCTGAAAGATTTTGTCCTCATGCAGTTGCAGCTGGCTGCAGTTTTTTTCACTTTCTCCCTTGGAACAAAAATCCACTATTTTGGCCGAACAATTTTGCATGGAGGTGCTAAGTACAGACCTACAGGACGCAAAGTTGTCGTGTTCCATTCTAGCTTCACTGAAAATTACAGATTGTATTCAAGAAGCCACTTTGTCAAGGGGTTTGAACTATTGCTGCTATTGATTGTTTATAATATGTTCAGAAGGTCTTACCAGAGTAGCATGGCATACGTGCTAATAACTTATGCCATTTGGTTCATGTCATTAACTTGGTTGTGTGCGCCTTTTCTTTTTAACCCTGCTGGGTTCAGCTGGGGTAAGACAGTAGATGACTGGAAAGAATGGAATAAATGGATCAGGCTACAGGGTGGTATAGGAATTCAGCAGGATAAAAGTTGGCATTCTTGGTGGGATGATGAGCAAGCCCATCTTCGACGGTCAGGTCTCATATCCAGGTTGATTGAAATACTGCTTTCTCTTCGTTTTTTCATCTATCAGTATGGCCTGGTCTATCACCTTGACATCTCTCAACATAGCAAAAACTTTCTGGTTTATGTTCTTTCGTGGGTTGTGATTCTTGCAGTTTTCCTCTTGGTGAAGGTAATATCTCTTTATGGCCTCTCCTGGAATCCTTTTCATAATTATTCAGCTAAATACAAGCATATAAGCTAAGTTAAGGCTCTTCGTGGATGAAAATATCAGTAAATTTTACTTCATGAATTAGCTCCAGTAGACTGGTTAAAATATAAAGCTTCAGGAACAACTGTCCTAAATATTTTAGCACTAGTGTTTCTATAGATTCTAAAGCAAATTCCAAGTAGTTCTTTTTTACTGCATCATTTTTCTGATTTACAAACTATTCTGTGTCTCACTCCAAGCTGACTGGCCTATGACAACTTGAAAAACAGGTCTAATCATCTAACCTAAAATGGCTACCCAGATTATCTAAATTACCAAACCCTATCTTGGTAGTGAACGGCACCACTTTAAATTTGACCAGTAATTGAACTAGTTGTTTATGAATATGACGATACTTAATTCGTGGGATATATATTCTGCATGCTTATGTTTTGGTGGTGTTTTTCATTACCTGCTTCATATTCTTATATAATTAACCTTCATCCATGGTCTATTGTACTCTTTAGCCTTGTTTGAATAGTTTGAGCACTAGAAAGTTCAACTCTTTCTTTGAATGTTATTAATGTTGTCAATGATCATTTCAACTCAAAGGATTAAGCTTTGAAGTGAAGACCCATGAATAGTTTTAAGCTTAAATTTGTCATTTTGGTATTGCAAATGTTTCAGTTTGGTCTTGGTTCAAAACGAAGCAATGTTACCCTTATATTTTCTTTAAAAGTACAATTAAATCCTTCTATTACAATTCCATCATTATGTTAACCTAAAAAAATGCTGACGTGAAATCATGGCCTTTTTTTTTTTCACATGGACTATTTAGATGACACAGGTAACTAAAGTCGTGTGTTTTCAGTTGGGAAAAATGGTGTGGGGGATTGATATTATGTGAATAAAATGTGATTTTCAGTTGCTTGGATGTCCACATGAAAAAAAAGGCCATATAGGTGGTAGTTTAATGTCCACATTATCATTTTCTATTAACACAATGACGGAACTATGATACAAAAATTTAATTGAAATATTTTGAACAAAAAAGAAGAAAGAATAGCATTGCTTCGTTTTTGAAACAGAGAGATAAAATGGGAAAGTTTACCTAACCAAATGGGACAAAGTGTATTTAAGCCATAGTTTCCAACACACCCCTCATGCAAAAAGTCTTTTTGGATTTGAAGTGTAGACAAGGCACAAGTCCACTAATCTAGTCCTGAAATTTCATTTAATTATGAAGAATGAGAGGTAACAAGAATTGAACTTTAGACTACTTAGTCATAAAAACTCTAATACCATGTCAAATAATATTTCAACTCAAAAGTTTAAAGTTGTAAGAAAAACTATGAATAGTTTCATTATAATTTCTAACAAATGTTAACAAAAGTCTACCTGCACGGTGTCTTTTGACTTGTCAGATATAGCAAATCTTTTGGTGAAAGGGAAAGGGTTTAAAAATAGAACAAAGAGGATGGATACAAACATTATGTAGCTAGGGATACAATTTAGTGCTATAACTGGCTGAGCAGAATTAAAAATAACACTCAAGACTTGGATCTTCTGATCATGACTAACTAGAATAAGTTAAGGTCTCTTCTTAAGGAAGGGTCATCTACTTTGTTATCAAGAGTTTGGAACATAACTTTATTAAATAATCTGTTTTCTCATGGTAGGTGCTGCACCATCCCATGATAATTATAGTTTAACATCTATGCAGGCTGTCAACATGGGAAGGCAACTATTCAGTGCCAATTATCAGCTCGGATTCAGATTTTTCAAGGCATTCCTGTTCGTTGGTGTTCTTTCTATTATTATAACTCTTTCCATTATATGTGAACTGTCTCTGACGGACTTATTCGTTTGCTGTCTAGCATTCATGCCAACTGCCTGGGGCTTGATACTGGTAATCTTAGTAACCTTGGATGAAACAAAATACCTCTTTTCGTAGGGTACTTTGTCCCTGCAGAGCACAAACTGACTTTTTTGTTGGTCCAGATTGCACAAGCTGTGAGGCCCAAGATAGATCAGACAGGAATGTGGGACTTCACCCGAGCACTTGCAAGAGCTTATGATTATGGAATGGGCGTAGTTCTGTTTGCTCCCATAGCTATTTTGGCATGGCTACCAATTATTAAAGCCTTCCATGCTCGAATCCTCTTCAATGAGGCATTCAAAAGGCACTTGCAGATCCAACCAATACTTGCTGGGAAAAGGAAGCAGCACAAACCTTGATAATGATTCTTGTAGTAATCTTGTACAGTTGTCGAGTTATACCTTACATTCTACAGGGAAGATTTTAGGAACTAGACAGAATTCACAGTAGGCAGGCACAGTTGCATAATTGTAAGTATACCTAGTCAAACGAAGGAAAACATATTTTTTTATTTTTCATTAATTGGTTGAATAAGTTGAAATGAATAGGAATTACTGCCAACAATATTAGCTTCATCCTAAGACCATTGCTCTCTACATAATAATATCGGCCTTTACAAACAGAGTTTAGGGGTAAATCTAGCCAGTGTCTTGAGGTTGCCCTTAACCTATTGTGTACATCTAACTTAAACCTTCAATTTTAAAAGCCTCTTTGGCTTACATTTTATTGTTCAATTCAGCTTTATGTAAATTCTCCCATGTTAGAGGCAAAGGCAATTTTTTGTATTATGGTTAGTTTATTTTGCAGGCACTTTAACTAATTTATCTATGTTAGAGGTAGACCATCCATGTTGGAATTAGGGCTACAAGGGAACACCTTGTGGTTTAATCCTATGAAATTGTTGTAGTTAATACTCAAATATGTGACAATACACTTAATTACACATCTCATATTTATCTCTACCACTGGGACAACCTTTAAAGTTACAAAAACATCCTTAATAAAAAAATAATTTATATCTTTCTTTCTTTTAAACATGATTAGTTCAAATCTTATGTTTAGAATCAAGGTGACAAGTGAGCAACTCCTATATGGCTACATGGCATATGAAAGGTTTAAATTGTGTGTTTATATATTAACGCAATAACAACTTTAACTTTAACTTTATTTGAGAGTTAGTTTTATTCGATCTTTTTTTCTCATGTGAGTATATAGTTGTATATCTGATCTTATTTGACCAATATCTTAATATAAAGTTATAGATCTGAATTTAAAATTATAGATTTTAACATAAATACAAAAATTTGAAACTTCACTTTCTCTTCAAACAAGAGAAAAATAATTTCCTATAAGATTTTAAAAAAATTCCTAGTGAGTGGAAAAAAAATTTCTAAGAAAAGAAAATTACACACAAAGAAAAAAAATAGAAAAAAAAATGGAAGTGGGGACAGCCGTGTGTCAAACCCTGACACGTTAGCGCCACGTAGGCACGACGTGGATATGATTTGGCGCCTAGTAAACAGCTGAGTCATGCGAGCATCTAGAAGGTTTTAAAATGTTCTAGAACATTTTAGATAACTCTTGTATATTCTAAAAGTCTCTAGAATCCTATAGAAGTATCTAGAATATATTGAAATACCCTAGAATATAGTAGAATGTTCTAGAAGGTAATAGAAATACTTTGTAGGTCCTAGAATATTCTAGAACAGTGTGGAGACATCATGTAAATACTAGTAGGCCTAGAATTCTCTAGAAGCTTAATGTAGACCGTTAGATCAAATTGATCCCAACCATTGATTCAAGGGGAGGTGGCCTATATAAACCCCTCACCCTCTCATTTGTAAACCATCCAAGAAGTTCTCATCAATAGAAGTTCTCTAGCATTCTTCAAGTTCTCTTACTTTCTCTCTTGCTCTCTTTAGTCACTTTGCCTCTGGGAGAGGCGTCTTGAGGAAGGCTGATTTAGTTAAGCATCAGGAGGAGCGTCTTATCTAAGTGCCGCACGGTTCTTACTAGGGAAAAAAGAGTAAGTTCGTGACAAATGGTATCAGAGCTCGGTTCGCAAAGGGCGTGAACGACTCTACCAGCAGAATGTGTGAGGGGAAGGGATGTTTCCATTCCCGCCGGTGGTGGTAAGAAGTCCGTGGTACAAGCAGGCCAAGGACTGAAGACTTTGTTGTCTTGGAGGAGAGGGTGTCGCTGTTGGAGAACACCTTGGAGGCCATGGACATGCGCCTACAGAGGGGTGAATACGATAAGGAGATCTTAGAGTCTCACGTATTGGGACAACTTGATCTCATAAAGGAGGACGTGTTCAATGCTCAAAAGGGTGAGAAGGAAAGGGCTGAGCACTTTGATACCCTGGAGAGCAAGATAGAGATTGTCATAAGGCAACTTGATAGCCTTAAGGCATCTTTGGATGAAGTCAGGATGCGATCTAGCAGTTCTGCAGGTTCGAGTGGAGCGCGAAAAACTTCAAGGATCGATCTCCCCAAGCCAAAGGAGTTCAAAGGCGTGAGGGACGCCAAAGAAGTGTAAAACTTCCTTTGGCAAATGGAGAGATATTTCGAATGCATGAGTATTGAGGAGGAACATATAAAGGTACGCATTGCTTCCCTTTATCTCACTGACAATGCAACTCTATGGTGGAGAAGAAAGCACGCAGACATGGAGAAAGGTCTGTGCACCATCAATACATAGGAAGAATTCAAGAAAGAGTTGAAGAGGCAATTCTTTCCAGAAAATGTGGTTAAGTATTGGGGATTGCCTAAGACAATCATAAGTGATAGGGATTCCCGCTTCACTGGCCGCCTATGGACCGAGTTATTCAAACTCTTGGGTTCGGAGCTACACTTTTCCATAAGTTTTCATCCACAGACAGATGGACAGATTGAGAGGGTGAATGCGTTGTTGGAATGTTATCTAAGACATTTTGTGAGTGCAAACCAGAAGAACTGGGCAAAGCTCTTGGACGTAACATAATTCTCTTACAACCTTCAGAAGAGCGAGTCTACGGGGAAGAGTCCTTTTGAAGTTGTGACTGGGCAACAGCCACTTACACCTCACAATCTTACAAACTCTTATCAGGGGAGAAGCTCAGGAGCTTACCACATGGTGAAATCTTGGCAAGAGCAGGCCGATGTTGCACACTCTTACTTGAATAAAGCGGAGAAGAGGATGGAGAAGTGGGCAGATAAAAAGAGGCGGGACGTGGAATACTAGGTGGGAGACATGGTCATGGTGAAGTTTCTCCCACAACAGTTCAAGGCTTTCAGAAAGGTGCACAAAGGCCTAATTCGTAAGTACGAAGGCCCGTTTAAGGTTGTTGGACGAGTAGGAAAGGTTTCCTACAAGCTCAATCTTCCTCCAAGGATGAAGATACATCCGATCTTCCATGCCAGTATGCTCAAACCCTACCATGAGGACAAGGAAGACCACGGAAGGAGTGACTCCAGGCGAGCGCCTCCCATTGTTATCAAGTCTTTTGATCGAGAAGTGGAGGAAGTCTTGGCTAGCCGAGTTCAGAGAAAGAGAGGGGTATCACCAAGTACCCAATATCTCATCAAATGGAAGGGATTGTCAGAGAGTGAGGATAGTTGGGAAGCAGAAGAAGATCTTTGGCAGTTCCAAAACCACCTAAAGCGCTTTTATGAGATGAACGCGACGAGGACATCTGCGCTATAGGTGGGGGAGAGTGTCACACCCTGACACATTAGCGTCACGTAGGCACGACGTGGACATGATTTGGCGCATAGTAAGCAGCTGAGTCATGCGAGCATCTAGAAGGTTTTAGAATGTTCTAGAACATTCTAGATAACTCTTGTACATTCTGGAAGTCTTTAGAATCCTATAGAAGTATCTAGAATATATTGGAATACCCTAGAATATAGTAGAATGTTCTAGAAGGTAATAGAAATACCTTGTAGGTCTTAGAATATTCTAGAACAGTGTGGAGACATCATGTAAATACTAGTAGGCCTAGAATTTTTTAGAAGCTTAATGTAAACTGTTGGATCAAATGGATCCCAACTATTGATTCAAGGGGAGATGACCTATATAAACCCCTCACCCCCTCATTTGTAAACAATCCAAGAAGTTCTAATCAATAGAAGTTCTTTAGCATTCTCCAAATTTTCTTATTTTTTCTCTTACTCTCTTTAGTCACTTTGTCTCTGGGAGAGGCGTATTGAGGAAGGCTGACTTAGTTAAGTATCAGGAGGAGCGTCTTAAGTAAGTGCTGCACGATTCTTACTAGGGAGAAAAGAATAAGTCCGTGACACATGACTAATCAAAGGAATTCTCTCTCTCTTTATTTGCTGCGGCGTGAGGTGGAGTTAGAATGGTCCCCTTAGTGGGTGATGTTTACAAGTAATCTGCACGTTAAATAGGCCAGCTCGTGAGCTACTATGCAAAATGAGTTGGTTTGAATATGACCCATTTTAGATTTTTTTAATTAAAAATATTTTAAAACCAATCTTGTAACGTCTGTGATTGTAAGATTTATATAATATTAAAGATTCGAACATTTTTGTGTAACTTTGACTAATATTAGTTCGACATACAAAAATGTATAAGATAAAAAAAAAAAAAAAGATTGAACAGAAATCGAAGCCGAATGGATCATGGAATTATGAGAAGCGTATACCAAGTAAATGCTGGTAAGAGGAGAACCCCCAGTAATTGCCATAAAAACCATTTTCATACCAAAAGCAGACCTGTAACTCTAAATAAAATTACCCAATTAAGATTCAGCTAAGAACCTCTCAAATCACTTTGACAAACCAGGTGGAACCCAACTATAGAATTGCTTTGTCTGATGTCCTGCTTTATATTGTTAAAATAACACTCAATGAAGAAGCCTGGACATTTTCAAAATCACTGCATTGCCGTGATTATACAGACACCAACATATAATGATGAAATCCTCGGCTAAAACGAGTCTAAACTCCTCGGCCTGAATAATATATATATTTTTTTAAAATATATATTTTATATATCAATTTAGTTTATTTTTATTGTTAGAAATATATAATTTAATAATTTTTAAAATACTTTAATATTTTTTTTAAAAAAAAAAATCAACTCGTCGTAATCAAGCCCAACGCAACCTTGTTCAACTCCAATTTTTGACTTGCTTTTTCCCCCTTCTCTTCCTTTTTTGCTGGGTACAACTAAGAAATGCGGATTTGGTTGCAAGAGTTCAAAAATTCTAACAATGTCAAAATTTTACCAAACATGATTTCTAGAGCCCTTCTTACCAACCCCAAAATCGCTCACCCTTTGATTTTCAACTCTCTTGCCACTGCTAACTCCAGTGCCACTGCAATTCCTCGTCCTCCTCTCTTTTCTTCTTCTTCGTCAGCGTCTGACAGAGATTCTGCCATTCTGACGAGGCTGAACCACAAAGACTGGTTAACTCCCAAAGAGGTTTTGAACATCGTAAATGCACTCACACACCCAGGTTCCGCCATTACAGTCTTGGAACTCTACTCCAAGCGCAAGGACTATAAACCCAATGAGGCTTTCTACATTTCCGTTATTCACAAGCTTGCTCAGGCCAAAATGTTCGATGTCATTGAGAATCTCGTGCAAAGAATCAAAATCGAGAGGAACTGTCGTTTATCCGATGACTTCTTCTACAACCTCATCAGGGTTTACGGCAACATGGCTGGTCGTATAAACAGAGCCATCGAGACCCTTTACGACATGCCCAAGTATCATTGTTGGCCGAGCGTGAAGACTTTTAATTTCGTGCTGAATCTGCTTGTTTCGGCTAAGCTGTTCGATGTTGTTTATGAGGTTTACACCTCTGCTTCTAAGTTGGGTGTTGAGATTGATTCTTGTTGCCTCAATATACTCATAAAAGGTTTGTGTGATTGTGGGAAATTGGAGGCTGCCTTCAATGTGCTCGACGAATTTCCTAAGATAAGATGTGAACCCAATGTGAGAACTTTTTCTACGCTTATGCATGCTTTGTGTGAGAAAGGGAAGGTGGACGATGCGTTTGGGTTGTTGGATAGAATGGAAAGAGATGGGATTTGGCCGGATACGATCACTTTTAACATCTTAATTGCAGGGCTTCGGAAACAGGGAAGAGTTGAGGAGGGGAAGGAGTTGTTAGAGAGAATGCAGCTTAAAGGTTGTTCTCCCAATGCAAGTTCTTATCAAGAGGTTCTGTATGGCTTGCTTGATGCTGAGAGGTTTGTTGAAGCCAAACATCTCATGAATAGGATGGTTTTGAAAGGTATCACTCCAAGTTTTGTGTCCTATAAGATGATAATTCAGGGACTGTGCAAGATAAATGTAGTGGGTGATGTAGATTGGGCCTTGAAGCAGATGGTGCAGCAAGGCTTTGTGCCAAAGATGGGGATGTGGAAGCAGATTGTACGTATTATGGTTTCACAGGAGAAAAGTTCCAATAGTGTTTCTTTTGAACGTATTTTGGAGAATTAACTTGATGATCAAACAATCTTCTGCATATATTCATGTGCTCTAGGATGCTCTTGTGGGTATCCAGGGAAAGGCTAGTCAACCCCAATGTATGGAAGAAGCTATGGACATTTCAACCAAAACATGATGATCATGAGATCAAGAATGACACAGATTCTTAGGATAATCAGGTTTATCAAGCTAATTATGAATGAACATTTAAAATACCAAGAGAAGTCCCACTAAAAACTGTTTCTAATAGTTATTCATGATTGGATTGGTTTTTGTAGACCAGGTACCTAAGAATTTTTCGCACGTACTTCAGTAGAGTGGGTGTCTACTGATAATTGCTTTCAAAAGCAAGTGGAGTTTGTTGGATTTAGCACAAAATCAAGGGCTTTTTTTTTTTTTTTTGCCTGTGAAGGAGAGGTTGTATGCACAATGAGGCAAAGTGATGGGTGTCCCAAAGTAGTATTCGAATCGAAGTGAAAAGTATCTTTTGCTCGTTAGTCCGTGTCTTAAAAAACCTCAATACTGAATATAGAGGGGGCTTTGATTTGAAAGAGAAACTATACTGTTCTTTATTAGTACCGGACTTCTCAATCTTTGGCTTGGCTCATGTTGAACTATGCCCGTACAAGAATCTCTAGTATGACCATAGCTTCTCCAAAATTTCAAGACCTTAAAATGGCTATCTTTCAGTTTTCAGGGTCTGGGACTTGGTAATGAATGTGGTTTAAATTCTGGTAAATGAGCAACTTCCAGAAAACCCATTTCCCTAGTGGTAAAATCGTGATTCTAAAAACTAGCTGAGGTTAAGATGCCGGCAAAGCAGCAAATAAATTCCTTTTGTTTAAAATCCTAGCTGAAGCAGCATCCAGGGTTGCAGGCTGCTAATTCATAGCCAAGGGAGATCCAGAGGCAACCCACCTTGCTCACATGTAGGGATGGCAACGAAGCGGAGCACGTAATTGAATAAATGAAATTATATATATAAACTTTATTAGTATAAATTATAAATGTATAAAAACATATATATAGTAAAGTAATTGAATAAACGAATAATATTTTGATAATTTTAATGTAGTGAAACATATTTTCGGCTGCCAGAAAATCTACCTCATCCCTGTCCCTAGAAAGAAAAATTCCCACATGTGGGGCAATCTCCATGGGAATTCTCGCAAATAGGCATCCCCACTCATCCCACTCCATTCCAGCAACAAAGCTTGCCAAAACACTAGATTATGCAGATAAACAAATAATCTAAAACATCTTATCCACTAAGATATTTTAGACTATTTATAAGGCAATAAATACAAGCCCATATGTACTTCATTCTCGTCCTGACAAGGGACAGGAACAAACAGAGATTACATTTTTGACTAAGATATGGTTCAGATTCTTCAGAATTGTTTTGAAAAACAAGGAAACAGAAAAGGGACATCATGAGTCTTATGAATTATCTTGTCCTACACATAATCAGAACGCTAGTTAAGATATTGCCATTGGACCATTCAAATCGTTGTCAGTATCACCTCTTTTTATGATATTAGGGGGGGGGGGGGAAACCATACTGTATACCATTAGAATTTTGAATTCTTGTTACTGTCAAGTTCTTTACATGCTTCCAAGCTTATACAAAGATATCCAAAATCTTCCTAATACTATCAGAGCATCCACTAGGATGGCTGTACAAACAAGAGAATCAACACATTTATAACATAGATCTTAAGTTGGGCAAGATAGATACCCTAGCTAAGACAAACTCTTCAGTTGGACAACCATATATCATCTCTTCACTCCTAGCATTTCCAGTTGCACTTCGGTTCAACAGCTTTAAGAATATCTTCAGAAAACCTGTCAGGGTGGCATTGCTACAAGAGGCTAAGGCCTAGCTAGGAAACAACTAGGGCTTTTTAATCTTTGAGAAAAAGATTCATCCGTTTCTCTTGGTAGTACTAGCAAGTCATCTTCAGATTTCTGGACCGCTCACTCCAGTTGATGTCTCTTGTTTATGAATTTGAACAAAGGGAAACCCAGAAATGTTATTTTCCATAACAAATTTCATACCAATCTTCTCCAAAGCCACATACTGTAGGACAAGGAGGTAGCTAAGATAAGAAATCCTAATCTCCAAAAAATGCTAGAAGGGGATAATATATCTCTAGGTTTTAACACCACCATTGATAACTCAACTAAATCCTAAATTATCTTAATTATCTTATTACAAATCTGTAAATCCCAAATAATAATTGAATAAATCCGTTCTTCCTCATCATCCTGCATCACAACGTTCCTCCATTTTCGGACTCCTGCCAAATGCAGCACCAATCTTCTGCAGGCTCCTCTTAAATGGCCTAATTTTATGCTTATCCCCAGTATTACTAGGACTGCTACAGTTATTGTTCAATGATCCAGATACCGGTGAATTACATTTGTCATTTACATTATTCGGCTCCCCACGAATTGCAGTATCAAGGCGTCGACTCTTCCCTTTTCTAGGTTCCCAAGTTCTAGAAACTTCACTTCCTGGGTGATAAACCCAGATTCCAGTCTCCTTTTGCCCTTCAATATTTATAGGTTCGAAGTTATCTACCACTTTTGGTGATTTGTCTGAAGACACAGAGAAGGAACTTCTTTCTTCATTGTCCACTGGTTTCAGGTCGCATGGATCATCAACTCCCTATATGGATTAAAAATTGAATGAAATTAAGATAAAAAACCAACCACAGTGCAAAAATTCAAAAACTGACTAGAACTTTCTTTTAGCACATAACCATCTTGCATTCCTTAATATCTTTGAAACCATGAGATAGGATACCAATCTATCAAATATCATAGTTTTTCAAAGGAGAGAACGGTTTGTCATAAGGTTTCACAATAAAAACCTTACATGTAAAGGAAAGTTTAAAAGATTCAATAATGTAATCCTGAGCTATAAAAAATATACAAATGTTATATTTTTATTGTGAAATTTGATAGGAAACACTTTAAAAAAATACCCTTAAATTCTGTTCTATTTTAAATGTCCTTTAATATGACAATTGAAAGTTGTCATACAAAAGATATAATTAGTATTTTATAAATTTAAAAGAGTTAAAACTTGAAAGACGTGATTTCTCATACAACCCCAAATAGTGTCATTCTATGTCTTTTGATATCTTAGATGAAATCAGATAGATACGAGTGTATTAAATACAAGCTTCTTAAATACCTCTTAACATCTAAGGTACCATAATGAAAATGATGGCCTGCCAAATGCCTCCATAATGTTATCTTTATTTTACTTCTTTCTTAATTATATAATACAGTATCAATGTAAGTGAGAGAAAAAGATACCTTTTTGTCATCGTCAAGAATAGTTATTACCATATACAACCTTCCTGTTTTAACATTTTGAAGTGGCAACCACATATAATGCTTTTGGCCATCCCTAAAATCGTTGACGTTCACAGAACAATCCCTGAAAAAAGTACAACATCCACATTCAGTGACCAAATGAAAAGAGAACGCATAGTAAAAAACAGTGAAAAATATTCAAATTCATACTCACACACACCTTCAACAAATTTCTCCGAATACCCAAGGTATTAGGAAAACAGAGTTATCAAATATACAAAAATAAATAAATAGTTAAATAAATGTCATAATGTTAGCATGTAAGCTTAATAGCACAAATACTGCTATGGGTACAGGAGATGGCACAATATATATATAGCAATATGAAAAAAATAGTGTTTAAATGCAATTTCAAATGTCATGTTATATTTGATATGAATATCAAACGCATCTTGAACGCTATAAAACTCTATTTTAAAGTATCCATACTTCATAGATGTAAGCACACTAATATATCAAAAACATGCACTAAATGATAGCAAGCTTTGATATTATAATATGTTGCAAAATACAAATAAAAATGAAGTTGATTCACAAGATCAAATCTTAAAAATGAAGCAATAGTGTAAAATGTGCATCTAACATGGTGAAGAAAAAGAAACAAACCCAAGGGTATCATCATAGAAATGGTCCTTATCACAAACTTCAATAGCTAGCACATTAGAAGACTCCCAATTTATTATGGGAATCTTGAATTCCTCATGCCATTTTGGAGCAAGAGTTTTAGCTTGTATCTTTGTTCTGAAGCTGTAGCCATTCAATTGACCTTTCACATATGGATCTGATAAACCTACAATATAGTGCAATTTATTATACACAAGAAAATACTTAAAAGCAAAACTGGGGTGCTGATAGGAAATTGTCGTAGATAAAAGGCCAACCATTATAATCTGCTGCTTTTATCTCAGATGCTTCAACAACTTCTACTTTGGCATAAGCAACAGGATTCTTCTCATCAATAGTGAACCAAGGTTCTAAAACATTGAGATTTATGGATGCATGAGTATTTAACAAAGCAAAACAAATATCTATAAAAGTAAAGCATAGGACATGTTAACAAATATGAATTCTAAGAATGTTGTGTAGCTCGAACATTGACATTGACATAGATAAAGAACACATATATGTCCACATATCAAACTTCAAAAAATATAGAACCCAAACACCACAATACATTCATATATTTAGACTACAATTAGTGTTCTCTTTTGAAAGAAAACCACAAAAGGAATTCCCATTGCTTACTTTTAACAT
The DNA here is from genome assembly GCA_037074535.1 of Gleditsia sinensis. Taxonomy (NCBI): domain Eukaryota; kingdom Viridiplantae; phylum Streptophyta; class Magnoliopsida; order Fabales; family Fabaceae; genus Gleditsia; species Gleditsia sinensis. The sequence goes on along the minus strand of CM073466.1, from coordinate 16,169,402 downwards.
CTCAGCCCATTAGCAAGAAATAACTCTTGTTTAGCAAATAGACCAATATGTATGAATTCCCAGGACTCTCTTCTTATAACCTTACATATAATGGTATATTTTTGTGATTACTTTGGTGGTAATGATTTAAGTTTCCTTCTTAGGGATAACAACACCTTCTAAATTTATTTGAGATAAAAATTAATTGGCAAAAAAATGACGGCTTAAATAAGTTTCTGACTAGCGATGACCTCAGAAAAGTGTAATGATGATTTTATAAATAATCAAACCAAGGCTACTAGGTTAAAAGTTGCTAAGTAATATGGTTATCACAAATAAAATATGTGTTATGATCCCAATTGCAAGGTATGGGGGACTTGAGTCCCACATTGATAGTATGGGATTTCAATGTGGGGTTTATATGAATTTGTACTCTCCAACCTCGTAGACTAGCTTTTGAGGTATAACTATCTCCAAGTTTATATCAATGATAATAGAGCTTCACTATCTTTTCTTCGCTCTTCTTTCCTCCCTCTTTGATGTGGTACGGGACATAGATTGTAAAGTGCAATCGATTGTTATAAGTCTAATTGCAAGGTATAGGACTTGAGTCCTATCTCATAAACTAGTTTTTGAGGTATATTTCTCTTAAAGTTCATATCAATATTAGAATCTTCCACTATCTCTCCTTTGCTCTTCCTTCCTCTCTTTTTGATGCGATATGGAGCACATTGATTGCAGAGAGCATGTTGGATTACTATTATCCCAATTGCAAGATATAGGACTTGAGTTTAACAAATGAGTTAACTTTTTAAGTACGGTGATGTGTTTATAATTAAACATGATTTTAATACCTTTAACCTTACTTTTTATTTGATTTAAGTAGAATATAAATAAAAATTAATTGAGTTTTGTGTTTTGTGTTGTAGGAGCAAAGGAAGAAGAGAAAAAGATAAGAAATTCATGAAAAAAATATTGAATTGCAGCGATTTCAGACCTTGCAGCACTAAGTAGACCATATCTCCCTCACATAACCTCCAATCGAAGTGATTCAAGTGGCTATGAAACTATAAGACATGTATCTACAACTTTATATTGATCACTTTGTCCAATTCTGGATATTTCAAAGTGTTATAGAGCTTTAAATTCAATATTACAGTGTAGTAGATGAATTCTGACCTTTGATCACTTATTTGGGTATATCTCTCACATTGTAGCTTTGATTAAGATGATTTTAGCGGTTCAAGAAAGATAAGAGATAGGGATATAACTTTTATGTTTACCACTTTTCTAGATTTTGAAAAAATCTTAGCGTGACAGCATTCGATGCCTAGAATTTTGAGTGCCGCGACGCCCGTAGCCGCTGCAAAAAGTAAAAAAAATGGAATTTTTATGTTATTTTGACTTCAAATGAAACTCAGAAGCCCATGAATAATCATAAAATCAATCCTAATTCATTTAAAACTCTCCTAATCTATAAATAAGAGAAAAAAAAAACATCAAAACTGGATCCAATCCATCAAAGAGATTCAATGAGCAATTTTTCAAGTTTCTTCTTCTTCTTCTTCTTCTCTAAGTTTTCTTATAGCCCTACATGACTAGTTTATTTTTGTTGGTTGAGGAAAATTAAAACATCAATAATTTTTTATGCATTGTGAGATGTGGATTTTAGTTTATTATATCAATTTTAATTGAGTATTGATTATTCATCCATTTTTATTTCTATAATTGTTTCAATTGATATCTAGGGTGCACACTAGTAATTTTATTGTTTCAATCTACTGCTACATCGTATTTTGAACAAAATTTTTATTATTATAATTTGTGAGATAAATAGGATTAATGATTTTGAATTATGAATTGTTAAACCTATGGTGAATGATTGACTAAGTTAAATATAGCTGATGTGTCTATGTTTGTTTAGTTCTACCAGTTTCTCTAATTCTTCATATAGTTAATAGGTTATACTTTAACGATGTGCTAAAGGATTACTTGTTAATTAGAGTTAATTGAAGCGATTTTCATCAATTACTAAACTTAAGGAGGAAGATAGAATTTCACTAGTAGATATTCAATTTAAGATTGATTATGTTGTCAATGATCAGTGTGATTCTTTGATGGTGGATATCAATCAAAACCAACGCTTTCATTCTTAATCTATTTTATTATTTATAATAATTCTCTTTTTACTTCATTAATTTAATTTTAGTATTCAATCCCCCTTTTTTTATTCATAAAAAGTAATATTAGTCTCTATAGATTCGACTCTTACTCCCACTACTACAAGTTAATTGAGAAATAAGGTATCAATTTAGGTATGCCTACAACAGTACGCACCATGTGGCTTTCTCAAAGTCCATACCAATATGAAATGCATAAAAAATTAAGCGTTGAACCAAATACATATACGGCTAATTTACCTGGTTCTGGAGAAACAAACCTCTCGACATCAACAACCAGCATATTGGGCTGCAAAATTTGTCAACATGTAAATATATAACAACATAAAGAGAGAGAGAGATGATGAGTCAAGAAGAGAGGAAAATTCACCTCCACAAGAGTTTGTTCAAAAGCAATAGACAAAAGATTATCCTAATAAGAGAAATGAGAATAACACAAATTAATTAGAGAATAAGAAAATAAGCTAGAAATTGGAAACAGGGTGACAGACAGAGAGCATGAAAAATGAAAATAGTGAAATGTATGCTAGGTGTATACTTACTAGCCACCCAGAAATTCCTGGAACTTCTGTCACGTCAATCCCATAATTAACAATAGGTTTGATAGTCATTTGAAAATATGGAGGTTCAACGAAGCATAATTGCAATCGGCCAAGGAAAGGCCATTTTGGGAGAAATTTTACCCCAAGTTTGACCTACAATAGAAAAAGAAAAAGACAAAACAGAAAATCCCAATTTACTTTATTTCCTTTTCTTCTTTAAATTCCAAAAATATACATTTCATCCTAAACATTAACTTCAAATCATATGAATCTCATAAATTTAGAATTGGGCATGAAGCCTTGTCTTAATATTGCTCACTCAAGAATAGTATATGTGAAAGTAGCATGGGAAAATGCGAGAGAGATACAATTGAAAAGTATAACTGTATTTTTTACACTATTTAAGAAGAATGGTAAAATATGTAATTATTATTGAACAAGTTCAAACTCTTTTTACTATCCCATTAGCACCTAGACCTTTTCTTTGATAGAAATTGTGAATTCTTAATTTTAACTTTCCAATTCTATCACGCAATTATTCTTCGAAAGAACATGAAACTTTGTATTAAAAGAATAAAATTCCAAACACACTAGAGTTTCTATAGAATTTAATTTCATGTCCATACTATTAGAGATTATAATAAAATGCATGCACCTTAATTTAATTACTTAAGTTTTTTAGTTACCAAGTTAAGTAAACATGTGCTTTGTCCACACATAAAGCCATGGACATTCATGTAAGTAGAGTTGTCAAAATAGAGTAGGCTCTTACAATCGCCCTATTCAAGTCGTAAAAAATATATAAAGCTGGGTTTATGAAATAGTATCTCATTTTATTTTAAAAAAAAACTTTTGGCCCAATTCTATTTTAAAACCTTTGGACAACTCTTAAATATAGGAACTCTCAAAAGTTGGGTCAAGTCTTTAAAGTCAACTTATAAGGCCACTCCTAAACTCTTACAACATCATATTGAACTAATAAAATGACATCTCATTTTATAAAAAAACTTTTTAACTCAATTTTTTTTATTCTTATAATTGAAAAGAGTAGAGTTGAGTCAAGTTAAGTCAAGTCAGATTAACTCTAATTGATAGTTCTATATATAAACTAGCACGTTAAACATTATAACGAAACTTCTTATGATCTTTTATTTCATAACTTAACCTTTTGAGATAAATTGGTCTTTCAAGCATACCTTCCCCTCAACATGCATGCCTGTTATGTGCATCTTTGCCCATATCCCAAATCCCAATCTTTTGTTTAGTTTCACTTTAAGTACTGCATTCATATCATCAGCAGCAAGAAAGTTCATCCCTAACTCAAGAACCTGCATTGATCACACTGCAATGTCTAAATCAAACACAAAAATATTTAGTAGTAAATGCTAAACAAAACCTCCTATCTGACATGCGGTTTTAAAATACCACATACCAAGTGGTCATCGTTACACTGGCGAAGCACCCTCATTTCAGTAAACAAAGGGGGATTCCTTCCTAGGTACATCTGCTCAACGCAAGCTTTTTTCTGCAAATACAATGTATTTCATCTATGTCTAGTAAAAGGTAACAAATTAGGAGAAAATAAAAACTTTTAGATATCTTTAGCTCTAGTGACGAATCCACTATTTACCAAATAGACCCCACTTGGTCAAATTTATTAGAGTAATTTACTTTTTAAAAATTATACTCTCTCTTCCTATAATTTTAATTTATACAAAAAAAATGTAATCATAAAATTGTCAATGAAGATTGTACTTTATATATTTTTCTTTAAAAAAACCTCATAATTAATCATAAATAGTTTAATTTAATGCAATAAAATTATTAAAAATTCAAATTAATACCTATAAAAATTTAAAATAAAAGATGCTATTTTAGTTTTTTAAAACTTATGAGACTGTGAGTGCAAGTTTTATAAATTTCAAAAAAAGTTCTTATCTCAATTTGAAACTCGAGATATTATAAGTGTAATTTTTATAAACTTAAAAAAAGTGCATGTAATTTATTCAATTTATTAATACCCTCTCATTAGATTTTTTAAATTTTTGTATTACATAAAGTTATAGTAACCCCACTTAACTTTTTGAAGTTAAGACACACCGTTCAAGTCCACCTTATTTTATTAAAGAAATAAATATAGAGGCACTAGGAGATTTGTTTGAATTCATTGAAGGCTACTGCAACAAAGGAAGAATTGAAGAATATCTCAATTTCAATCTCTTATTTTATAAGCATTATTTTCGAAAATTATTAGCATAATAGCATGGATTATGTACTTGCTACTATTTTTAATGAATTTATCATGCATCCATTTCAACATATGGAACTCATAACTTTAGAAATACTAATGTAATTTCTTTTCTTTTATTTAATGATATACTTATGATAGTATTTTCTTTTCTTTTCTCTTTTTTCGTTGTTATTGTCGTTGTGTTATAGAGGGGAGTAACCCAGTTACAAAAAAGTTTGATCTGCCACTGTCTAGCTCATTGTCTAATCAACATAGCATAAAATTCATAGAAGTTGTTTTTGTTCAGATTTGTGAAAATTATATTCAGATTTCTTTTAAATTCAAATTGAGATAAGAACTTTCTTATAGTTTATAAAATCTACATATACATTTCTTCAAATTTTAAAAATAGCTATGCTAAAATTTTTTATTTTAAATTTTTATAAATATTAATTCGACCACTTTTGTACTATATTAAATTAGGTTATTTATGAATTTTTTTTAAAGAAATATATAAATATAAATTTTATTGACAATTTTGTGAATAGAGGAGAACTTTTCATATAAACTGAAACTAGCGGATAATTATAAGTTTAAAAAAATTTCGAAGAAGGTGAATGTAATTAGAGCTGTCAATTAGGACCAAGTTGATCCCTAAGGGCTAGTCCTCTAGCCCTAATCTTAAAGGTTGGCTAATTCTAAATTCAAATTTAATATCTCGTAATTTTTATTTTTAAATAATATTTTATTATAAATAAATATTATTTAAAAGAAATGATTATGCATGTTTTACTAAAAGTAAATATATTTTTAATTAAAATAATTATTTTTTTACTTAAAATAATTATATTAACTTATAATAAATTTTTGTTTTATTTTTAAAAATATTTTTTCTTTTATTATGTATAAAAATATTTATTTTGTGATTTTTTTTTATTAAAATTTTATAAAGAAAAGTCATAATTTGATATTGCAATTAAAGTTTTGCAATAATATAAATTTTTTAAAATTTTTGAGATGTTTTAAGATGAAAAATTATATTTATATGAATATATAAAAAAATAAAATAAAAATAATCTTAAATATTTAATTATTAAATAAATAAATAAAGAGAAAATAGGGAGGGGAGACAGAACTAGAGACTCTGCGAATTTTTATGAATAGTGTGAATAGTAACTTCATATTTTTTTTTAGATCTGGAGTGTCTACAGGCCTTCAATCTCAAAACTAAAGATACCACTGGATTCAAGACAGAGTGTACTATGATTTTGATTGAATAATTTTTTAAATCAGTCATAGAATTGCCGCAGATCGAAAATATAAAATCTTAAAAAAAAAATTCTGAAACTTCTATTTAGAGACCTCAAATTGAAAATCTAACATCACAGATGAATTCAGGAACTAGATAAATCTTAAGATATGAAATTTTTCAACCATCTCACAACTTTTTGTTCATCGTAAATAATTATTTCCGATAGTGAATAGTGATTTCGGTCAGCATGAACAGTATTTTTCGATCGTGAACAATGACCAAGCTCCCGGAGTTATTTTTTAGATTTTTGGACTCTCCGGACACGTTTTTGAGGTCTATTTAGTCAAATGTGGATTTGAAAAGTACATTTTGGAGTTGTCCAATTTAGAGCCCTTACCCTATGAGTAGATGATTCTTTCTATGATTTACCATGTACTCTTCTTGGTCTTTAAGTATGTATTTGATTATATTTATGAGATATTTACATTTCTATATGTTCCTGAAATACATTAAAATTATCTGAATTGTTTACAATTTAGAATATAGTTCAAGAAGAGTATAGTTTTAAAAATGGATTTCTAAACTCATGGTATATCTGATTTCACATGTATTTTTCATTAAATGATAAAGTGAATATTTATGTATGTGGCATTAATTTATAAAGCTATATGATTACCTCGAGAAAGGGCATGTATATATGATAAACCTTGAATGGGTAATTTATGACAGATGATCTGTATTGAGACTGAGATTATGTATGATACTGAAAGCTCTGTTTTGAATTATATAGAATATGTGCATATGAAAATTTTGTGGAGGAATCCTATTAGAAATACTGTCTACTAACAATAGGTGATGTTAGCCCTGTTGCACCTTGATACCTCAGCTAGCAGGGGTGGTGCTAGCCTCGTGTGAGACCAACACACAGAATATGATATGTGATGGAGAGCGGAATGCCTCCTATATGGGCGAGATTTCGACTATATGATATGTGACTTGCCTCCCTTGCTGTGTGCTTGAGAAATACACATATTAGAGTCCATTCAGTGTTCTCTTGAATGGTGGTATGGCAAATTTCAACGGGATGCTAAGTTTAGGAAAATCCTACACCAACAAAGTACAGAAGGGCCTGAACTCTAATATGGTAGTTCTGATATGGGATCCTCCTAATATTTTCATGTGAAATATTTTGATGCATAACAACTTTTGTTTAATGATCATACAGTACAATATATAGTTTTGAATATCTGTATATCCTTTGATTTGAGAATATTTGAAATGCGGGTCCTATATGGATGTACTTCCGAACTGTATTTCCTATGTGACAAATTTTAAAATATGAGTACATCCATATGTCGACCAAAGAGGTCATAGGAAGTATTATCTGCTCACTGTGATGTCAAACTCACTACACGATATTTTTATATTTTTCATATAATAATATAGAGTTTTGTCATTTCCTATTAGATAGGTGATCAGTTAGGCGACATTTTCTCTGGTGAGCGTATTTTGTCTCTAGGGCTCATAGATTTTGATTTATATTATATTTGTACTCTAGAGTATACTCTGAACGCCATAGACAGAATCCTTACTTCTGTTGTTAATCTGATATTTATGGGCTTTTTTTGTATATGGTATATGTATGGGAGAACCTATATGTATTTGTTTCTATGATAAATGATTGAAATATTCAGGTTTATGAAAATTATATGTTCATGATATACGTGTTTCACGTACCCTAAAATTAGGGACGTGACAAGTTAGTATCAGAGCATTAAATTTTCCTCTGGCTATCAGAGTAAAGGATTCTTTAGTAAGACTTTTAGTATAAATATGAGTTGGACATATTTATATTTCAGGTGCTGCTATGAGATTCTATAAGGTTTTAATTTCCTTTCTATTTAAAGTTGTTAAATTTTCTAGTATAAGATTGATTGGATTTTGTGGCATCTTAAAAAGTATTTATGGGACAATTTTTGCCTTAAAGTGAAAGAGATAGGTGTACTAGAGAAATTAAAGAATTGAGACAAATGTCAATTATTAGAGGTGTTCAAGGGTTCAGTTCGGTTCGGTTTTGGGGCTCAACCAAACCGAACCGAACCACTAAAATACTACAAAAAATGGACTTGATAGGTTTAATTGGGTTCTATCCAACCGAACCGCTAAACAGCAGTTCGATTTGGTTCGGTTGGTTCGGTTTTTTGAAAAAAAAAAAATTTGCCAATTTTTTTTGATTTTTTTGAACCCATTTTTTTAATTTTTGTATCAATTTCAATTTTTGTTTGGACCCAAAGATTAATCTTTAATTTTTGTATTAATTTCTAATAGAGATGGCCAATTCTAAAAAAAATATATGTAAAATATTTTTAAAATATAATAAAAATTAAATTAAATTATATAAAATTAATATAATATATATAATTCGGTCCGGTTTGGTTTGGTTCGGTTGGAACTCTGTCCCAACCAAAAACCGAACTGAGCCGGTCGGTTTTCTTAAAAAAAACTGAACGAAACCGATTTTAATCGGTTTAGTTCGGTTTTTAATCGGTTCGATTCGGTTTTATCAGTCCGGTTCGGTTTTTGTACACCCCTATCAATTATGATCGTTTCTGAATATGACATCCATTTTATCCGGTTGTCTAGATATGGTAGACTTTGATGTGATACTGAGAATGAATTGGTTGATATCATTTCATGCCATTTTGGAATATCACTTTAAGGTGATTAAATTTAATATTTCTAGAAAATTTTCTTTCTTAATACAAAGAGACTGTAGTGAGGTATTCAGAAATTTAATCTATGTTTTAGTAGCCCATATGTTATTACAAAAAGGTGCTAACGATATTTAGTAGTGGTGAGAGATGTTGATATAAAAATATGCCAATGTAAATCAAGTTCCATTGGTTAAAGAATTTTCTGATGTAATTCCTAAAGAATTTCCAGGATTACCCCGAAACTATAAATATAATTTGGTATTGATTTATTTTTTGGAATCTAACTAGTGTCTATATTTTCATATAGAATGGCACCCACTGAACTTAAAGAACTAAAAAAAATAGTTACAAGACATGTTAGACAAAGGATTTAAATTCCCTAATACTTTTATTTGAAGTTCTCCAGTTCTTTTTTTGAAAAAGAAAGATGGATCACTATGACTATACATAGATTATAGACAGTTGAATAAGGTGACAATGTGGAATAAAAATCAATTACCTCATACAGATAATCTGTTTGACCAATTACAAGGTGCTCAACGTTTTTCAAAAATTAAATTGATTTGAGATCTGGATATCATCAATTGAGGATAAGGGAAGAGGATATTAGAAAATTTTCTTTTAGGACTCATTATGGATATAATGAGTTCTTGGTGATGTCATTAGTTTGACAAATGTCTCAGCTGCATTTATGGACTTAATGAATAAAGTATTTAAACTATTATTGGATAAATTTATTATTGTCTTTACTAACGAAATATTAATATGTTCTAAGAGTACAGAGGATTATAAACAATATTTAAAGATAGTTTTATTAACTCTAAGGGAGTATGGTTAGTAAGGATGGTATCCAAGTAGACCCTAAGACAGTAAAAGTAATACAGCAATGGCTATGTTTTACTACATTTAAAGATGAAGATCCAAATCCAATTTGCACTTTCTACGGTTGTTTGTCGTCCATTCTATTTGAGTCATAGTTGGATTAGATACATGAACATATGTTTGTAAATCATCAATCAATTCATCGGCATTTGAAGGCAAGATGAGCATTTCTCGTGCTGAGTGTGAGATGAACCTTCGTTCCATAACTTGATCAAAAAAAGACAATAGACCATCAAAAAAAGACAATAGACCATCAAAAAAGTGGTTAACATTTAACAAACCTATTGGTTTATGATGCATATTTAGTTGTGCCCAAAAGACTATTTGAAAAATCTCTTTTAAAGTATCAAAACTACCTGATAAGGCAATGAAGACATCAGCATTGCTCATCATTCTAGCCATGCGCTCATACATGGAAGCTACCCTAAATTCTTCCCCAACTGTTTTTTCTAGGATGTTTGATACAGTTAGAGCTGTAGGAATAATACCTAGAACTTGGCATCCTCCTATATGTGCAGCTGTAGACACGCACCCTATTAACCCATAGTTACCTCCATCATAGACTAAATGAATCTTTCTCCTAACCAACACCATACCCAAATTTTGTATTTCTTTTACATACTCTCCATCTTTTCCAGGACTAGAACCACAAAAGACACAAATATTTTGAAACTAACAGAATGCGGTTCTCTCCATAACTGTACTTACCTTAACTTTGAGTATGAAGGTAAAGATACTAATGTATGCATTTATAGAATTCAAAAAAGAGCATACTTACAATAGCTATGTGAATAGGTCAAACATAATTAAAATAGCTATATGAGTGATTGGTGGATATCAACTAAATTAAAGGTGAAAATTTAAAAAAAAAAATGACAGAACGCATGCATATGTACAGTAGTTGTGACTGTGATCCATATTAAATATATAAAGAAAATAAAGTTAAAATATCACCAGAAATTTGTCTTTTTCTTGTTGTTCTTGATAAAGCATTGATGTTTTGATTTTTGTAGGAAAGTTGTAGGTGATAGACGTAATTGTAAAAAAAAAGTGAAAAATGCAAATCAGTTAGTTGTTGAAGAGGGACAATCAAAAGATTTATCTTGTTTTTTCAATATTCTTGCCAGTTGACTATCGATATTACTAAGTCGACTAGCTATTTTGAGAATTTTTAATTTGGACTAATTTATTTTACAGTTGATTGATACATTTATTTTGAAGCAATCAACTTCATCCTACCAGTTAACTATGTATTCTTTATTTTTTACAGACTTTTATAAGTTCAGAAATATTTCTTTTCCACCGAATATCAACAGTTTTAAAGTAGATTTTGGCACATCTTCAAAACTTGTGGCCATTGATTTTTGCCGAAATAATAGCTAGATTTTGTTTACAGAATTTCAAGAATTACGACCATCAATTTTAATTTTCTTTCAATATTTTGTTCAAATTTTTGACTTTCTATTTTGGCATCATTCTTGTAATAACCGTAAAATTTAACAAAAATTCCAATTAAAGGAAATTTAGAATCAAAGAGAGAATTTTGACAATAGAGATAAAAAACCGTAGAAAATATGTATATTTATTACATGGATTAAAGAATTACAAAAAAAACAGAAATATGAGAATTTATGTTTTGGCGCGCTATAAGCAAATATATTTTTATTTATGTAGAAATGATTATGATTTGTTAAAAGTAAGTGGACTTTTAAGTAAAAGAAGTATTGTGTTGTTTAAAATAATTATACCGGCCTCCATTGAATTTTTATGGTATTTTTAGAAATATTCTTTCTTTTAATATGAATTAAGATATTTGTTTTAAAAAAATTTTTATTACGATTTTTATTAAGAAAAATTATGATTTAAGAGTTTAACTAAAGATTTATGAGAAAGGAAATTTTTAGAAATTTTTGGGATATTTTATGATGAAAAATGGAATTTATATGAATTTATATAAAAGAAAATTCTATTATTAATTATATAATAATTATTATTATATTAAAAAAACAAAAAACAAAAAACAAAACTTCACAAACCATAAAATGAGAAACCGGGGGCGACGAATTCGAAAAAGAAGAAAACGGAAAAAATGCATAGTACTGCATAGTGAGTGAATAGTGACTTCAAATCTTTTCTCTCGATTTGGAGTACCAATTGGCTTCCGGTATCAAAACTGAAAGTGTTATTGGATTTAGGACGCAGAGTACTTCAGTTTTGACCGATCAGTTTTTCAAATCAACTGTTGAATCACCGTAGATCTGAAGTAGAAAATCTCGGTAAAAGGTAAGTTCTGAAAAACCTTACTTAGGGACTTCTAATTAGAAATCTGACTCCGTAGATGGATTCAGAAACTAGATAAATATTAGGATATGAAATTATTTTGTTGATTCGGTAAAATTTTTGTGACAATGAATAGTGTTTTCCGACGATGAATAGTGACGGTAAATAGTATTTTCGGCGTGAATAGTATTTTTCGGCGGTGAACAGTAACCAAGTTCATTTAAGGTTTTTGGACCTTCCGGACTCGATTTTGGGGTCTGTTTTACCGAATGCAGACCAGGAACTAAGATTTTAGGGCTGTCCAATATGGAGCCCTTACCTGTGAGTGGGTTTTTCATACTATAGCGCATGTTTTATAAATTCAGTTTATAACTCTCTCGTATGATTTTTACTAGTTGGAATGTATGCTAAATTGTTTTACCGCTTTGAAAACCAATATGTTCCAACCATGTTAGAAATTATAAATTTAAATCATAGTTGAACTCTAGGTATGCAGGGCAAGCATCTAGGCTGATAATTCTTCATTTGAGCTAGATTTATAGAAATGCGAACTTAGTCATAGAAATGAACTAAGTTAGCCATGAAATGATTTGATGCATGATGAACATCTATGTGACGTCTACGGACGATCTATGTTTAAAAGGGAAAATTTATGATTATAAAGGTCTCCATGGGAATTCATGGATGAGATATATTTTAGAACGGAATTTTATGCATGAAAAGAGCTAGATGGAGAATTATCGCTTTATTGTAAAGTTATTGAAATGTTTTACTTTAAACTCTTTGAATAGCATATTTCAAATGTTTTCTATTGGAGGGACCCTTTTAGATCACTGTTAGCTAGCCGCAGGGAGTGCTAGCCCTGGTGCACCATGGTCATGTGAAGGCTTCGGCCTGGCCTAGGATACTGTGACGGGCATATGACTGCCTAAGACACAGGGATTTAGGGTGGACTTATGTCTACGCCTACAGTGATTACCATACCCTTGCTGTGTGCTTGGGGGATTTAGGGTGGACTTATGTCTACGCCTACAGTGATTACCATACCCTTGCTGTGTGCTTGAGGGATTTAGGGTGGACTTATGTCTACGCCTACAGTGATTACCCTACCCTTGCTGTGTGCTTGGGGGAGATGATAGATCTGTTAGGAAAGACCTCCAATATACTAGTGCATTTTTCTTAAAGATTAAATATTTCTAAACAATCTCATTCATCATTGTTATTGCATAAATAACTTCATTTATTACTTACCATGCATAATTGATTTGCTCTACTGTAATGCTTAATGTTTCTATTATTATCTTTACACTTTGATTTCAATTATTAAATTCATTGCGAAACATTCGTGCTTGGTTTGCCCTGTTTCTGTTATAGTGTGATTTATCCATTCACTGAGATGTGGTAATCTCATCCCTCTTCTGTTTCCTCCCCACAGAGAGTCAGAGAAACTTTGATCCAGCTACAGCTCCGTAGGAGGCTGAATATAGCATTGGTGAGCTCCAATTTAGACAAGGCTCCGTTGTACTGGTTGTATAGTTTAATTTATGTCTAGTGTATCTCCATGAATTTACAGGTAGGATTCTCGCTTCTTGTGTACTTTGATGTGTTGTTTGGAAAACAGTTTTATGTTTTACAACTATGTTTGTATTATGAGGCCTTGGGCCAAGTTGAATCACATGAATATTATGAGGCCATGGGCCAAGTTGAATCAGAATGTTGGATTCATGAGATATCATGAGATATATATATATATATACATATATACAGTATTTTCTGATATTGGATGTGGCATATGTGGCCAGTTATATTTATTATGTATTCTGGATTGTGTGCTGGATGTTTGTGCATGCTATGTGTTAGGCTTGCGGCTAGGGGGAAACCCTTATGCCGTGCCGGTCATGTGTTCCATCATTTGGGGCCGTGACAATTCTCTATTATGCTTTTTGTCTGTTCTATTGCATTCTTTCTTATTAATGTTTGGCATTAAATAAAAAAAAAATTTTCCTCATTACAAGAAATTTAATTTATTTTCTTTGAAACTTAGTTATTATGGTGTCCAAATAGTTAGTAGATTAAAGTAATGAAAAGTTTGAAAGGAATAGACAGATGATGGCCTTATGGTTCTTCGACGAATCTAATGAAGAGAATTAGTGGTGTTAAAGTTCTTGAAAAATAAAATATGGGAAGTAGGATTTAAATTAATCTTTGAACTCTTAATTTAGAAATATGGAGAATATTTTGAGGATCATATCCAAAAATAATGTAAATGATCAAGATATATGTGTTAAGGGTTTGTAGCATGCTAAATTGAATCTAGTATCTAGGATGTGAAAAATGGTTGAAAAAAGAGATTTCAGAAGAAGCCATAGCTCGTGAATATAAATAATCTTAAGGAAGTAAGTATATATTAGGATCCGAAAAAATTGTATTAGCATAATCGTAAAAAGCGTATACAAGTGCTATTTTTTTTTGTTCGGTGTGTCAGCAAGTAAAAATTGAATATTTTGTTTCAAGAAGCTTAAAGATCTTTGTTAGATTATAGTGTGGCTGATAGTAAATCTAAATTATGTGTTTATGCAATGAAAGTTATGCTTCAAGTATCTTTATATAATTTTGTTGAAAATTTAGAGAAATCATTTATTTTTAGTTTAACTTACCTATATTAGTAATTATCAGGCTAACATACAAATGGCACCATTTGAAGTTTTACATTAAACATCGTAAGACTCCTAATAGCTAGATGAGTTGAATAAGGTTAAGTTTTTGGAATCTAATTTGAAATATCATGCAATAGATATAATATGACTAACCTAAGTTAAAGATGTTAGTTTGGAGAGCATGCTTCAAGCATATATTTTCGAGTTTGGTGGGAGATTCCTTAGTAAAATTTGCCTAAAATAAAGTGTTATTAGATGATTTAAAGTCTTATGTAAAAGGTGTTACAAATTTTCTGTTAGATGACTCAGTGGAATCAGACTTATGATAAGATGTCGTTGATAAAATGAAATTGATTAGAAAAATATATACAAAAAACTCAATATAGGCCGAAAGTCTGTAAGGACCATGAATGTAGAGTACTAAAAATTATCAGTTGATGACCAAATATTCTTGAAGGACTCACAAATAAAAATTGTAATGAGGTTTGGAAAGAAGGAAAAAGTTAAACTCTAATATATAGACTCTTTTGAAAACTTAAATAAAGTAGGCATAGTAGTTCATTGCTTAACCTTGCCTTTAGGATTAGTTGAGGTCGATATAGTCTTTCTTGCATCAATACTAAGGAAGTACCTATGATATTCTTCTCATGTTATCGAATTTTAAGAAATTCAATTGAAAATAAACTTGATTTAATTATGAAGAAAAATCGATGTCTATTGTTGATTGACAAGTGAAGAATTTATAGTTGAAAGGAATCCCTATAGTTAAGGTTATATGAAAAAATTACATAAGTGAAGAGATTTTTTAGAAAGTAAAAATGATATACAGAAAAAATATCCTCAATTATTTGAATAATAAAGTTGGTAACTCTGAATTATACCTTGATTTTATTCCCTACATGTAGTAGGATGGGTTGAAATTCGGGGACCGAATTTCTTAAAGGAGGAATAATGTAATATCCCATAATTTTTATTTTTAAATAATATTTTACTATAAACAAGTATTATTTTTTTTAAAAAAATGATTATGTATGTTTCGCTAAAAGTAAGTATACTTTTAATTAAAATAATTATTGTTTTACTTAAAATAATTATATTGGCCTATAATAAATTTTTGTTTTATTTTTAAAAATATTTTTCTTTTTATTATGCATAAAGATATTTATTTTGTGATTTTTTTATTAAAATTTTATAAAGAAAAGTCATGATTTGATATTGCAACTAAAGTTTTGCAATAATATAAATTTTTAGAAATTTTTGAGATGTTTTAGGATGAAAAAAGGTATTTATATGAATATATATAAAATAAAATAAAAATAATCTTAAATATTTAATTATTAAATAATAATAAAATAAAAAATAAAAAGAGAAAAACAGGGAGAGAAGACGGAACCAGAGACTGCGAATTTTGATGAATGGTGTAAATAATGTGAATAGTAATTTTTATGTTTTCTCTCTAGATCTGGAGTATCAATAGACATCCAATCTCAAAATTAAGGGTACCATTGGATTTAGAACGGAGTGTACTACGATTTTGGCCGAACAACTTTTCAAATCAGCCGTAAAATTGCCGCAAATCAAAAGTAGAAAATTTTAGAAAAATGTAAGTTCTGAAATTTTTATTTAGAGACCTCAAATTGAAAATCTGACATTGTAGATGGATTCAAAAATTAAATAAATTTTAGGATATAAAATTTTTTAGTTATTTGACAACTTTTTGTTCATCGTGAATAGTAATTTTCAATAGTGAATAGTGATTCTGACCGGCATGGACAGTATTTTTCGATCGTGAATAGTGACCAAATTCCCGTAGTCATTTCTTAAATTTTTGAATTCTCCGAACACATTTTTGAGGTTTATTTAGTCAAATGTGGATTTGAAAATTACATTTTGGGACTATTTAATTTGGAGCCCTTACCCTGTGAGTAGATAATTCTTTCTATGACTTGCCATGTACTCTTCTTTATCTTTAAGTATGTATTTGATTATATTTATGAGATATTTATATTTCTATATGTTCTTGAAATGCATTAAAATTATCTGAATTGCTTACAATTTAAAATATAGTTCAAGAAGAGTATAGTCTTGAAAATAGATTTCTGAACACATAGTATATCTGATTTCACATGTATTTTTCATTAAATAATAAAGTGAATATTTATGCATGTGGCATTAATTTATAAAGCTATATAATTGTCTCGAGAAAGGGCATGTATTTTTCATTAAATAATAAAGTGAATATTTATGCATGTGACATTAATTTATAAAGCTATATAATTGTCTCGAGAAAGGGCATGTAGATGTGATAAATACTGAATGGGTAATTTATGACAGATAATCTGTATTGAGACTGAGATTATGTATGATACTGAAAGTTCTATTTTGAATGATATGAAACATGTGCATATGAAAATTTTGTGGAGGAATCCTATTAGAAACACTGTCTGCTAACAGCAGGTGGTGTTAATCCTAGTGCACCTTGATACTTAAACTAACAGAGGTGGTGCTAGCCTCGTGTGAGGGCCAATACACAGGATATGATATGTGATGGAGAGCGGAATGCCTCCTATATGGGCTAGATGCGACTATATGATATGTGATTAGCCTCCCTTGTTGTGTGTTTGGAAAATACACATATTAAAGTCTCTTCGCGTAATCTATTGAATAGTGGTAAGGCAAACTTTAACGGGATGTTGAGTTTAAGCAAATTCTACACCAACAAAGTACGAAAGGGCCTGAACTCTGATATGGTGGTTCTGATATGAGATCCTCCTAATGTTTTCATGTGAAATATTTTGATGCATAACAACTTTTGTTTAATGATCATACAGTACAATATATGGTTTTGAATATCTGAATATTCTTTGATTTGAGAATATTTGAAATGCAGGTCCCATAAGGATGTACTTCCGAACTATATTTCCTATGTGACAAATTTTAAAATATGAGTATATCCATATATCAACCTAAGAGATTATAGGAAGTATTATCTACTCACTATGTTGTCAAACTCACTATACGATATTTTTATATTTTTCATATAAGAATACAGAGTTCTGTCATTTCCTATCAGATAGGTGATCGGCTAAATGATATTTTCTTTGGTGAGCGTATTTTGTTTTTAGGGCTCATAGATTTTAATTTATATTATACTTGTACTTTAGAGTATACTCTGAACGCCATAAGCAGGATCCCTGCTTCTGCTGTTACTCTGATATTTATTGGTTTTGTTTGTATATGGTATATATATAGGAGAACCTATATGTATATGTTTCCATGATAAATGATTGAAATATTCATGTTTATAGAAAATATATATTCATAATATACATATTTCACATATTCTAAAATTAAGAGCGTGACATCAAATAACATTACAAAAAGCTTAGAATAAATTATTCTTAATTAACTGGTTTATCTTAATACTAAATAATAAAATTGGGCTAAAAAGCACATTTTAAAAATAGTTGTCATTTTACTCAGTTTGACTTTATAATTTTAATAGAATTTAATGGATGGGCTCATAGAGCCTAGTCCATATAGACACCTCTAAATATAGCTTACTCTAACAGTTATCATACTTTTTTAAGAGTTGAAAATGATAAATCAAGCATAAACAAAGCTAAACTGAGAAGTAAAATACATACAACAGTCCAAGGTTTGTACTTGTCTAAGAACCAAGGAATGATAGGGAGCAAAATCTTTTGCGAGGCAATCTGTTCCATGTAGGGCCATATTTTTTCAATTGCATGATTCAACCACCGAATTGTTTCAGAATCAGAAAGCACCTGAAGCACAAGAAAGACTGTTAACTAAATCATAGTCCTTAACAACTAGAATATCACATCTAGGGATGGCAATTTTTTCTTTTCAAAAGAATTCTTAAAAGGATTGTCTTACATGGAGATGGGGACAGGAGAAATTTCTTTCTTGTGATGATAGAAATGGGATAAATTTCTTCTTTACTTAGAATATGGGGACGGGGATAATACCCCTCACCTCGCGAAGATCCCACTATATTAAAATTAATAAAATTCTCTTAATTTATTTATTACTTTAGTATACATATGTCTATATTAATAAATATGCATTTATTGCTTATATTAATAAACTTTAATACATGTTTAATTTTAGGGATCTATATGAATTTAAAATTATACTATTCAATTTTCATAAAGTTTTAATAATTTTCTTAAGATCTTACTTAATTGTTAAAAAAGTTTTGAAGTATTGGATTCCTATGAGTCCTTATACCTCTGTAGAAAATGGGGATAAGAGAAATATATCCCCCTACAATAGAGAATGAAGACGGGGATGGGAGACAAAGAGAAACAGACGGGGAGAAGAAAAGCCTCCTTGCTCCCGCCCCACCCAATTACCATCCCTAAATTGTCCACTTATCATGTAATACCTAAAACTTGCTAGATCCTACAATAACATAAAACCAAGATACTAAAGAAACCAAATATTGATCCACACAAAAAAAAAAAATTGCTACTAGAAATCTAGTATATTTTTCAATTTAAGTAAGCTTTATAAAATTTTTCTTTCCTTGTTCTGATGAGAAGAATGTTTCTTAGATAATTTTTTTAAACTTTCATCGGAGAGAACCTTCATAAGTGATAATGCATTAAATAGTGCCAAGAGTAGCAATAGAACTTAGAGATGGCTTTTAACTTCTTTTCCTTCTATCAAATTCAGATTCTACTTTTTCTTTTAAGGGATTGTTT
Source organism: Gleditsia sinensis (assembly GCA_037074535.1). Classification (NCBI taxonomy): domain Eukaryota; kingdom Viridiplantae; phylum Streptophyta; class Magnoliopsida; order Fabales; family Fabaceae; genus Gleditsia; species Gleditsia sinensis. The sequence continues at coordinate 16,149,956 of CM073466.1, read as the reverse complement.
CAAGTTATAAAGTATGGAGTCGTGCATATTTTTAATATGTTTCATACACTCATATTAGACATATATGGACACTTCAAATATATTGTGCCACGGAGTATGTCTGTCTTGTCACATGTCTGTGTTAGTGCCCAAACTTCATAAGTTTCAAGTAAGATATATGCTACAAAGTTTCTTTTTCTTTTTAAATTTTTATATAATCACTTGCAGCTTAGTATTTTTCCCTCAAATCCCATGAACCCAGAAAAACAACAAGTGAAATACATAAGTAAAAAATAAGCAAACTAAGAATGGCCAAGCTGAATTACCCTGCTTTGATAAGCTTGTTTCCTCTCCTCAAACTGTATTTTCTTCCGCAGTCTGATAATAAAACCCTCATGAACCTTTTCAAAGGAAAACAAAAAGATTACAGCCAGCAATATATTCATTTCACTATCCTTCAGACAATAAACAAATAGATAAGACTAAATTGTTGTTTTGATATTTGAAAGTTACACATTCTCTCAATTTGATTTATCAAAATTTTATCTTTCGATTTCAGCCCTTCACAGATTATTTTATCTTAAAATATTCCTTTGTATTAACTCCATTAATAAATATTTAACAAATTTGCTTATTCAACCTAACTAAAAATTTACATGGTTTAATTAGGCTCTTGGTTTTACTAACAAAGCAAATATATTAAATATATGTTAATAATGTTAATGTGAAAATGGTTTTTAAAATAAAATATCCTTCAAATGAGAAAATAAAATTGAGACATCAAATTAAAAGAAAATTTTAATTAGTCAGTTCCTATAATTTTAACTAATTTTTTTAATAAGTCTCTGTAGTTTAAAATTTTAAAATTAAGTCTCCATAGTTTCAATTTTTTTTTAATTAAGATTTTACGGTTAGTCTATTATCAGCATATTTAAGATTACATATTGCATAAATATCTGAATCTCAGCATATATTGCATTCATTGGGGCTTTTCCTTGCTCCTTTTCAATTAATCAATCACTAAAAAGTTTAGCAAAAGGGAAAAGCGAAGGGAGAATAGGAGATAAACAATAATTCAAAAGCATATAATGAAAGCATAAAAATTTGTAAAATTGACAATACAAAGCAGCGATAAAAGACAGTTTTGATTCGCACCAGGTAGAGATAGACCATGGCTATGAAGTAAGCAAACGTGTTACACCAGTTCAACGCAGAGAGCACCCAAAGCGCCACCAACACAATGCCCACATGGTGCAAGATTGAAACTTCCGTTATATCCATCCGTTACCTCCTCTACTTCGTCTTCTAAATTCAAAACCCCGTTACAAAAATTCAAACTTTACAGATATCCATCGCTTCAAATTCAAATCCCAATCTCATACGAACCCAAGCATCGATCCCAAACGGATGATCGATCTCAGATTTTGAATACCAAATCTTTAGCCTCAAGTCCTCGACGCAGCGCAGCCACTACGAAGGATCAAATTTAAGAAGCATAGATTCCGATACTTATACGGAGTATCAGAGATTAATCTTTGCGGTATAGATGTTTCCTTTGATCAAATTCATCATTCAAATTCAAGAAGAAGACCATGTCAACGAGGAAGAACATGAGGGGACAGCGCAAGAACGGGTAAAAATGGAAGAAATTGAAATCCACGGGAGTTCCGAAAATCGTAGGAAGACTCTGACAAACTGTAAAACGTTGACGTATAGACAAAGTAACCGGCGGGCGGCGACTACTTCTAGGAGCAAAATGACAGAGAACGAAGGAGGTAGGGAGGGTGGAAACGTAAGAGAGAGAGTGACGAACTCTTTGACATTTATGGGTCGTGAAGAAACTACCTGTCGGTTACCGTGAGTATAAATAACAGGAAAGTGGGCTCCATCCGATGTCTTCGGAGTTTCGGACAGGTTTAAGGTGGCGTGAGTGTGAGCGCAGCCGTGGAATCAATATTGTGGGGCCATTTGACGCCCCTTAATATATATATTGTAACTGTTATTATTTTTATTTTCTAAACACTAATTTTAAGATAACTTTGGGTATATAATGTTTTTGTAAAAGTTAGCTTTAATTAATTATAAAAAAAATTAAATTAAATTAAATCAAACCGATTGTTAATAAGTCTGTTTAGATTATTTGAGTTACTTTAAAAAATTTAAATAAATCTATGTTGGTGATAAATCTATTGGTTTAACCAAATTCAATTTAGGTACAAAATTAAACCGAATTAAAATAGCAAATAAATAAAAATTTATCACAATATTTTTGTATTTTTTTAAATTATAAATATTTTTTACAATAAATATGTAATTATATCTGAATTTATGTAAATATATTTTATAAAATGAAGTAAGATAAATTAAATTTTAAAATATAATTAATTAAATGTGAGAAGTATAAGTATTCTAATTGTGTTGGTAGTTATTTTTAAATTTTTCTAAATGGGTTCCGCTAAATTAATGTTTGATAGAGATAAGATGCTAATCCCAAATCAAATAGGATCCCCATTCTTCAAATCTGGTAGAAACTTCTGAATAGAATATACAACTGAAGCTAAAATCTTCAAATAGAAAAGGAAAGGGCACCCTCTTTTGATAGATATACTTTGTAGTTTTCTATGTTGCAAATATTATTAATGTCAAAAGCTTGACTCTAATTTTATCCACAGAAAAAGAAAGGTTGCTCCCTCTTCTACTATGCATTTTTTATGACAGTGAAGAAAACAAAACAAAGGGCGCCCAGTTTGACCCAATGGCCCCTTGGATTTGAGAGTGAGAGAACCTCCATTTCTTTTTATTTATTCCTCCATCATTGTGTTGAAAAAAAAAAAGTCCCAAAAGAAATTTGTTGGCCCTCTTCCTTGTTCTTTTGACCCTCATGTGTGAGCCAGTAAATAATGAGAGATTGTTTAAGAAGAACAAAAACAAAAACAGGGTTGAACTTAAACCACATTTACAAAACACAACCTGTAAGAAATTTTGTTGACTTCAAACTTCAGAATCCTAATTCTATTCTGTTTTTCAGAAAATGTGTATTTCAGTAAAGTTGTGAAGTTTTCTTTTTTGGTTGAGGTCTTTGTTAATCGTGAGATTGGCTAGATTGATTGTGCAGATGACACTTCAAAGCCAACGTCAATATATGCAGATGCCATAGAGAATAAGCTAAAAGAACTATAGTTGAGAGCGAAAAAGACTATAGACAGAGAAAGGTTAAAGACATTTTGATAATAGCTTATGGTTAAGTGACAGTTAATGATTGGCTCCATGTCTTACAAATATATTCTATACGAAGGATGTTGTACAATATCGTTACAATAAATTATTTTTTGGCCTAGTCATTAGAATAATTTTCAAGGTAAAATATTGCACGTCTTTATTTACATACTGTTATTTAATGTAGTCAAATATACATTACGGTCAATATGATTGAGTTAGGCTCAAATTCTGTATTATCAAAATTTATAACACCCATTCTGTGAAGAAAACTATGTAACTTGCAAAATAGAATTAGAAAAAAAAAGTATTTTTTTAAAAATAAATTTGAAAATATTATTTTCAATCGTACTCATCATCAAAATTTACTTTAAAAAAGAAAAAGTTTGAAAAGCTTTTTCAAAATGAGGTCTGTGAACAATTAAAGCTTGAGAATCAATTATTTATGAGGAAGTTAAAACACTTCATAACACCCAATCCTAATATCAGTTACCCTCGCATGTTCTTAATTATATTTTAGTTATTTTTATTAAAGACATGCAAGAGAAGTGATAAAATAAAAAGTAAGAATACTTACAAAAAGGAATTCCATTTAGGAAGAGAAGTTAGGTTTTACATAAATCGTGGCAGGGATTAAAGTTTCATGTAGTTCGATAGAAAATAGTTAGAATGGTAACTTTTAGTTTAGTTTTTTTTTTTTTATGAAGAAAGAAAGAAAATAATAGTTAAAAGTTGTCAAGAAGAAAAAAGATTTTGAAATGGGTTGATCAATTTTAATTTTTATTTCCAATTAGCCTCACTTTCTTTATTTTTTTTCTCTTTTATTTTTTTTGGAATTTTTGAAAATAAATATTTTTGGGTAATAAAATAGGGCCTAAATATTTTTTTGGATTTTTAAAGAATTATTTTTGAATTTGAAAAATAAAAAAAATCTAAAGAAAAGGTTTGAAATAATTAGCTACAGATTTTGATGCTATGGGCCATTGAAGCCCAAACTCAAATGATTATTGTAATAACCGTAAAATTTAACGAAAATTTCAATTAAAGAAAATTTAGAATAAAAGAGAGAATTTTGACAATAGAGATAAGAACCGTAGAAAATATGTATATTTATTATATGGATTAAAGAATTACAAAAGAAATATGAGAATTTATGTTTTGGTGCGCTATAAGCAAATATATTTTTATTTATGTAGAAATGATTATGATTTGTTAGAAGTAAGTGGACTTTTAAGTAAAAGAAGTATTGTGTTGCTTAAAATAATTATATCGGCCTCTAATGAATTTGTATGGTATTTTTATAAATATTCTTTCTTTTAATATGAATAAAGATATTTATTTTAAAATTTATTTTATTAACATTTTTATTAAGAAAAATTATGATTTAAGAGTTTAACTAAAGATTTATGAGAAAGGAAATTTTTAGAAATTTTTAGGATATTTTATGATGAAAAATGGAATTTATATGAATTTTTATAAAAGAAATTTCTATTATTAATTATATAATAATCATTATTATATTTAAAAAAAAAACAAAGGTTTTAGAAACCATAAAATGAGAAACCGGGGGCGACGAATACGAAGAAAAAAAAACAGAAAAAAATGAATAGTGTAGGAATAGTAATATCCAATATTTTTTTTCGATTTGGAGTACCGATTAGCTTTCGATATCAAAACTGAATGTGTTATTGGATTCAGGACGAAGAGTACTTCAGTTTTGACCGATCAGTTTTTCAAATCAACCGTTGAATCGCCGTAGATCTGAAGTAGAAAATCTCGGTAAAAAGTAAATTCTGAAAAACCTTACTTAGTTACTTCTAATTAGAAATCTGACCCCGTAGATGGATTCAGAAACTAGATAAATATTAGGATATGAAATTGTTTTGTTGATTCGGTAAAATTTTTGTGACAGTGAATAGTATTTTTCGGCGATGAATAGTGGTGGTGAATAGTGTTTTCTGGCGGTGAACAGTAACCAAGCTCATTCAGGGTTTTTGGACCTTCCGGACTCGATTTTGGAGTCTGTTTTACCGAATTCAGACCAGGAACTAGGATTTTAGGGCTGTCCAATCTGGAGCCCTTACTTGTGAGTGGGTTTTTCATACTATAGCGCATGTTTTACGAATTCGTTTTATAACTCTCTCTCTCTCGTATGATTTTAACTAGTTGGAATGTATGCTAAATTGTTTTACTGCTTTGAAAACCAATATGTTCCAACCATGTTAGAAATTATAAATTTAAATCCTAGTTGAACTCTAGGTATGCAGGGCAAGCATCTAGGCTGATAATTCTCCATTTGAGCTAGATTTATAGAAATGCGAACTTAGTCATAGAAATGAACTAAGTTAGTCATGAAATGATTTGATGCATGATGAGCATCTATGTGACGTCTACGGACGATCTATGTTTAAAAGGAAAAGTTTATGATTATAAAAGTCTCCATGGGAATTCGTGGATGAGATATATTTTAGAACGAAATTTTATGCATGAAAAGAGTTAGATGGAGAATTATAGCTTTATTGTAAAGTTATTGAAATGTTTTACTTTAAACTCTTTGAATAGCATATTTCAAATGTTTTCTATTGGAGGGACCCTTTTAGATCACTGTTAGCCAGCCGCAGGGAGTGCTAGCCCTGGTGCATTATGGTCATGCGAAGGCTTCGGCCTAGGATACTGTGACGGGCATATGACTGCCTAAGACACAGGGATTTAGGGTGGACTTATGTCTACGCCTACAGTAATTACCATACCCTTGCTGTGTGCTTGGGGGATTTAGGGTGGACTTATGTCTACGCCTACAGTGATTACCCTACCCTTGCTGTGTGCTTGAGGGAGATGATAGATCTGTTAGGAAAGACCTCCAATAAACTAGTGCATTTTTCTTAAAGATTAAATATTTCTAAACAATCTCATTCATCATTGTTATTGCATAAATAACTTCATTTATTACTTACCATTCATAATTGATTTGCTCTACTGTTACTGATTTAATCTTGTTTTATCTTTTGAACATACATTTGAACTGTTTAGCTTTTCGTTTAATAAATTATGGTTAAATGCTTAATGTTTCTATTATTATCTTTACACTTTGATTTCAATTATTAAACTCATTGCGAAACATTCGTGCTTGGTTTGCCCTGTTTATGTTATAGTGTGATTTATCCATTCACTGAGATGTGGTAATCTCACCCCTCTTCTGTTTCCTCCCCAGAGAGAGTCAGAGAAACTTTGATCCAGCTACAGCTCCGTAAGAGGCTGAATATAGCATTGGTGAGCCCTAGTTTAGGCAACAAGGCTCCGTTGTACTGGTTATATAGTTTAGTTTATGTTTAGTGTATCTCCATGAACTTACAGGCAGGATTCTCGCTTCTTGTGTACTTTGATGTGTTGTTTGGAAAATAGTTTTATGTTTTACAATTATGTTTGTATTATGAGGCCATGGGCCAAGTTGAATCACGGATGTTAGATTCATGAGATATATATATATATATATATATATATATATATATATATATATATATATATATATATATATATATATATATATATTATATATACAGTATTTTCTTATATTGGATGTGGCATATGTGGCCAGTTATATTTATTATGTACTCTGGATTGTGTGCTGAATGTTTGTGCATGCTATGTGTTAGGCTTACGGCTAGGGGGAAACCCTTATACCGTGCCGATCATGTGTTCCATCATTTAGGGCCGTGACAATTATGGGCCATTGAGACCCAAAACTTTAAAAATGAAGTAATTAACATATGATTTAGAGTATATTTGGTAAGTCAAATAAGTTAATTTATAGTTTATTTAACTAACTTATAAGCTTGTTTGATTAAATTAAATGTGTTTATTAAATAAATTTATTTGAATAACTTGTAACTTTTTATCATACGATACTTTAAGTAGCGTATAACTTTTAGCTGATAGTTTTTATAATTTTTGTTATCTTTATTATTTTATTTAAATTTTAACACTATCCTATTCACAAGATGACATTATTTTTACTATACTCGAGCAACATTCAAATTATATACTCCATGATGAACTTTCAGATATTATTGATAGTAACACAATGAATAAAAATTTAGAGGCATCTACTGAGATGAAAGAGATTCGCAATAATATTGTTAATTTATTGTGGGACTCTAAATGATGTATTTATTTTGTATTTTTTGGGATTATATAATGAAATATAATTATTAACAAAAAATAATAAATTTTATATAAGTATATCATTGTCATTTTACACTTATCAGTTAATTCAATAGCTAATTTTATTAAATACTTCTAATTCAATAAATTAGTTTAATAACTTTCAGTTTTTAGTTAACAGTTTTCAGTTAAAAATTAATTTTTCAACTTTCAGTTAACTTTTAAACTTTCAGCTAACTTATCAATTATTTTTATTAAACATAGCCCTAATTGAAATTAGTTCTTTGGAAGACTTATAGTCTTATATGGCCCACCGATTACTATTTTATGAGTCTTTAGAGTTCAAGGTAAATGTGAGCATAATATGTTTAACTCGATTCAATTTGGAAGCTTTTTGGGAATATCATTAGACAGTAAGAAGGGATAGAGTGGAGCGCTTTTATGGAAACCCTAGTACACTGCGAGAGATATGCTTGGGGAGGTTGCTGCCAATGGCAACTTCCTCCCCCCTCCTTTCCCCACTCCCCTCATCTTTTTGTCTCATTCTAGTAGGGAAGGTCTTTTCTTCTATTCGTGAAGTTCTTTTCTTCCATTAAGAAAGTCTTTTTCCTTCTTTTATGTGTTTTCTTTGTTGAGAGAAATTTTCTCTCTTTTATAGAGATTATCCGGTATTCACCAACTTTTGAAGATTTACATTTTTTACTTTAGATCTACAACATCTCAAGGTTAGAAGAATCTTCAATGTCATGAGTGTAACGTTCTTAATTTATGTTACGTAAAATAAACATTTTTTTCTCGCAATAAAATAATCTCCATAAATATGCACAATTCAATTCTTTGTCATTTCTCTCATGTATACATAATATACAGACTAAGTCTTTAAATATCAAAGTACAGTAGAAACAGGAATCCTGCATGTAGCATTCAGAGCACTCTAGAATACAAACACAGTATAATTCAAAGACCGTGAGTCTTGGAAGTAACGTAGACTCACCCAGAGAATATATCACCTATCTGCTGAATCAGACTCTGATATTCTTATCTGAAAAATGTAGAAATATGGTGTAGTGAGTTTGACAACTCAGTGAGTAAATAATTCTTCCTATGACCTCTTAGGTCAGCATATGGATGTACTTATGTTTTAAAATATGTCACATAGAAAATACAGTTCAGAAGTACATTTATATGAGACCCGTATTTCAAATATTCTCAAATCAAAGGATATTCAGATATCCAAAACCATATGCACCATGGTATAATCATTAAATAAATGTTGTTATGCTCAGCTGTATAAGTTATAGTAAAATATTAAAATTTAGAGATAAAATCATCATTTTTAAAATGACCTGCCTCACTCGGCGATCTGGTCAATGCAATTTAAAAATGATGACCTGCCTCACTCGGCGATCTGGTCAATGCAATTTGAAAATGATGACCTGCCTCAGTCGGCGATCTAGTCATTGCAATTTGAAAATAATAACCTGCCTCAGTCGGCAATCTGGTCAATGCAATTTGAAAATAATGACCTGCCTCAATCGGCGATCTGGTCGATGCAATTTGCTATACGCATAGTGACCTCGACCCTAGTCACAATAAGTGATCAGGGAATATGAGTACATCACCCTCTTGCCTCCCGACATTACCACTGTCACCCGGTTGGAGCGGCTCTCCCCCGACTCACTTAGGCTAATAGGGCGTCCCTTATTCGGTACCGTCACGAGCCATACAACCAGCTGATATGCATTAATACATATATATACATGTAAAATATCAAGCAACTCGCTATGAGCTTTACGCTTGCCATTCAATCTCATTTATAAAATGACATGCATCATTTTCACAAGTATATAGCTTTACAAATCAATGCATCGTGCACATAATATTCACTTTATCAAATAATGATAAATACATTTAGAACCACATATTCAATGAGTTCCAAAATTCATTTCTAAAACCATACTCTTCTTGAACTATGTGCCAGTTCGTAAGTATAACAGATATTTGAACACATTTTAGAAACTTATAATCGTAAATAATTTATAATAAGAAATAATAATAAATTTATAATTCAAGAAGAGCATGGGGCAAGTCATAGAAAGAAGTATCTACTCACTTGGTAAGGGCTCCAGATTGGACAGCCCTAAAGTGTACTTTTCCAAGCTGAATTTGACCAATTAGACCTCAAAAACGTGTCCGGAGGGTCCAAGGACTTAAAAAATGACTCCGAGAGCTTGGGCATTATTCACCGTCGGAAAACACTATTTATCCGCTGAAAAATACTATTCACGACGAACAAAAAGGCTGTTAGATGGCCGAAAATATACATATCCTAAGGTTTATCTAGCTTTTGAATCCATCTACGGTGTCAGAATTTCAATTGGAGGTCTCTAAGTAAGATTTTTCAGAACTTACTTTTTACCGAGATTTTCTACTTCAGATCTACCGCGATTCAACGGCTGATTTGAAAAACAGATCGGTCAAAACTGTAGTACTCTTCGTCCTAAATCCAATAGCACTTTCAGTTTTGAGATTGGAAGCCAATAAGCACTTCAGATCTAAAAAAGAAGTTGAAGATTACTATTCACTAACTATTCATCTTCTACATTTTTTTTATCGAATTTGCCTCAGTCCCTGATTCTCCTTTCCCCGTTTTCATTTTATTTATTTTTTTAATAATAATTATTATTATTATTTTAATAATAATTATTATTATTATTTTAATAATTATAATAATTATTATTTTAATAATTAATAATAGAATTTTTTTTATATAAATTCCGTTTTTCATCCTAAAATATCTCAAAAATTTCTAAAAATTTCCATTCTCATAAATCTTTAGTTAAACTCTTAAATCATGATTTTTCTTGATAAAAATCATAATAAAACAAATCTCAAAATAAATATCTTTATACATATTAAAAAAAAAGAATATTTCTAAAAATACAACAAAAATTCATTAGAGGCCAATTTAATTATTTTAACTAAAATATAAATCATTTCAATTAAAAATATACTTCCTTTTAGTAAAACATAATCATTTTTAAACAAATAAAAAATATATTTGCTTATAACAAAATATTATTATTTAAAAATAAAAATTATGGGATGTTACAATGAGTCATTATTTTTCAGAAAAGATTTATGTTACTTTTCCTTAAAAGACTCTGATTTCTTCGCTCTGATTTTAAAGTTAGTTATATTTTAGTGAATTTTTTTTATGATGTTGGTAGTAAAAGTTAGGAAGTGTGTTGCCTTGTAATATGAATTTTTTCTATCTTTCAAAAGTGTAGGTTGATAATATTTATCTTATTTTGCCTTGCTAAAAATTTTTGTAAGTTCAGATTTTATATCTATTTTATGAATGTTATGATCTTTGATTTGTCTAAAAAAAGATTCAATTTAATAAAAAAAATTATTTTAAGTTAGATTAGGTTGAGTTAGCAAAATAATACGAAATTAATTTTTTTTTAAAAAAATTGAATTTGAATAGATAGGTCTAATAATTTTTTTTAAAAAAATTTTAAACACAATCTAACTAATCCAATATAATCCTATCGAATCTGAATAACTCGATTCAAATTAATTTAGATTTTTTCGTGTAACATAAAAAATCGAACAATTTCTAGTCTTTTTGTTACAATTCAATTTTTATCAAGATTGAATTACTCGACCTAATCCAAACATTTACTCCCCCTGGTTCAAGGCCTCACATTGTAACTTCTAATTCAAGCCACCAATCGTGAATGTGCGTGTTTGGTCAACTAATAAATCAAAAATTATAAGACATCGTACAATTTCAAAATAAAAAGATAAACTCAAGATATTACTTATGTACACTATGTTTAACAATTCAAAATTCCATTGAGAACAAAAAAAAGAGTGTGAAATTTGTAAGTTTACTATCCAATGCTTTAGCCATGGAAATAAGCTTTCATCAATTCAATTTTTAATTCAAGATATCACTTATTGTGTATACTATGTTTAGGAATACAAAATTTTAGAACAGCTGAAAAATATAGGATTTGTTTGAAAATTGTTTTCAAAACAGTTTTTTGTTTTTTGTTTTGTTTTACAAAAGTAAAGAAGTCTGTTTTTCATGTTTTTATAAATTATTTTGTAAAAGTGTAATTCAAAAAAGAAACACCATTTTATTGATTTTTTTTATTTTTATGTAAAATTATTTAAATTTTTTTAAAAAATAACATTAATGATAAAATTATAAATAATTTATCAAAATTAATCTTTATTCATCACGCAAATCGCATTATTATATTTTTAAATATTATTTTTAAAATTTACATCTAAATAAATTTTTTATTCTTTTGTTCTAAGAAAATAGTTTTTAACATTATTTTTAAAAAATAATAAAATAAAAATACTTCCAAAGAAACCCATAAATTTTATAATTTTATTGTACAAATCAACAAATTAGTATATCTAATTTGAATTTGTAGCCATAAAAATAATCTTTCATTGAAAATTTAAGTCATGTCAAAATTCAATTCATAATTAAAAATATATTAGTATATCAAACTTCGGACAGTTGAAAAACTTAAACTTTCCAAATTTACCGTATAACCCTCAACAAATTAGTATATTAATTTTGGATATTTTGTAGCCATTGTGATCATCTTTCGTAAAAAATTTGAATAATATAAAAAATATGCTTATTGTTAGTCCATGTAGAAAAACACTCCAGAAAAGAGTTGAATTGGGGTTTAAGATTTTAAAATATTTTTTCTCTTAATTTAAAAGATATAGAAAATTATAAAATGAAAAAAAAAAATTTCAAGTCAAGTGAAAATAGTGTGATAAAATACTTGAAATAATTTAATTACTCTGTGAATGCTAAAATTGTTGAAAAATAAATGATTTGTTCGATTTTTTTTATTTTTTTATTTTTAAAAATTATGTTTAAAATTTATTTTGTAAAATAATTTTTTTTTAATAAATTATTTTGAAAACATGTTATTTTTTATTTTTTTATATTCTAAAAATAAAATAATTTTTTATTGTTTCTGTTTTAAAAATAATTTATTTAAAATTTTTTTTTTAAAATAATAATAAAAAATAATTATCAAACGAATTTTTTTATTTTAAAAATAATTAAAAATAAAAAATAAACTGATTTAAAACTTTTAATTAAATTTTGTTCGTACCAACTTTTACAAATGAAATCTAATTCTTAAACCCGTGAAAAGCGTAATTATATTAACTCCCTCAATAGACATTTAACAAAAAAATTTCATTAATAAATTGATAACTTACCTAAACCTGATTTATACTTAAATTATGTAACTTATTAGTTATGTTAAATTTTGTTAAATATTTGCCAAGGGTACGTAAGTGAAGATATTTTTGAAAATAAGATAGTCTTTGTGATAATAAATTAAGAAAGTGAAATTTCAAAAAACTAAATTTAGAATATATGTATTTTTTAAGAAAAAATAGCTATCTATTCTTATAAATAAGAAAAAAATGCTCGAAATAAAATAAAGAAATAATTTGACTAAAAAATGGAAACTAATTTTGTACTAACAATTAAAATTAAAATTTTACCTAAAAATTGAAAAGATAACGAAACCCTAAATTTGGAATTTTTTGAAATTTTTTTATCTGAAAAAAAATGTCCCAATGAAATACGTGGTTTACAAAATTGCAGAAAAAAATACCACATAAGCAACCAATGTGCAAATAATGTCAAGCATTAACACTTTAACATGCCAGATAGGATGCGAAATAATGAAGCTGGCTAACAGAAGAATTAACGGCTAACGAGTTAAGCAATTTTAGAGATTGAATCATACAATGAGATATTTTCAGGGACTAAATAGTTAAGCCATATGTCTTTCAATGATCATATTGTGTATTTTTGGGCCAAAAATATATATTTTATATTATGAAGTCTCTAAATCATATGTAACTCAGCCCATCAAGTTATTGTAAACTTTGTTCACTTTTTTCCCATAAGAACTTATTTCACATCTTCAATATTTATTTAATATTTTTAATTAATTAGTTATATATTTTAAATATATAATTAATTTTTATTCATGATATTAAAACTATTTGTTTTTATAAAAAAAATTATCAACTTAAAATTTTAATATCAAAACCATCTACCACTGGATTATTATTTTTGGGTGTTACTACTTAATTGATGAAACTTCAAATTATTTGCAAAAGAAAAATTAACTTTGAATTATTTATGACGTCAATCCATTAAACAATACGCAAAGAATCCTGCTTTTCTATTCTGTGTTGTCTGTATTCATCTTTGGGAACAAAAATGGACCAGAATTTTTTACGGTGGGAGAAACCACAACATTGCGTGCTGTGGTCAAAACGCGTCATATTAGATTAAAGAAGCTCAGTCCATTGAGTTAGGCGACTGGTAGAATATACCAGTCACCTGTTATCGTGTACCAATCGATTGGTTCTTGTAATCTGAACTCTAGAAACAAGCAGAGGTTAGACCAGTCGACTAACCAAGCCCCTGATACCTTATGGAGTTGGGATCAATCGATTGGTGAGCCCCAATGGAAATCCAGAAGCTCATGAGGGTTTGATCAGTCAACTGGTCTAACCTCTGCTATCTTCTGGAGAGAAGACCAATTGACTGGTCCAATTACCAGTCGACTAATTGAGGCCTAAAATTGATTCCAGACGCTCGACAGTATATTGGCAATTGGACCAATCGACTAGTCTTCTCTCCGAAAGTGAGCAGGGGATTTGACAATAAGCTGGGTGAGCCCCTGCTAGCTTTTGGAATTGATTCTAAAGACTCGACAATCGACTGGCTAATTTACTAGTCGACTAGTTTCTTCTTGTCAGGAGACTAATCAATGTGGCAGTCGCTGACATGCTTATTGTTTCTGAATACCAGTCGACTGATGTTCCCAACAGTTGATTGATATGGGTCTTTAAACTCAGATTCCCTCAGCATTTCATCATTTTCCTCGACAGCTCTTAATTTCCTCTTTCGAATTCCTTGAACCCATATCTCCATTTTTAAAATTTTGGCCAAAACACACCGATTAAAACTCTCTAAACACCCTCTAATCCAAAACCCCCACCTACAATCCACCATAACTAATCTAAATTTTTTGAAAATCCCCCAAATTTCTCAAAATTGTCGTTAGGGTTCCTTGGCCCTATTCTTCCAAATTTAATCCCCATTACCAAATCCATCCGAAGACATCTTTCAAGAGATCACAAGTTAGAGCTTCCAGCTCATCTCAACCTCGTGGGTCCACACAATCTCAAGCTCTTGTGCCTTTATTGATCTCGGCAGAGCAAGAACGATGATACTAGAAGAATTTCATAGATAGGACCATAGTCCAGGGTATGTATCTCAATCTTAATTTTTTAGCTAAAGAATGATTGAAATTGAACATACTAGTGAGAACTCAAGCAATGCAACAATACCTTAACTATGAGACACCATACTCACTTAATGTAATTAGAGTTTTTTTTTACAAACTTAGCATACAACGAAGAGGAATTGGAATTTAGCTTAGAGGTTAAAGGAATAAAAATTTCATTTAATAAGGATTTGTTTGCTACAGTTGTTGGGTTGTCTATACCTTATGATAATACTTGTAAATTAAATGAGTCCATGTCTAAAATTCTATGGTATAATAGGGAAGCTGCTAGGGGTGTACAAAACCGACCCGGACCGATTAAAAACTAAACAAAACTGATTTGGTTCGATTTGGTTCGCTTTTTTTAAAAATCGACGGGTTTGGTTCAGTTTTCAGTTAGGAATCTGTTCGGACCGAACTGACCGAATTATTTTAAATATATTAAATTTATATTATTAAATTTATTTTTTGTTATATTTTAAAAATATTTTATAGGATTTTTTTTCAAACTTTCTGAAATGGGCTCAAAAAAATTTGAAATGGACTTAAAAATAACAAAATAAATACAAAAATTGAAAAAATGGACCCAAAAAATTTTAAATGAGCCAAAAACAAAAAAAAATTGGCAAATTTTTTTTTTTTAGAAAATCAAACCAAACCGAACCACATTCAATTGGTTCGGTTTGGTTCGGTTTTATAGGAATCAACTGAACCAATGAGATCTAATTTTCGTTACATTTTTCATAGTCGGTTTAGTTGAGTTTTCAAAACCGAACCGAACCTTGAACACCCCTAGAAGCTGTTCTCTCTTGAATCAGAGGATAAGAACGGGTATCTAGTGCCAAGATATATACAAAGGACTTGAGTGTTAATACTAATGTATTTTTTATATGATTAGCCATATGTTGTTTCCAAAGGTTAAGAATTACTTTTACATGAGTGATTTAAAGCAAGTATTGGTGTATTGCTGATTACAAGGTAGAATCATATATTATTCTCATTTTATACTGAAATTTATAATCACAACTCACAAACAAGTTAAAAAGGGTCTACACTATGCATCAGTCATCACTAGACTCCTCTAACATTTTGGTATTAATATAAAAGATGGACAAGTGATTGTTCCCAAAGTATTCAATGAAAATTACATGAATAGGATGAGATTTATAAAGAAAGATAATATGTGGATCAGGGAAAGGGAACACGAAGATAAGTCAGTGTAGAGAGAAGCCACTAAGAGTAATGAACCATCAACAGAGCAAGGATCAAGCACTCTTATGCTACAACATATATGTAGTATGCTTAAGACTACAAATTTGAAATTAACTAGTATGGATGACACTCTGACAAATTTGAACACTTGAGTGATAGGGATTGAATAAAATATAATGGACTTCTCTGAGAGATTACGCAGATTTGAATAAGTATAGCATGGACACACAGAAAAATCACATTAAGAAGCCATGGGTGAAGAACCAAAGCAAGCCATCAAGAAGAACAGGATGGACATATAGAGCATGAGGAACCATTAACTTGAACTTTTTTTGGTTTCAATTCTCTGTAATGCATACTCTTTTGTATTAGTCCCCTTTGTACTGAACTAATATACTACATTGTTGTGGATATGAAATATGAATATTGAACTTTAAATTATATTAGATTTTCACTTGCATTCTTATTAAACATTAGTATTGGTCTCTTTTGAATTGCATTAGTATTGAAACAGCTGTCCACTGGACTTGTGGGTTACCATGGTTTTGATTATCAATTTGTAAATGGGAATTGAATGTTTATTGTGTGCTTTGCTAAGGAAACCATGTTGTGTTCATAAAAATTTTATTGAATGATTTTTTAATTGTCATGGACATGTAGCATCTATTGATTTATATGTTCTAACAATCTTCCTCATGTGGATATGCTTTAATACCATCTTCAATTGATTTAATTATACTGGATCTCTTTTGAGATTTGAGTTCAGGTTACAAGTATGTATGCTTATGGTATTGGAAACCTAAAAGCAATTTGTATACTAACTCTTAGCTTCCAAAGCAGGTTGCATTCATTCTACTGATTTTGTACTGACTTTCATTGTAACATCCTTAGTTTCATTTCTTTTATTGATAAAAGTACATAAATATTTAATTAAGGAAATAAAATTTATTAGACAATATTTTAGATATCTAAAGAAATATAATCCTTAGAAATTTTTCACCTTATGTATATGCATAGAAAATGTTTCTAACATTAAGAGAACAAATAAAGAGGGAAAAACCTAATAGGAAAAAAAAAATAGAAATAACATACTAAAAAGATGCAAAATTCTTGGATAAGGAAGATAAATTTTTAGAAACAAGTAGAGATCTTAAAATTTCAAGAATATTGGATTAGGGTAATTTTTCCTAATTCAAGAATTAGAGTTATTAAGTTTAAAATCTTTACCCATACATTGGGCTTTTACTTATGGACACTTCATATAGAGTTTTTCCACTTCACATAAGTTTCTAGCAAGCCCATTGGATAACCTAAGTAAGAAATAAAACATAGACTTGGACTAGGATATAGTAATTGAACCAATAGCCCAAAAATTATGAAAATGTGACTAAGCCCTCTAAGAAAGGTAGAATTTTATCCAAAGTACAAAAAATGGGTAGGAATAAACCCATAATGGGTCGGAATAAGCCCAAATCCAAGAGAAAAAATAAAATAAAATAAATTAGGTGATGATATAATAATGTAATAATAATAAAGATTAGGTTACATGGCATTAAGACAAAAATTTAGCAAGTGGTGTGATTCTACATTCATAATTTTGGCAAGTGGCATGATAATACAAGGTTTTAGGACAAAAACATCTATATCCTACACTCATAATTCTAGCAAATGGTATGATAATACATGGCATTAGGACAAAACATTCCTATTCCACACAAATAATATCAACCAAATAATGGAGATTCAAGGGCTAGAAATTTGCCACCTAAAAAGGCAAACCTATCATACTTGTTTAAGACAAAAGAAAATAGAAATGAATCCCTAAATCAAAGGGACCTTGTCCCTTATCTTAAGGACATATCATCATAATTTTCAAAATACAAATCTCCTTTTCCTATGTATATCTTGACTAAGGAAGAGGAAGACAAGAACATAAGTTGTTTGTTTTCAAAAAAATTCAACAAAGTGTATCCTAATTGTGATAAGGTAGACCCATGATCATGAAATGTGAATTATTTGGTGGTCTATATAAGAAAACCCTCACTTACAACATTAAAATTTCGTCCAAGTGAGGGAGAGAAAAAATAGAAGCAAGATAGAGTGAGGAAAGGAGAGGAAGAAAGTAAGAAAGAGGAAGGAGAAGTCTAGGGGACTAAGTGTTCCAGGTAAATTTAACAATATTTTTTTTTGAAGAAAACTTTTGAAACTTATAATATTTATATGAGATTTTGATCTTAGAACTTTGATGATTGGTCATGGATGTTGCTATGTCATGTTACATATTGATCTTGCATGTGATGTATGTTTCAATACTTAGGCTGGTATAGAAAGTTCTGTATAGGTATGGCTATAGATGGCAAAATTTTAAGTTTCTGTGTTTTAATTTTTGAAAATTATATGTAGGGAATTAAAATAAATGGTTAACATAAGAATTATAGATATATGTGTCATGGATTTTTAGCCACTGGAATCATTCAATTTTGAGTTCATATGAGGAAGATATGAGCCGATTAGTACTCAAAGGTCAGAAAATGGTTCATCAGGAAAGAATATGTTAGGATAGCTTCTGTATTTTAATTTATGCGAATTATTTGTATGGATTTAAAATAAATAGTTAACATAAGAATTATAGCTATGTGTGTCACGGATTTTTAGCCACTGGAATCATTCAATTTGGAGTCCATATGAGGAAGATATTAGCCGATTAGTAGTTAAAGGTCAGAAAATGATTCATCAGGAAAGAATATGTTAGGATAGTTTCTGTATTTTAATTTTTGGGAATTATTTGTATGGAATTAAAATAAATAGTTAACATAATAATTATAGCTATGTGTGTCACGGATTTTTAGCCACTAGAATCATTCAAATTGGAGTCCATATAAGGAAGATATGAGCCGATTAGTAGTCAAAGGTCAGAAAATGGTTCATCAGGGAAGAATATGTTTAGGATAGCTTCTGTATTTTAATTTCTGAGAATTATCTGTATAGAATTAAAATAAATAGTTAACATAAGAATTATAGCTATGTATGTCACAGATTTTTAGCCACTGGAATCATTCAATTTAGAGTTCATATGAGGTAGATATGTTCCAATTAGTAAACAAAGGTCAGAAAATTGTTAATCAGGGAAGAATATGTTAGGATAGTTTCGGTGTCTTAATTTCTGAGAAAATTCTATAAGGAATTAAAATAAATAGTTAACATATTAATTATATATTTATGTGTCATGGATGTTTAGCCAATGGAATTACTTAATTTGGAATTTTTATGTGGGAGATATAGTCAGATTAGTAAGTAAAGATTAG
This sequence comes from Gleditsia sinensis, assembly GCA_037074535.1. NCBI lineage: Eukaryota > Viridiplantae > Streptophyta > Magnoliopsida > Fabales > Fabaceae > Gleditsia > Gleditsia sinensis. The sequence continues at coordinate 16,130,719 of CM073466.1, read as the reverse complement.
AACCTACCCGAGAAGAAATAATATTGAATTTAAGGGAGTAATAACACCAAACTTTATTACTATTTGGCTGATATGATTAACATAATAGTTTTAGATAATTGTCTTAACTTTCCATAGACACCAATATCACCTCAATCGGAGTTAAAATAAGGGAGTTATGCTCTAATTAGTGAGTAAAGGTCACAGAACACGGTCAAGCCGTGTTCTGGGTGCTTCAAGCACGGGTTAGCCGTGTTCGGGGCTGTTTTTGAGTACATTTGAAGTATTTTTAAAGTATGGCCATGTCCTGGAACATGGCCAGATCGTGTTGGAAGCTGGTGAAACCTAGTTTCAACATTTTTCTACCCTAGATGAACCTATTTAATTATAGGGTAATAGTAGAAATTAAATTGGAGAAAAATGCTTTATAAATTTGTAAGAACATGTGTTAGAAATGATATAAATAAGAAGAAATTAAATAAAGGCCAAGCATAAAGAAAATGAAGAGATGAAATTAATATTTAAAAAGAAGACGAATCTTATAAATAAAAATAATAAATGACTAGTATATGCCATAGCCATTGCCATTGTAATTGTATGAACTTTTTACCATCTTAAGTGTGAAATTCTGACATAGAAATATTTTATAAAGTGATATTTGAAATGGTTATGTTCATGGCATGATTACCAATGATTTATGGTAATAGTTATATTTTGATGAACATACTTGTTATTGAAAGCATATTTTTGACTATCATTGTGAAAAGAAAAGAAATGAGCACGGTCATATGGCAATCCGTGTGGTGCACCAGTAGGGGACACCCTACCAACGATTATGATCATGTTAATGAGAAAAGAAAGAGAAAGTGGGCCATGTCGGACGAAGCGAGAAAAGCCCGTACTGGAGAATAAAAAATACTCACCCTGACTGGGGTAACTTGATATGAGAATAAATTGATAGTCATCATATGATATTCTGAAAATAGTTAACCTTGGCATACATGTTATTATTGTACGATTCTCATGTGCATAGATATAGTGCATTCATGTGACCAAAGTTATTTTCTATAGTTTATACAGCTGAACATGACGTGATGAGCTATATTGATGATTATTTATTGTTGAACTTACTGGGATTTAATTCTCACTATATTTCCATATCATATTCAGAAAATTAGTTATGCAGATTTTTCTATAACTCTGGCTTTTAGTGCACGTTGGATCGAGTACTTTATGTTGGGCAGATCCCAGAAGTAAATAAAATGTTTATGGTCGAGTTGGCTTAGATCCCGGTGAAGGTGCAACCACCCGCACCTGTATCTCCGGAATTGGTCAATCAGAATAAATAAGATGTAGATTTTTATGTGTTTGATATGTTGTATGTATGTTTTGATTAATGACATGTATGTAAACTCTGTATTGTATAAATTAAATAAATGTTATATTGAGTTAAGTTGTAACGAGGTAATAACTTCTTGGTATTTTAAAAAAAATTGATACTTAAATGGAGTTGTTACATTCACTCCTTTGATGTTTCAACAATCCAACTTGATTCCAAATTATTCTTCAAACATTTCAAAACCTAAAGAGTCATATTAAGAAGAATTAGTAAGTATATATGGTGCAAGATTGTTAATTTAAACTTAACATTTCGCCACCCACATACTATGCATTTTCGCTTGACTATGGATATGAAACATGAACATTCAATCTCAACCCTTAAATTTGTTAGCATTCGAGATATTTCTAAAAAACTCTATCAAGTCAAGTAACTACATGGACTGATCAAATGGTGCCTGTGGCCATTAAAAAAATAATTATGAACAATAAGGTCAAAAATAAGAAAGACGAAGAATAAATCAAAGCAATCTTCATAGTATAGGAATTATCATACCGTCAATATACTAATATAACTGAAATCGCACTCATGCTGTGATTGGATGCATACAACAGGTGTTAAGCACGTAGAAGAAGATATTTTCATTTGAATTATACTAGGTGTCAAACAGCTCTACAAAGACAAAGTAGGATAAATTATTCGTAAAGAATATAAAGTTAAAAATACTTAATATAATCACAACTTGTGAATTTTTTGTTCTTGTCACTCTTCTTTTTCGGTAAGATTGAACCTTAACCCAATTCCTCAACTGTCTCTTACTCTTTATTCTAAATTTTTTCTTAAATCCCTTCACTTGCACAGTATTTCATTATCTGGTTCTATGCTTGCACCGGGCCTATAGTTTTAACTCTTTTGCCGTATACGAAGCTACATGACTTGGTTAGTCAATTCATCTACAACTTTATTTAGCATGAGATATACTTCTGAGCAGTCATACACCTTTGTTGCTAATCTTATGAGCCTTGCACATAATTGTTTGAACTGTTGGGTACTTCTAAGTCTAGAATCTTTTTCTATTTTATTTCCCCTCACGTCATGGAAAAAACCATTCCAGGCTTGTTTTGTCCAACACTTTAAAACGTACCTATAATGAAGTTTTTTTAATATCCATCACATCAAGCACCTTTAATGCATGGTAGCACAATATACCTGAAGTTTCAAATTTCATGCAACCACAAGAAACAGATTGACAGGATAAAAAAAATCTATATGATCCCTCTTCATTAACCATACCAACAATATATTCAAAAATTGTATTTGTTTTATTTTTATATTTTATATATGCAGCAGCATATAAATCAACTCTTTTTTAAACAAGTCAAATATAGCGATAGTATAAATTCGGCAAGTTGTTGTAGTATAAGTGAATTCTCCATTTTTAATATAGGTATTTTTTTGTATGACTCAAATTCATGCTTCAACTCATTGTAATGCTTCTCTTCTACAACCCTTTCAAAGTGTTTAAAGAATTGAGTGACGACTAAAGCCAGGTTCATGCAAATCTTAAAGTTTGAATTTAAACTTTCATTGAATTGGGTGCTTCTCATACCAAGAGTGAGAGATTTCTTCATAAAACATCTCATTTATCTTGTACAGAGAACTGAGCCAAGAATTCTCATGAACACTATATTTTGATAACATGCTATTCCACGCCATTTTAAACTAGACTTCCTCTTTGTATCCATACATGCACTTTTTCAAGTCAGTTAAAAAGTAAGAGCCATCTTTCATCAAATTTCCTAGATATTTAATGTCATTTTACATCAATTGCCATATACATAATCCATGATAAACTCTTGGCATCACCTCATGTAATGCTTTTGCCAACGCTTGATCATGATCGATGAACATAGTTAGTAGCTTTTTACTTGTGTGCTTCCAAGAAAGTTTTAAATAGCCATTTAAAAGACTTATAAGTTTCATCGTACAATAAGGCTGCCTTAAAAATCTCAACCCCTCTAAAATGGTTCATTCCACAAAATAAAACAAGTGGCGGGTGTGCATTATTGGTACCATATGTTGTGTCAAGAGATACTACATCACCAAAGTAGTTATAATCAATCAACATTCTTGTATTAACTCAAAACACATTAGTTATTTATTCTTCCATATCCATTTAATAGGCATGAAAAAATGATAGATTTTTCAATATCTGACATTGGAAATATTGCAACAGACAACCAACTTCACTATACACCATACTTCTTTGCCTCTTAATTCGGATGTAATTTTTTGCATCTAACCGGATAAAACCAAGATTAGCCCTTCTTCTAGCTTCTCTACTCATCAAATCAAAAGACGATTTTTTTTCGGATTTTAGAGTCTTCAGCCAACTCAAGCTCATAAAATTGAACATCAGATAATTTACGTTGAAATGCCAACATATAAACTATTTCTTGAAGATGCAAAGGGTGATTATATTCATCTATAAAATCATTTATCTTGTACTTTTTGTTCTTTAGAGTGACTCCCATTATTACTCTACAATTAATTCTAGTATTTAGTCGAGGGTTTGTAGTAATAATATCTCTTTTATCAATCTTTCTATTCCCTTCTTTGCAACAAACAAATTTGTAAGAAATTATAATTCCATTTTTTGGTTTACAATTGAAATAATATTTTCTAACACCAAATCCTATTTTACCACCATAAGCCACCCAAAAATTTCATGCTCTATCTAAAATATCAAACTCTATACCTATCTCAGGCTTTAAAATAGCTTTTGTAGATGGACGTATTTTCGGTTGTTGTGTTAGTGGATCCTCTAACAACTCCATTTCTTTGTGCTTTGAATCTGCTTCGTCTAGCAACTCCATGAGATGCGATAGTGGCTTTGTTTATATTTCTTCACCGGCTCTTCTTCCCTCTCTTCTAAGACAACCTTGCTCGCCAAATTCATTTATGTTTCCCTCTCTCTCGTGTTACTTCATGGTTTTTACGCAACGTAAACACAAAAATGCTGCGTTTTTTTATATAAAAACCGCGATAACTATTAAAATAGGAAAAAAATGTGGAATAAGTTAACAAACATTGTGTGAAATTGGAGATTAATTAATAAATATAAGGTTTAGATTCTGATTGATATAATAATTAAGGAAAAGTTTTTGATCGTAATGATAAAGGGATTTAGAATTTTGGGGCCAAATAAAGAAGGAAAAATGGAGGCAAGACTGGACCAGTCGACTGGTTTAATTGCTAGTCGACTGTCGTGGGTTCTAGAGACATATTGATTGAATCCTAATGGACCTGGTGGCCTTTAAAATCAATTCTAGGCTCCAACCAGTTGACTGGTCTTTTCTCCAGAAGTGAGCAGGGGTTGGACCAGTCGATTGGCCAAACTTTTGCTAGCTTTTGAAATTTTATTTGGGCTCACCAGTCGACTAGTTATTGGACCACTCAACTGATCAAAACCTTGCTCGTTTTTGAAATTCAAATTGTAAGAATCAGTCGATTGGTACACAGTAACGGGCGATTAGTATATTCTACCAATTTTCTGACTCGATAGATTGAACTGGGCTGAGCTTTTTTTAATTCAATACAACGTGTTTTAATCATAGCACGCGGTGATGTAGTTTCTCCCATCACAGAGAATCTTGGTCCAAACAAAAATATTGGCATCATCTATTCAACTGGTTGTGGAATGACCACTCTACTGAGGCCACTAATTCATTTTGCTATCCTTATTAGCCTAAATTTTTAAATAATGTTAAAAAAAAAAGAGACATTATCGTCTTAAGCACTAAGGGGGTGTTTGGTAGAAAAAAAAATTTTAGATTCCTGAAAATCTGAATATGAGAATTGAAGATTCATTTGTTTGGTTTCAAAATAAAAATTTTGATTCCCAATAAACTTTAATTTTTGGAAATATTTTTTAAATAAAGATTCTTATAAAAAGATTACTATAGAAGAAGGGTAAAAATTGGTGATTCCTATGAATGTGAAAATCTTTATCAAAAATAAAATATATATTTATTTTTTAATATTTTATATAAATTTTTTTTATAAAAATAAATTTAATTGTTAATATATTTTTTTAATAGTTTTAAAATTAATATAAACTTAATAAATTATTAACAATAATTTATTATATTTTTTGTTAAAAAAATGTATTTTTAAAAATTATATATATAAATAAAAATTTTAAAAAAATATTATTTAAAAATTTTCGACGATCTTAAAAATAAAAATTTTATATATTTTTAAAAATTATTATTTTTATTAATTATATTTTTTTTTTAAATATTATTTTTAAAAATAAAAAATTTTGTCTTATACCAATCGTCCCTGACAGCAACGGCAACGGAGCAACCCCTCCAGTGATCCTCTCGTAGCGGCGGTCTTGACTATGCCCAATTGATCGAAAACAACGTCATCAAATTATTGTTTTTCACAAACCAACAATAACATTCCAACTTTATCTTGCAGCTTGACTTTTCCTGGACAAATGCTGCGATTCCAGTTCATCAGAGTCTCTCCTCTTGCTTCGAAAGTCTCCACCACTCCGCCTCTGATTCCAGTTTCCAGAGGAATTTCCAGAAGCTCGATGCTCAGATCACAGATGGGTTCTTACTCGACTTCGTCTCAATCATCTAAGCTCTTGTTCCGCCAGCTTTTCGAGAAAGAATCCTCAACCTACACTTATCTTCTTGCCGATGCCTCACACCCCGATAAACCAGCACTGGTAAGTTTCAATCATATTGAATTCAATTATATTGTTTATAAACTAGTTCGCTATTTTTACCCCTGAATTATCAAGGGTTGTTAATTGGGTTTTTTGAAATTCTCGGAAATTACTTTAGAGTTTATGTTTTTTGTTTCGTAAAGAGGGTATTTTGTGGCGTTTTATTGAAAATTTGTGGGATTTTTTGTTGTGGGTATGTTTCTTATGCTTTGGTATTAATGGAAATTTATGACCGTTCAGTTGATTGACCCAGTAGATAAGACGGTGGATAGAGATTTATCCCTCATTCAAGAACTGGGGTTGAAGCTTATATATGCCATGAACACCCATGTACATGCTGATCATGTCACTGGGACTGGCCTCATAAAGGTCAGGTGTTGCTGAATTTTTCTTTTCTTTTATTAATTTCTCTGTATGATCAGCTGTTGGATTTATATTGGCTAGAGTTAATTAAATTTGATTAGTGCTTATGATTGATTTTTTGTAAATGCTTAGTGTTTAATAGTTAAGAACTTATTTTGTATAGAGCAAAGTTCCGGATGTAAAATCTGTCATATCAAAAGCAAGCGGTGCAACAGCTGATCTATATGTAGAGCCTGGTGATAAAGTACGGTTTGGTGATCTTTTTCTGGAGGTAGGATTTACAGTCTCTCGCCCAGTTTGGTGTTTTCAAGTATTTTGTTGAATTATATGAACAAAAAACCAGCTGTACAGCCTGATATTTAGTGTTGTAAATTGTTTTTTTGGAAAGAGATGTTTCCTAATGACTGGGAATTATCACAGATCACTTTCAATAAGTGTTTCATTAAACCTCCTGCTTGGACTATCTGTTTCTCTATAATGTTTAATAAACTTGAACAGTTGATCTACGAAAAACTTATATTTGGAGGAAAGCTATAAAGTCTAGCTGAATACAACAAAAACAACATTAAATTTTTTGTCACTAGGTGAGGGTTATATGAATCAAATAACGTCATAATAGTTTATTATAAATGAGATTAATAGATAATTAACTATTAAATCTTTCTTAATAGTTTCACCTATTATTTTTTTTTACCTCCCTCTATTTCTAACTATTGGATTATTTTTCATATGATCTATTCTTTTCAATAGAATTTCTGTAGATCTTTTCTACACATGTCCAAACTACTTTAAGCGAAATTCTATTATCTTCTCTACAATAGGTGTTACCCTAACTTTTTTTTTAATGTATTCATTTCTAATTATATATCTTTTAGTGTGTCTACACGTCCAATGCAACGTTTTCATCTGTGTAACATTGAATTTATCTTCATATTGTCTTTTAACCGCCCAACATTTAGTACCATACAATATAGCAAGTTTTATAATTGTACGATAAAATTTTATTTTAACTTTGAGCGGTATTTTTCTATCACAAATGACACTCAAAACTTTCTTCCATTTCATCCATCCCACTTGAATCTTATGATTTATGTCCTTCTTTATTTCGTCATCATTTTGTATAATGGATTTAAGATATTTAAAGCTTGTAACTTGTTTTAATATATGGTCTCCAAATTTTATTTATAAATTCATACTTTTTCGTCTTTTACTAAAAATATATTTCATATATTCTATTTTATTTCCACTTATATGAAAATAATGTGTTTTCAAAGTTTGTCTTCATGATTCTAACTTCATATTTATTTCTTCTTTCGATTCACCAACTAAAATTATATCATCTGCAAAAATATACATTGAGACCTCAAATCTTGTATATGTTAAGTAATTGCATCTAAAATCAAGTTAAAAAAAATAGACTCAGAAAAGATCCTTGATGTAGTCTAATAGTCATAGAAAAATCCCTTGTGTTTTTATTTTGTGTTCTCACATAAGTCGTGATACTATCGTACATATTTTTGATTGCTCAAATATATTTAATACGTACTTCTTTCTTCTCTAAACCTTTCATAAAATCTCTCTTGACACTCTGTCATATGTCTTTTCTAGATCAATAAAAATTATATGCACATTTTTTTGCCTCATTTGATAACTTTCCATCAATCTCTGCAGTAAGTAAATTGTTTCCATAGTTGACTTTCCTGATATAAAATCAAATTGATTCTCTGTGAATTGAGTCTCTTGTTTTAATTTTTGTTCAATGATCTTCTCCTATAACTTCACAGTGTGGCTCATGAATTTAATTTTCCTATAGTTAACATCATAGTAATCGAAAACGCACGATTCGTGTTCTGAATCGTGCTTTTCAGTTCGATTCACATGGCCACCGATACAGATCGGTGGTCAAATCATGCTAGAACATGAATTGGTGTCAAAATCGCACAGATCGGTGCGATTCTGGTAAGAATCGCTGAATCGGACGATTCTGCGATTCCGCAACCAAGCTTTACGTCGCGCAGCCATGGCTGCTGTGCGACTCACTGTTCATCTTCTCTGCAAGCTTTTGTGTGTGTGTGTGTGTGTGTTTTTTTTTTTTTTTTTTTTGTAAACTGAAGCCAGAAGCTACGATTGGGTTGGGTCTCCTTGTAGCTTTAATTTTTCGCTCGGCAACCTCTATAGATGTTTTATTTTAGTGAATTCTTTTATTATTTAATTTAATAATATTTTTTAAAATTATAAAAATAATTTTTTCTATAAATAATTTTAATTCTAATTAAACATAAATAAATAATTTTAAAATAAATTTTTTCTTTTCACAATTTAAAATTTATTTATATTTATTTAATTTTTTAGATATAAAAATTTATAATTTTAGACTAATTATGTTTTTTTAAAATTTATAGTTAATTATTTTTAAAATTATTAAAATAAATATATTATTTTAAATATTTTATTTATATTATTTATTTATTTATATTTTATATTATATTTTTTAAATTAATTTTTAATATGTTCATGAATCTTACGATTCGATATGATTTACGATTTACGATTCAAAAATAAACTATCCGATTCACGATTTAAATTACGATTTGATTACTATGGTTGGCATAGTTCTATATGTCCCCTTTAATTTTATAGATAGGGATTAAAATATTTCTCCTCTATTCATCCAATATTTTTTTATATTTTATTATCATATTAAAAAATTTAGTGAGTTAACTTATGACTTTTTTTCTTAGACTATTTCACACTTCAATAGGTATATTATCGGATCCTATTGCTTTGTCATTTTTCATTCTCTTCAAAATTTTCTCTACTTTAAGCTCCTGAACTTTACGATAAAATGTATAATTACGGTATTCTTTTGCAACATTTAGTTTGTCAGAGTCACAGGTCAACTCATGTCTTTCGTTAAAAAATCCTTGAAAGTAATTTTTCCATCGTGCTTGAATATCTTGTTTCCTTACCAAAACATTACCTTTATCTTTAATTCATTTCACTTGATTTAAATCTCTTGTCTTTCTTTTTCTATCTTTCAAAAGTCTGTAAATTTTTTTTCCCATTCTTAGTTCTTGAAGATTGATATAGCCCTTCAAAAATTTTAGATCTTGCTTCACTCACAGCCTTCTTAGCAACTTTATATTTATTTCAATTTTCATTATCTTTACACAAGTGCCATACCTTATAACATTATCTTTTAATTTTAATTTTATCTTGCACCTCTGCATCTCACTATCAAGATTCTTTACCCTTTGGATCCAGCGTCTCTTGATTCTCCAAGTATCTCTCTTGCTATATTCCTGATTCTTTTGGACATCTTGTTCTACATATCATTAGCATTTCTTTGGACTTTTCAAAGTCCCTCTTCCTCTACTATTCTTTGAAAACTTTTTTATTGTTCATTCTTCAAAAAGCACTACCTAATTATGTGAATTGTTTTCTTACTCTTTCTTTCTACTTTTTTCTTAACTCGTACGTCTAAAACAAAAAATCTGTGTTGGGTAGTCAAATTCTCTCCAAGTATAATTTTGCAATTTGTACAAAAAAATTTATCTGATTTTCTTAACAAAAAGAAATATATTTGAGAGTTTGCTCCTCCACTTTTGTACGTAATAAGATATTCTATCTGTTTCTTAAAACAAGTATTTATTATAGTAAAATTAAAAACTAAAGAAAAATTCAAGATAGTTTTATCTTTTTTATTTGTTTTTCCTAACTAAAAACCTCCATGTATATCCTCGTATCCTTTAAATTCATTATTTACATGTCCATTTAAATCTCCTTCTAAGACAAGAGGTATTTCTTGAATCAAACTTTTTAGATCTTCCTAAAAAATTCTCTTGTGATGCTCTTCTAATTCAACTTGAGGTGCATATAAACTAATCACATTAAAAGTGTTTCGCTCCACTACAAGTTTTAAAACTATAATCCTATCTCTTAATCTTTTTACATGTACTATATTGTTCTTCCACTCCTTATCAACTATTATACCTACACTATTGTTAGATCTTGTCTTGCTAGTGTATCAAAGCTTAAAATTTGAAGAATCTAATTCATTTTTCTTTTCTCCTACCCACTTAGTTTCTTGTAGACACATGATGTTGATTCTTTTCATATCAACTATTTTCATTGATTTTCTTATAAGTGTGTCTACATTCTAAGTTTTAAAATAGATTCTACCCTCATGAACTAACTTCTTTGTCCACATTCGTTCATTAAAGTGTGGGAACTCTTACTTATTTTTTACTACACCTAGGCATTGATACAGCAGTTCTTGCTCTTTTAACACTGCACTTAAGCTATATAGCATGTTGCTTTCAGGAAACGACGTAGCCATAGCACTATCACTTCGTTTATATATGTTCGTGTAATTACGACAAAGTTTTACGTTGACTGTCGCATGCCTAACACAACCCTCCTCTTTTATCCGGACTTAGGACTGGCTATACGAATATAGACAGAGTTGAAGTCTAGTTGAATGCTGCACGATATTATTAGCATTTACTTATAGTATTACAACATTAAGATATGATTTCCAATATCAAGATAATAAGAACTTTAATTGGTCAAGGAGATAGACAGATGCGTCTTTAGTTGCAGTTAAATCTCAAAAAAATTGTGTATGTTGAAAGCAGGATCTTCACTGCTGTAATCTTGTGCAGAGAAATAAAAAGAACCAAGGGAGAATGACTTCATGGAGAAGCAATGCAGCATAATAGATTTCCTATAGCTCTGATAACTCATATCTGCAGGGTTTTAAATAAAATATCCAAGCAAAAAACCAAAATTCATTCTTATAGGGTTCCTCATTGTTGATTTTGTTAAATACAAGGATCTTTTTTTTCTTTGCATTTTCTTTTGTGACAAAGGGTTCTTATTTTCTTTTGCACTAGTGCGTGATGACATATATAATCATGTATTGGTCCATGTCTACTGTTGTCTTTATTGTGGCAGATTCGTCCCACTCCTGGCCATACCTTGGGTTGCATTACCTATGTTACAGGAGATGCAACTGATCATCCTCAACCTAGGATGGCATTCACGGGAGATGCCCTATTAATACGTGGATGTGGAAGAACGGACTTTCAGGTATATACTGTATTCCAGTTTTCTTAGTTGCTGCTTCTCATGGGTATTGAAAGACACATCTAAACCAAGGAGACGTTATCCCAAATTTATTGAATTTTCTGGGACGGAGGGTTTATTTTTACTGGCTATATTCTTGTTTCATCTTGAAGCTATGAAGATTATGTAACATTATCTAGTTCCAATAAAATATTGTGCAGGGTGGAAGTTCAGAGCAGCTATACAAATCAGTGCATTCACAGGCAAGAATTTGAGAGTGATTATGTACCATGTTTCAAAAGACAATTAGAAAAGTAGGCTATAAAGTTAAAGAAATGTGGTATTTCTTTTTTACTGATTTTGTGTATAGTCACATTCTCATCATTTTGGAATCAGATTTTTACATTGCCCAAGGATACATTAATCTATCCAGCTCATGACTACAAAGGATTCACTGTAAGAAGACCCTCAAGATTTTTGGTTGTCTAATTTGTAGAAAGTTGCTTATTCAAACTGCTGATTTCAGGTAAGCACAGTAGGGGAGGAGATGCAATACAATCCACGCCTAACAAAGGATGAGGTGATTTTCGATGAATTGTTCATATTATATGAACTCAATCTACTACTTGAAACTGTTATGGTAGAATTATGAAAATAATATTCTATAAGGGACCCTAGTGGGAAACTTATGGCAAAGATGCTGCGCCATGGTTAGTAATGTTAATGGAGTGTTAAGTTACCAAGAACGATTTGTTGCTTCTAGATGAGGAGGTTGAGCTTGGCCTTTACCATTTAGCAAATATGTGGAGGAGTTCAACGCCCAAATTGAATTCATGCACTTTAGCAATATATTGCATGCTTATATTTGGCCTCAAGCCATATTGATATTTTTCAAGCATTTTTAGAAGAGTGATGGAGCCAATTAGTGTTTCTTCATCAATTATCTACCACGAGATGCTGTTTGGTCATATATGATGATGAATTGTGAAGGATGATTTTTATCCTTTTTTGAAAAAACAAATTCTTGTGAGGTCATAGAGAAGGCCTTGTAATATTGATGCATACATTAACTTGAGTCTAAAATGTTCTACTTCTGCTGAGCCCCATTTCCTGCAGTTTTTCTATGTGATAATGTTTATACTTCTTTTGCAGGAAGCTTTCAAGAATATCATGGCAAGTAAGTGGTAGCTAAATATTTCAAAAATTGGTGTACTATATATCTGTTTAAGAAGCACTGATACTGAAACAAACACTATGATATTGTAGAGTCATATCATATTTAGTTTGAGTATTTGATATATGTCAGATTTAGACATGGATTCATTTTTTGAAATGTCCGTTCAAACAGAATGTTTGTCTCATTGATCTTTACCACCAAAATCTGGCAAAGAAAACTGCTAATGGTACATCTTGTTTTTTTGTAACAGATCTTAAACTGTCATATCCAAAAATGATTGACATTGCTGTTCCTGCCAATATGGTTTGCGGAATCCAATCAAAAGAAACCTGAAGCTGAGCCTTTGGAAGCCTCATCTGGCTGTCTTACGGTATGTAATCTAACAAGAAGGCCTTGCAAGTCAAGAAATAATTGATAATTGTAATAAAATAAAATGATGATTGTAGGCCTTAAAGATATTTCATGTACTCTGTAAATTTAAACTATAACCATGATCTGATTTTAGTGATTATGGTTCATGTTCTAAGTAATTATTGAGGGTAAGGTTTTCATTTTGTGCTTTTTTCTTCTTTTTGTGTTTGTACAAATGACAGCATGGATTGCCAAACTCTAATCCCTAAATTATAATTACATGCTACATAACAAAATTAATAATAAAAATTTCTTTTCATACTCTATTATTCTCCCTTGGTTGAAAAAATCATCCTCTCAAGTTTTGTAACGACGGAGCAAGAGGAAAATGAACGCAGCAGTAATAGACAACAGTGGTGGTGTTGGTGGAAGGAATAACAACAACAATAATCTCTGATTGAATAACTCACTGGGGATAAGAAGCTCAACATAAAAAAGTTTAACTTGTAAGGGCATTAATCAAAAGAACAAAATATTTTATTCTTATTTTCAAATAAGATACATATATCTTTTTTTATTTTTGGAAAGTATCTCCACATACTATTAATATTGTAGAATTAAATTTTTTCAGACTTTATGTATTTTTTTTTAATAAAAACGAAGGCTATGTAATAAAGATATTTATTAATAAAAAAGATAAAAAATTATATATAATTTTATAATAAAAAACATATTGACTGTGTAATAAAAATTATTAATTAAAAAAGAGTAATTTAATCAATTTTTAAAAGATTAGCTGTAGTCCCTGTTGGCGGTGAGTAAGGAAGTGATAGTTACTTTTCATTTTACTTGATATGTTTGGTTATGAGAATCAGTCAATCTCTATAATTGAAGTGCTACATTCTCTAATATGATCTAATTTATATTTACTTTGATGATTCCATCAACGCTGCCCTTTCATAATTCTACTAATATGTTAATTAGAGGAGCGTTGGTTATATCATTATATATTAATTAGATTCTCTGGTTGTGTTGATGGAACAGGTCAGGCTCATGCCTAGCCACACCACAATTAACAGCTACACCCTTACAAGCATCCGGCCAACAGCTCCCATGAACGTCCATTCGACAATATCCCGTTATTTTAGTTTTTTTTTGTTTGTAAAAATTAAGAATATTTTTATAAATATTAACGTGAGACTAATTTTTTCAGGTTTTAAAATAATTATTATTTTTAGCTTTTTTACAATAGTATTTTTTAAAAAATTCAAAATTTTGATATTTTTCTAAAGTCTCAATTATGGTGTTTTTACTTTTTATATGTATCTAAAAGTAAATTATTTTTAATAATTTTAAAAATGTATTGTTGTTTAGAGTGCTTTTTATTATAAAAAAAATTAAATTTGTTAATGAAAAAAAATATTTCTCTTCTTACCAATTATATTAAACCCTTTGATTAAGCATTATTTAAAGTTGAATCTAACACCTGGCCATCAGAATAGACACTTTACCATTCTTTTTTTTTTTTTTTGGTCAAACACTTTACCATTCATGAACTCGCAAGTAACAAGTTTTAGCAAAGCAAGCTACACGTTGACATTATTAAATTTTGAGTAGAGATATTTGAGAAAACTATACTAATTTTAAATTGAAATAATTTATTTTACATTTATAAAATTTACATTCACACCTTATCAAGTTTTAAGAAAAATCATACTTATTTATCTTGGTTTAAGTTTTAATAAGAATTAATTTAATCTTTTGATAATTTACATTATATTAAATAAGGTTATAAATGAGTTTTTAAGATAAAATATAAGTTTTATTAACAATTTTATGAATAAAGAAAACATCTTTATCTAATTTAAAACTAGAGGGTGTATAATTTTTATAAATCTAAGAAAGTAAATGTAATTTACTTTAAATTTTAAGGTTTAATTACACTTGTCATCTTTTTATTTTTATAAATGTGTCAATTTACTCTCTTTATAATTTGTAATATAAATTTAGTCTATCTAATTTTAACAAATGAGTCAAAATAATTTTTTTATTTAATTTACTCTATTTTATTATTATTCTGTCATACATATACTATATATTGCATAACTAAAATTGCTGTTAATGTATGTTTTTTAAAAAAAAAATTGAGGATGACACATGTCATTTAGTTATGCATATGTGACGTAACGGATGAATTATTTTTATTTATTTATTAAAGCTAAAAAAATCAAATTTATATTACAAATTATAAGGAAAAACATAATTAAGCCAACTTTTAATTAAGAATAATTAGTGTCCTTGTCAACAACTATATAAATTGTAATACTCTTGCTAATTATAAAACTGTTCCTTTATAGTTACTTCTAAGTTCAAACCCGAAGAAACACATGGAACAATAGAATAGAGAAAGTATTGTAAGGAAGAGGAAAAAAAGGTAAAGAAGAAAACTATTTCATTCTTGAAAAATAAAACTTAAGCTAACTAATGAGTATATGTGAGGATATTTATATTAGTAATAACTTTAGTTAAAGTATAGCTAATCATAACTAAATATAACTAAATGTTAACTAATTTGGTTATCTCTAATAGACTTTGATACCCTTTTTTTGAACTTCAACTTTCTTGTTATTTCTAATACACTCTGATACATTTCTTTGAACTCCAACCTTTTGTTAGTATTTTGTACTTCACATTTTATCTCAGTTTATCAGTAAGGTAAGCAGCTTGGTCAAGATATCTTTAATCAACAAATATTAACTTGTTCTGCCTTGATCATTCCAAATAACAACCATTTTTAGATCTTTAAACTTCTCTAACACTTCAACTACCTATTCATTAATTTGCTACATTTCCAAAACTTCACTTTTAATACGTATGTATCAATTGAACTTCAGTTTCCTCCTTTGAAAATGAACTTTCTACAATTTGTAGAATACAACCAGATACAAAGTAGAAAATCTACTTCAACCTAATTTGATTTTTGGCATAATCAAAGTATTTTACTGTAAGTTTATCTCTATGGGCTTGAAATTTTGTAAGTGCTAATGATTTTGTGAGGCAATAGCAACTTAATCAACTGAAGAGACATGTTCAACCTTAAGTACCTTGTCCTTGACCTTTTCACGAACAAAATATAATCAAGCTCGATATGTTTTGTCCTAGCATGTAAGATAAGATTTGCAAACATCAACATTGTACTTAGGTTATCACATAACACTATAAGCAAATGAGGTAAATTCACCTTGAGTTCTGAAAGTAGTGACTTTAACCATACAATCTCAACAATTGTATTTGCCAAGTTGTAGTACTCAGTCTCTATGCTAGAACAAGAAACCATTGTTTGCTTCTTTGAAGTCCATGACATAAGGTTTAGACCAAGAAAAATACAAGACCCGAATGTTGAACTTCTATCATTTGAATATGATGCCCAATCTATATCACAGTGGCCTATGAGTTACAATGAAGGCAAAGGGAATGGTTTAAAATGCAAACCAAAGGAGATTGTCCTTACAAGATATCAAAGAACCCTCTTTACTGCTTTTCAATGGGTTTCGGTTGGATTGTGCATGAATTGACAAACTTTGTTGACACTATAAGAGAGTTCTAGCCTTGTAATTGTCACATATTTGAGAGCTCCAACTACTGATCTATAGGTATAAAGGTCTACTGTAACAACTCCATTTTAGTATCAATTTTTTTTTTAAAATACCATGAAGTTATTACCTCGTTACAACTTAACTCAATATAACATTTATTTAATTTATACAATATAGAGTTCACATACATATCATTAATCAAAACATACGTACAACATATCAAACACATAAAAAATCTACATCTTATTTATTCTAGTTGACCAATTCCGGAGATACAGGTGCAGGTGGTTGCACTTTCACCGGGATCTAAGCCAACTCGACCACAAACATTTTATTTGCTTCTGGGATCTGCCCAACATAAAGTACTCGATCCAACGTGCACTAAAAACCAAAGCTATAGAAAAATCTGCATAACTAATTTTTTGAACATGATATGGAAATATAGTGAGAATTAAATCCCAGTAAGTTTAACAATAAATCATCATCAATATAGCTCATCACGTCATGTTCAGCTGTATAAACTACAGAAAATATCATTGGTCACATGAATGCATTATATCTATGCACATAAGAATCATACAGTAACGATATGTATGACATGATTAACTATTTTTAGAATATCATATGATGGCCATCAACTTATTCTCATTTCAAACTACCCCGGTCAGGGTGAGTATCATCTACTCTTTGGTACGGGCTTTTCTCGCTCCGTCCGACATGGCACACTTTCTCTTTCTTTTCTCATAATCATAATCGTTGGTAGAGCGTCCCCTACTGGTGCACCACACAGATTGCCATGTGACCGTGCTCATTTCTTTTCTTTTCACAATGATAGCCAAAAATATGCTTTCAATAACAAGTATGCTCATCAAAATATAACTATTACCATAAATCATTGGTAATCATGCCATGAACATAACCATTTCAAATATCACTTTATAAAATATTTACATGTCAGAATTTTACACTTAAGATGGTAAGAAGTTCATACAATGGCTGGCTATGGCATTTATTGCAGTGGCTAAAACTCTGTGACACATATAGAAATAATTTTTATGTTAACCATTTATTTTAATTCCCTATAGAATGTTCCCCGAAATTCAAACACAAAAGCTATCCTAACATATTCTTCCCTGATTTAACCATTTTCTAACCTTTGCTAACTAATCGGACCATATCTACCTCATATGGACTCCAAATTTAGTGATTCCAGTTGGTAAAAATCCGTGAGACATATATCTATAATTGTTATGTTAACAATTTATTTTAATTACTTATAGAATGATCCCAGAAATTCAAAAACAAAAGCTTTCCTAACAGATTCTTCCCTAATTAATCATTTTCTGAACACTACTTACTAATCAGACCATATCTACCTCATATGGACTCCAAATTGAGCGATTCCAGTTGCTTCAAATCCGTGAGACATATATATATAATTTTTATGTTAATAAGTTATTTTAATTCCTTAAAAAATGGTCCTAGAAATTCAAAAACATAAGCTTTACTAATAGATTCTTCCCTGATTAATCATTTTCTGAACACTACTTACTAATCAGACCATATCTACCTCATATGGACTCCAAATTGAGTGATTCTAGTTGCTACAAATCCGTGAGACATATATCTATAATTGTTATGTTAACAAGTTATTTTAATTCCTTACAGAATGGTCCCAGAAATTAAAAAACAGAAGCTTTTCTAATAGATTCTTCCCTGATTAATCATTTTCTGAACACTACTTACTAATCAGACCATATCTACCTCATATGGACTCTCAATTGAGTGATTCTAGTTGCTACAAATCCGTAAGACATATATCTATAATTGTTATGTTAACAAGTTATTTTAATGCCTTACGGAATGGTCCCAGAAATTCAAAAATAGAAGCTTTCCTAACAGATTCGTCCCTGATTAACCATTTTCTGACCTCTGCTTACTAATCGGCTCCTATCTGCCTCATGTCGACTCCAAATTGAGTAATTTTAGCGGCTAAATATCCGTGAGACATATATCTACATTATTCATGTTAACCATTTATTTTAATTCCCTATAGAGAATTTCAAGAAATTAAAACACAGAAGCCATCCTAACATATTCTTCCTTGATGAACCATTTTCTGACCTTTGATTATTAATCGGAACATATCTACCTCATATGGACTCCAAATTAAATGATTCTAGTGGTTAAAAATCTATTACACATATATCTTTAATTCTTATGTTAACCATTTATTTTAATTTCCTATAGATAATTCCCAAAAATTAAAATACAGAAACTAAAAATTTTGCCACCCATAGCCATACCTATGCAGAACTTTCTATACTAGTCTAAGTATTCAAACATACATCACATGCAAGATCAATATGTAACATGATATAGCAACATCATGACCAATCATCAAAGTTCTAAGATCAAAATCTCATATAAATATTATAAGTTTCAAAAGTTTTTTTTCAAAAAGAAATATTGTTAAACTTACCTGGAGCACTTAGTCCCCTAGACTTCTCCTTCCTCTTTCTTCCTTTCTTCCTCTCCTTTCCTCACTCTACCTTGCTTCTACTTTTTCCTCTCCCTTACTTAGACGAAATTATAATGTTGTAAGGGTGGGTTTTCTTATATAGACCACCAAATAATTCACCTTTCATGATCATGGGTCTACCTTATCACAATTAGATTACACCTGGTTGAATTTTTGGAAAACAAACAACTTATGTTCTTGTCTTCCTCTTCCTTAGTCAAGATATGCATAGGAAAATGAGATTTGTATTTTGAAAATTATGATAATATGTTCTTAAGATATGGGACAAGGTTCCTTTGATTTAGGGATTTATTTCCATTTTCTTTTGTCTTAAACAAGTATGATAGGTTTGCCTTTTTAGGTGGCAAATTTTTAGCCCTTGAATCTCCATTATTTGGTTGATATTATTTGTGTGGGATAAGAATTTTTTGTCCTAATGCCATGTATTATCATACCACTTGCTAAAATTATGAGTGTAGGATATAGATATTTTTGTCCTAAAGTCTTGTATTATCATGCCACTTGCCAAAATTATGAATGTAGAATCACACCACTTGCTAAATTTTTGTCTTAATACCATGTAACATAATCTTTATTATTATTACATTATTATATCATCACCTAATTTATTTTATTTTATTTTTCCTCTTGGATTTGAGCTTATTCCTACCCATGTTCTTTGATTTGGATAAAATTGTACCTTTCTTGGAGGGCTTGGTCACATTTTCATAATTTTTGGGCTATTGGTCCAATTACTATATCTTAGTCCAAGTCTATGTTTTATTTCCTTTTTAGGTTATCCAATGGGATTGCTAGAAACTTATGTGAAGTGGAAAAACTCTATATGAAGTGTCCATAGGTAAAAGCCCAATGTATGGGTAAAGATTTTAAACTTAGTAACTCTAGTTCTTGAATTAGGAAAAATTACCCTAATCCAATGTTCTTGAAATTTTATGACCTTTACTTGTTTCTAAATATTTATCTTCCTTATCCAAGAATTTTGCATCTTTTTAGTATGTTATTTCTAATTGTTTTTTCTATTAGGTTTTCCCTCTTTATTTGTTCTCTCAATGTTAGAAACATTTTCTATGCATATACATAAGGTGAAGAATTTCTAAAGATTATATTTCCTTAGATATCTAAAATATTGTCTAATAAATTTTATTTCCTTAATTAAATATTTATGTACTTTTATCAATAAAAGAAACGAAATTAGGGATGTTACATTTCTCTCCCCCTAAAAGAAATTTTGTCCTCAAAATTTCAGAAATTATCTAATAAGAACAATTGCAGATATTTCTTTCTCGTGACTTCTTCCAGCTCCCAAGTTGCTTCTTCCGGAGTCAAACCTTCCCATAACACCTTAACAAGGGGAATGGTTTTATTTCTCAGTTGCTTCACATCAGTGTCCAATATGGATGCAGGTACTAGCCGGTATGTCATGTTCTCCTTTATTTGGATTGGTTCATCCTGTATTACATGTGATGAATATTGAAGATACTTCTGCAGCTGTGATACGTGAAAAAAATTATGCAGGTTGGACAAATTAGGTGGGAGAGCAACTTGATATGCTGATATCCCTACTTTCTTCAGAATTTGGTAGGGTCCCAAAAATCGCGAACTTAACTTTCTTGTTTTGAGAGACCTACCAACTCCAGTAGTCGGGAAATTTTTTTGAAATACATGGTCTCCTTCCTCAAACTTGAGAGGTCTATGTCTCTTATCGTAGTAACTCTTTTTCTGACTCTGAGCTGTAAGTATTTTGTCTCGTATCATCCTGATTTGTTCAGTGGTTTGTTGAACTAGATTAGGACCCAAAAAGTTCTTTTCTCCTACCTCAAACCAACATAGTAGAGATCGGCACTTCCTACCATATAAAGCTTCGTAGGGGGCCATCTTAATACTGGAGTGATAACTATTATTATAAGCAAATTTTACTAAAGTTAGGTACTTATCCCATCCGTTACCTTGCTCTGTCACACAGGCCCTTAACATGTCTTCTAGAGTTTGAATGGTCTGTTCTATCTGCCCGTCAGTCTGAGGATGGTAGGCAGTACTTAACCGCAACTGAGTACAAAAAGCTTCCTGTAACACTTTCCAAAACCTCGACGTGAACCTCGGATCTCTATCAGAAACAATAGTTAAGGGAATCCCATGTAGTCTAACTATTTCCTGGACATACAGTTGGGCTAATTTATCCAGTGAAAAGTTAATTTTTATGGGCAGAAAGTGAGCAGATTTGGTTAATCTGTCAACTGTTACCCAGATAGAGTCATGTCCCACTGAAGTCTTAGGTAAACCCACAACAAAGTCCATCGAGATACTATCCCATTTCTATTTAGGGATCTCAAGAGGTTGTAGAAATCCCGCTGGTTTTTTATACTCCACCTTCACCTTTTGACAAATTAGACATTTCGCCACGAACTCCGCAATATCCTTTTTCATCCCTAGCCATCAATACATCATCTTTAAGTCCTGGTACATTTTAGTGCATCCAGGATGGACAGTATATTTACTCTGATGTGCTTCCTGTAGGATTTTAGTCCTCAACTCTCGTTCTTGAGGGACACAAATCCTTCCTTAATACATGATTGCTCCATCTTTCATGACAGAAAAATTTCCTTGATCTTTATGATCCTGTAAGTATTGGTTGTGAACTTGAGCCTCTTTGATCTAGGCTCTAAGGTCACACCCTATACTTAAACCATTAATGGTTAGCTTCTTTGAGGAAAAAGTAGTGTCCAGCTTCAAATTCCGAAACTCCTCTAGCATTTGCATCTCATACAACATCATCTGGCCCATGTGTAGAAATTTTCGACTTAAGGCATCAGCTACAACATTCGCCTTTCCTGGATGATACTTTATCTCAAATTTGTAGTCATTGAGAAATTTCACCCATCTTCGTTGCCTCATATTTAACTCCTTTTGATCAAAGAGATATTTAAGACTCTTGTGATCGCAATATACTTCAAAGGTTGCTCTGTATAAGTAATGTCACCAAATCTTTAAAGCAAACACCACCGCCGCCAATTCAAGATCATGGGTTGGATAGTTTCCTTCGTGGGGTCTTAGTTGTCTAGAGGCGTAAGCAACTACTCTCTTGTCTTGCATTAGTACACATCCTAGTCCTTTCTTTGAAGCATCACTATACACTTCAAAATGTCCTGTGGGGTCTAGAATAATTAAAACAGGAGGAGTGGTCAGTCTTGTCTTCAGCTCCTGAAAACTAACTTCACATTGATCAGTCAATTTGAAAAGACTTCCCTTCCTCGTCAATTTAGTCAATGGCAAGGCTATACGAGAGAAGTTTTGTATAAACCTCTTATAGTATCCTGCCAAACCTAGGAAACTTCTGACTTCTGTAACCGTCTTTGGTCTCTCCCACTAAATCACTGCTTCCGTCTTGTTAGGATCTACGGCTACCCTTCTATTAGAGATTACATGTCTGAGAAACTTCACCTCTGACAGCCAAAATTCACACTTCTCCAATTTGGCATATAAATTTTTCTCTTTCAGCACTTGCAGCACGATTCGGAGATGTTGTTCATGTTCTTTCTCACTCTTAGAATATATCAAGATGTCATCAATGAACACTACAACAAATTGATCTAGGTAGGGTCGAAAAATGCGATTCATGTAATCCATGAAAATTGCAGGTGCATTCGTCAACCCGAAGGACATTACGAGGAACTCATAGTGCCCATACCTAGTTCTGAAGGCAGTTTTTGGTACGTCCTCCTCCTTGATCCTAATTTGATGATATCCTGACCTCAAGTCAATTTTAAAAAAGATGGAGGCTCCCTTCAATTGATCCAATAAGTCATCTATCCTAGGGAGAGGGTACTTATTTTTTATAGTCACTTTATTCAGCTGTCTATAATCTATGCATAGTCTTAAGCTCCTGTCTTTCTTCTTAACAAACAATATAGGAGCTCCCCAAGGTGATACACTCGGTCTAATGAATTGCTTGTCTAATAGTTCCTCCAACTGTTTCTTGAGTTCCTGTAGTTCCTTCGAGGCCATTCGATATGGTGCAATAGAGATAGGCCATGTCCCAGGTAGGAGATCAATAGAGAACTCTATCTCTCTCTTGGGAGGTAAGCCTGGAATATCTGATGGAAATACTTTAGGAAACTCGTTGGCTATTGGGATTTCATCGAGCTTCGATTCAACTTCTAGGTTTGATAAATACAAGAGAATGTATCCAAGTACTCCATTCTTCAACTCCCTATTAACTTGATTGGCATTTAGCATCAATAACTAGACCTCCTCTTTCTGAGTAGGAGGTAGAAATTCAACGGTCTTGTTACAACAATTCAACAAGACTCGATTTCTAGACATCCAGTCTAACTCTAGAATGACCTTAATACCTCTTAAAGGTAAACAAACGAGGTCTACAGAAAAAGTTTTCTCCTGGATGGTGACTTGACAGTCTTTACATACAGAGGAAGTTAATACCCTTTCTCCTGTAGGGGTTACTACGGATAGCTCATAGGGAGTTTCAGAAATAGGAAATTGAAACTTCCTAATACATTCTTCTAATATAAATGAATGATTAGCACCAGAGTCAAATAACACCATAAGAGCAAATCCATAGATATAACATGTACCTTGAATCATTTCAGAAGATTGAGTAGCCTCTTGGCCGCTCAGGGTGAAAACCCTTCCTTTCACCTGAGACCTCTGTTCTGGCTACTTCCCCACATTCTGTGGACAGTTTCTCGCAAAATGTCCCTTTTGTCCGCAATTGAAGCAGACATCTTGTCCCATATAGCATGGCCGGTTACCATGCATGCGTCCGCACTTAGCGCACTTGACTGGGGCGAGGTCTTGTTGAAAAGGTCTAGGACCCGCAGTCAATGGCCTCTTTCCAGCTCCATATCCACTTCTTCTCGTGTTCTTTCCAGGGTTGGAAAAATTTTTCTTCCTCTTCCATAGGTTTCGCCTTTGCTTCTCGTCCTCTACTGCCATTAAACTCTTTTCCAGGAGTCTGTATTTATTTATCAAAGGTACAAACTCCCCGATCTCCATAGCTATAACAGCATTCTTTATCTCCGAGTTTAGTCCCGCTTCAAACTTAACAGCATTCCATGCTTCATCTGGGTTATATCGCAGATAAGAGGATAACTTAGACAGCTCCTCGAACCTTGCGATATACTGGTCCACGGTCATGCTGCCTTGCCTGAGTTGGAGGAATTCGATCTCTTTCTCTGCTCGTATAGGACTTGGAAAGTACTTTTCAAAAAAAATGTCCTTGAACACTTGCCAGGTGATCTGTCTTCTCTGATGAGCTAAAAGTTCTCTAGCTCCACGCCACCAGTATTCTGCTTCATCATTTAACATATATGCAGCAAAAATAACTTGCTGCTCTTCAGTACAGCCCATCACTTCAAAGATTTTCTCTAATTCCCTTATCCACCTTTCGGCTACCGTTGGGTCATAGCCACCTTGGAAACAAGGTGGTCTAGTCCTCAAGAACTCGGATATGCCATTATCTTTTCCAGCCATCCGGTTGTTAGCACCATTCTCACCATTTAGGTTATTAGCATTCTGGAGATATTGTAAAATTTGGTTGGTGGTCATGACTTGGTCTTAAATTGTCGTGGCCAGGTTGTGTAGGGTTTCCTCTGCATTGGTTGCTGGATTCCTCCTTGGTGGTCCCATTTCCTACTGTGGCAAAACAAAGTTATGCTGCTATTGAGGTGATCAAGTCTAATAGTTAGTTCAAAAATATTTAATAGCAGTCATAACACCACCTCGGCATATAGATAGGAAACACTAGTAATTTCTTATCTATATGAATCATTGATCCCCTACACAGCACAACCATAACATACACAAGACACTATAAGATCGATTCAGATAACCATCCACCCACTGGCCATCTAGGATCGACCTCCTCTGATACCAATTATGTAACAACTCCATTTTAGTATCAAATTTTCTTTTTTAAAATACCATGAAGTTATTACCTCGTTACAACTTAACTCAATATAACATTTATTTAATTTATACAATACAGAGTTCACATACATGTCATTAATCAAAACATACGTACAACATATCAAACACATAAAAAATCTACATCTTATTTATTCTAGTTGACCAATTCCGGAGATACAGGTGCGGGTGGTTGCACTTTCACCGGGATATAAACCAACTCGACCACAAACATTTTATTTGCTTCTAGGATCTGCCCAACATAAAGTACTCGATCCAACGTGCACTAAAAGCCAGAGCTATAGAAAAATCTGCATAACTAATTTTCTGAACATGATATGGAAATATAGTGAGAATTAAATCCCAGTAAGTTTAACAATAAATCATCATCAATATAGCTCATCACGTCATGTTCAACTGTATAAACTACATAAAATATCATTGGTCATATGAATGCATTATATCTATGCACATAAGAATCATACAGTAATGATATGTATGACAGGATTAACTATTTTTAGAATATCATATGATGGCCATCAACTTATTCTCATTTCAAGCTACCCTGGTCAGGGTGAGTATCCTCTACTCTCCGGTACGGGCTTTTCTCGCTCCGTTCGACATAACACACTTTCTCTTTCTTTTCTCATAATCATAATCATAACCGTTGGTAGGGCGTCCTCTACTGGTGCACCACACGGATTGCCATGTGACCGTGCTCATTTCTTTTCTTTTCACAATGATAGCCAAAAATATGCTTTCAATAACAAGTATGCTCATCAAAATATAACTATTACCATAAATCATTGGTAATCATGCCATGAACATAACCATTTCAAATATCACTTTATAAAATATTTACATGTCAGAATTTTACACTTAAGATGGTAAGAAGTTCATACAATGGCAATGGCTATGTCATATACTAGTCATTTATTATTTTCATTTATAAGATTCGTCTTTTTTTTTAAATATTAATTTTATTTCTTTATTTTCTTGATGTAAGTTTTCATCATATCTAACCTTATCTTATTAAACAGAGTATAACTCCCTCAATTGAACTCTGATGTAGGTGATCTTGGTGTCAATTTCAAGATAAAACAATTATCTAAAACTATTATGTTGAATAGTTTAGCGAAATATTAAGAAATCAAGGTGATATTACTCCCTAAAAGTACATATTATTTCCTCTCGAATAGGTTTTGACAATTACCTACTAATCTGTCCATATCTCCCTCATATGAATTCCAAATTAAGTTATTGCAGTGGCTAAAACTTCGTGACACATATAGAAATAATTTTTATGTTAACCATTTCTTTTAATTCCCTACAGAATGTTCCCCGAAATTCAAACACAAAAGCTATTCTAACATATTCTTCCCTGATTTAACCATTTTCTGACCTTTGCTAACTAATCGGACCATATCTACCTCATATAGACTCCAAATTGAGTGATTCCAGTTGATAAAAATCCGTGAGACATATATCTATAATTGTTATGTTAACAAGTTATTTTAATTACTTACAGAATGATCCCAGAAATTCAAAAACAGAAGCTTTCCTAACAGATTCTTCCTTGATTAATCATTTTTTGAACACTACTTACTAATCAGACCATATCTACCTCATATGGACTCTAAATTGAGTGATTCGAGTTGCTTCAAATCCATGAGACATATATCTATAATTTTTATGTTAACAAGTTATTTTAATTCCTTACAGAATGGTCCCAGAAATTCAAAAACATAAGCTTTACTAACAGATTCTTCCCTGATTAATCATTTTCTGAACACTACTTACTAATCAGATATCTACCTCATATGGACTTCAAATTGAGTGATTCTAGTTGCTACAAATTCGTGAGACATATATCTATAATTGTTATGTTAACAAGTTATTTTAATTCCTTACAGAATGGTCCCAGAAATTAAAAAAACAGAAGCTTTCCTAACAGATTCTTCCCTGATTAATTATTTTTTGAACACTACTTACTAATCAGACCATATCTACCTCATATGGACTCCAAATTGAGTGATTCCAGTTGCTACAAATCTATAAGACATATATCTATAATTTTTATGTTAACAAATTATTTTAATTCCTTACAGAATGGTCCTATAAATTCAAAAACAGAAACTTTCCTAATAGATTCTTCCCTGATTAACCATTTTCTGATCTTTGCTTACTAATCAGCTCCTATCTACCTCATGTGGACTCCAAATTGAGTAATTTCAGTGGATAAATATCCGTGAGACATATATCTACATTATTCATGTTAACCATTTATTTTAATTCCCTATAGATAATTTCCAGAAATTAAAACACAAAAACTATCCTAACATATTCTTCCCTGATGAACCATTTTCTGACCTTTGATTACTAATCGGAACATATCTACCTCATATGGACTCCAAATTGAATGATTCCAGTGACTAAAAGTCCGTGACACATATATCTTTAATTCTTATGTTAACCATTTATTTTAATTCCCTATAGATAATTCCCAGAAATTAAAACACAGAAACTAAAAATTTTGCCACCCATAGCCATACCTATGCAGAACTTTCTATACCAGTCTAAGTATTCAAACATACATCACATGCAAGATCAATATGTAACATGATATAGCAACATCATGACCAATCATCAAAGTTCTAAGATCAAAATCTCATATAAATATTATAAGTTTCAAAAGTTTTTTTTCAAAAAGAAATATTGTTAAACTTACCTGGAGCACTTAGTCCCCTAGACTTCTTCTTCCTCTTTCTTCCTTTCTTCCTCTCCTTTCCTCACTCTACCTTGCTTCTACTTTTTCCTCTCCCTTACTTAGATGAAATTATAATGTTGTAAGGTTGGATTTTCTTATATAGACCACCAAATAATTCACCTTTCATGATCATGGGTCTACCTTATCACAATTAGATTACACTTGGTTGAATTTTTGGAAAACAAACAACTTATGTTCTTGTCTTCCTCTTCCTTAGTCAAGATATGCATAGGAAAAGGAGATTTGTATTTTGAAAATTATGATAATATGTTCTTAAGATATGGGACAAGGTCCCTTTGATTTAGGGATTCATTTTCATTTTCTTTTGTCTTAAACAAGTATGATAGGTTTGCCTTTTTAGGTGGCAAATTTCTAGCCCTTGAATCTCCATTATTTGGTTGATATTATTTGTGTGGGATATGAATGTTTGGTTCTAATGCCATGTATTATCATACCACTTGCTAAAATTATGAGTGTAGGATATAGATGTTTTTGTCCTAACATGCCACTTGCCAAAATTATGAATGTAAAATCACACCACTTGCTAATTTTTTGTCTTCATGCCATGTAACCTAATCTTTATTATTATTACATTATTATATCATCACCTAATTTATTTTATTTTATTTTTCCTCTTAGATTTGAGCTTATTCCTACCCATTATGGGCTTATTTCTACCTATTTTCTTTGCTTTGGATAAAATTCTACCTTTCTTGGATGGTTTGGTCACATTTTCATAATTTTTGGGCTATTGGTCCAATTACTATATCCTAGTCCAAGTCTATGTTTTATTTCTTGCTTAGGTTATCCAATGGGCTTGCTAGAAACTTATGTGAAGTGGAAAAACTCTATATGAAGTGTCCATAGGTAAAAGCCCAATGTATGGGTAAAGATTTTAAACTTAGTAACTCTAGTTCTTGAATTAGGAAAAATTACCCTAATCCAATATTCTTGAAATTTTATGACATTTACTTGTTTCTAAATATTTATCTTCCTTATCCAAGAATTTTGCATCTCTTTAGTATGTTATTTCTAATTGTTTTTCCTATTAGGTTTTTCCTCTTTATTTGTTCTCTTAATGTTAGAAACATTTTCTATGCATATACATAAGGTGAAGAATTTCTAAGGATTATATTTCCTTAGATATCTAAAATATTGTCTAATAAATTGTATTTCCTTAATTAAATATTTATGTACTTTTATCAATAAAAAAAACGAAATTAGGGATGTTACATCTACCATATGGTCACTATCCTTGAGTGACAATTTTGTTTATGTTGCTATGGGCGTTGGCATAACATTTGCCTTGTCCATTTTGATTTTAACTAGTAAATCCTGTATGTATTTTGATTGAGAAAGATGTAGAGACCTATCCAAGAGATGTTTAGCTTGTATTCCTAGGAAATAGTTGAGAGGTCTGAGGTTTTTGAGTGCAAACTTTTTATGTAAGGCAGTTATTAATGTGAAAATTTTGGTGGAAGAATTTCCAGCAATTACTATGTCATCTACATAGATTAAAAGATAGATAAAGTGAGATAGAGTGATCCTTGTGAAGAGTAAAGAATCAAATATGTTAAAGATGAATCCTAATTTTCTTAATGCATTAGCCAGCCGATCAAACCAAGCCCTAGGGGTTTGTTTAAGACAATAAAGATATCTATTGAATTTATAAAATAAATGCCTTTTAAAATACTCAAAACCTTGTGGTTAGTGCATATATACTTCTTTCTTAAGAAATCCATTTAGAAATGCATTATTTATGTCAATTTGGTGCAAGTTCCACTTGTCACTCAAGGCTAAAGTCAAAATAACCCTTATTGTAGTGGATTTCACTACTGGGCTAAATGTTTCATTAAATCAAAACCATATACTTGATGAAAACTTTTAGCGACTAACCTTGCTTTATATTTTTGAATGGACCAATCAAGATTTTCCTTGATTCTAAAAACATATTTGTACCCAATAGCATTTCTTTTTTGTGAGAGTTCACAAAGAGTCCAGGTATTGTTCCTTTTAAGTGCTTCAAACTCCTCTATCATGGCATTATTCCATTCTAGTAACTAAAGTGCTTGGCTTACCGATTCTGGTTATTTGCTTAGTGCATGCAATTTTGGGTTAAACAAATTAGCTTTCCTTCTAGTTGTCATAGGATGATTCACAATTAGTGTAGAATGAGATGTATCAAAAGAGTGATTTAATGTGGAAAAATTTGATGGATAAGTGGTAGAGTTTGAGTGATATGTATTATTGTTAGGAGACTGATTATAAGGATTTGAGTCAACTAATTGAAAGTTTTCTAGTGATGCCTATGTGAGAGAACCTGGATTTTGTACACACACACACAAACACACACACAAAAAATTTACTACATTCTTATACTATGCTACTGGAGTTTTAAAACGAGGTCATGTCCTGAATTCTGGATTTTGCATATTACTATTTCTAACCACTTGATGAGGGCTATTTTCATATACAAGATTAGCTGAATATGGAGAGTATTGAGCTGCTAGAGTAACTGTGGGAAGGCTAGAAGGAGGATTTTTTCGAACTGACATAGAATTTCTTGGCTGATAATTATCATATTGGTGGGAGTAGGAAAAATGTTGTTTGTTCAAAAGAACATCTCTAGACACATATATCCTTATAGGTGGATAAAGACACTTGTAACCTTTGTACTATTGTGAATAGCCAAGAAAAATGCACTCGTAAGATCTAAAATCCATTTTATGCTTGTTGTAAGGCCTAAATAAAGGGTAGCAAGCACACCCAAAAACCTTTAGGTGATTATACTCAGGCTGCCTATTATATAACACCTTAAATGGTGACTTTTCTTGTAAGATGTGTGTTGGAATAATAGTGATTGTATGAATTGCTGCTAGAAAGGAAAAATCCTAGTATTTTTTAAGCAAACATGATGATGTAAGTAAAGTAAGCCCAACTTCAGTAAAATGTCTATACTTCCTTTCAGTCACCCCATAAGCATAAGGACATGATACTCTATGACTAATACCACTTTGTTGTAAAAAAAATAGTGAAACTTCATAATTCTCCTTCCCAATCATATTGTAGACATTTTATTTTACAATCAAATACATTTTTCACTATAAGCTTAAACCTTTTAGACACAGTTAGTGCTTCATAATTTGCTTTAATCAAATACACTCAAGTGAATCTACTATAGGCATAAATAAAATTGACAGACATAGTATATGTAATCTTGTGTAGAAATTAGTGGTGTAGGCTTTTGCACATTAGTGTGCATTAATTGAAATGGTTTTGTATAGACAGTAGAAGAATCTATGTATGAAAGTTTATGTGATTTGCTTATACAGTAGAATTTGCAGAATTCCTTACCCTTTTTATTGATTGAACGTATATTACAAAGTTTTAAATTTTGAGATACAATTTGAGGGGCACAGTGACCTAGTCTTTGGTGTCATACACTATAGAAATGCATTATGCTACATGAACTATCTACAGACATATCAAAACTAGAAATAGAATGTATTTTTTTGAAATTGTAGTTGCTCCTCTTGACTCTAGATGCTTCAGTTTAAAATCATTAAACACATACAATCCTTGCTTAATTGTCCCTTCTAAAAGCACTAAAAAGGATGAAATTCAAAAAAGATAGCACTATTTTGGCCATATATTGATACTCTAAGTAAACTTTTAGTTATTTTTGGTATATAAAGTAAATCTTGTAAAGCAAAATAATTGGAAAAAAAGGAGAAAAAACCAGTGACTGGCCAATATTGGAAACTACTAAGCCAAACTTATCTCCAATATGGACCTTTTATTATCCTTGGTAGTAACTTGGGTTCATCAGGTTGCTAGATTTTGGAGTGACCTGATTTGTCGCTCTAGAATTAATATACTAGGCAGAATCTATAAAACCATATACAATAGTTGGCATTTTTGAAACATTACCTTGTGGTTTAAAGGTATATTGATTAGTAACAGGGGATTCTAGATAAGTTTGGTCAAAACGATAGTAACACTACAAAGCCGAATGACTATAGCAACTGTAGACTTGATAGATTATAGCTTATTGATTACCAAATGTCCTTCCCCTACCTTAGCCTCATAATACCTTTGTAATTGAAATTTTATCCTCTAACTAAATGATTGTTAAATTGAACACCTCTACGGTGAGACTGACTAGGATGATTAGCTAAATTTGCACTCACTGTATTTAATAAATTTGAGTTTGTAAGAGAATGATCTAATGTAAGACTTGTAGGTTTGTTGCTATCTTTTATACAGACATCTTGTACCAAAAGAAGATACTCAATTTCTGTTATGATATATTCATCGTTTCTAGTAATTATGCTTGTAATGAAAGCATCGTATTTAGATGGAAGACCACCAAAGGTAACCTCAAGATTATCTATGAAAGTGTGAGGTTTCTTATTGGTGCTAAAGAATCAACATTGCTCTTTATTTTTATGAGATAGTTGGCCATTGAAAGATACTTTTTTTTCATTTGTCTTAACTGAATCTTCACTTGACAAACCTTAGCTCTAGTATGGGTTTCAAAATATTCTAATAGACGGTGTCAAAATTCAAAGATGTGTTCATAATCTACTGTACGAAATGAGCATACTTATATTCATGGAAGAAAAGAGCTAAAAAAGCAACAGTTGATTTTGAAGCTGCCATTTGGTATATTCTTCAAAAACTTTGTCGAGTGTAGCATCATTTTATGAAGTATATCTTTCTGGCATGCATCTTCCATTAAGAAATCTTGTAAGCCAAAGGCCTTAACTGTGGCTAGAACTTGTCATTTTTATAAAATAAAATTAGTATTATCTAAGTTTATGGAAAAGGGGAAGAAAATGTGGTGAGTTTATCTCTCTAACTAGATTCCAAAGAAGGATTTAGTGCTGGATTGTTCGCTGCCATGTCTTTAGTAAAAACGCTTTGATACCATAAAAAAAATAAGGAACAACATAATAGAGAAAGTATTACAAGGAAGAGAAAAGAAGATGAAGAAGAAAGCTATTTCATTCTTGAAAAATAAAACTCAAGCTAACTACTCAGCATATGTGAGGATATTTATAATGGCTACAATTTTAGTTAAAGTAAAACTAATCATAACTAAATATAACTAAATATAACTAATTTGATTATCTCTAATATACTCTTGATAAGACCCTATATAACCTACGAGCTCTCAATGTTCTATACAAAAACCACTACTTTTCTCTCCTTAATAAACTTTCTCTTATGTTTTCAAGCTGTTCTTGGAGATATTCATGCCAATACCACTTTTTTGTAAACTTGTTTGAGCTCCTTGCTTATCTTTTTACCAAAACCTCACTCATAAGTTTTGGCATGGGCTCCAAGGGTGAAGGTATATGGGATTGCCCTTTGCCGTGCTAATTTGTCGCCCAAAATTTACAATGGCTATCTTCATCAAGTAAGAAGTGATGTCATCAACCTTTGTCCTAACAACAAAGGAGCAGCCATATAAAATGAAAGGTGTCAGTAGAAGTACCAAAACACCAACTTTTTCAGTTAGGTAGACGACATAGTGTTGTATACCAGAACAAAAAATTCCACTGCAAGTAATGCCTCTTCCTTTGATCGAACTATGATGGGTATGTTGAGAAAATTGGTAGAGAGAGTTTTTGGGGTGATTAAGATGGCTACAATAAGTGACATTCAGATTAAATGTTTAGGGGAACTAATGGCGTTGGTTTAGTGCATTAGAGACCTTTCTGTAGAAGCTTTTAAGACTTGTGTTTTTAGATCAATGTCTATGATCCCAAAGTACTGTTCTTGGAAAACAAAAGTTAGAATTTTTAATGGATTGTGTAATGTAAGATATGAGATTTTTGAAAATTGAATTAATTCTCAACTAGAAAGATGAAGAGAGGAAGGGCCTTGAATATGAACAGTGTCTTCTTTATTTTCTCGTATTTCTAGAATTAAACAATGTTTACAGAATTTTGTCATGTGTGTAAAGGAAATGGAAATTTTTTTCTTACTTAAATGCTTTTTGTATTTTATTTGGCTCTTTTAAAGAAGTAGAAATAGTTCAATCTAAGTTTGATTCCTCTTTCGACAATGTTTTGAAAGTAAAATGGTAAATGCATTATGTCAATCATGTGCAAGAATGTGTCCCTAAAATTTAGAATTACGTAGAAATTTTTTTAGCCCAATTGAATATTGATATACCAAAGGAAAAAGAAAAAGAAAAATAACAAGTGGGAATATTTAAAGTGAAAATACACTTCATTCTTCTAGTTTGCAATATATATAAATTTTGTCCCTTAACTCTTCTTTTTTTTCCTTTCAATTTTTTTTTATCTAGTTAAATATTACAATGATTTCTAACTTGTTCATGTTGTTTGGACAATAAAGGGAAGCTTTTTATATGTATTAAATGAGTTTACTGTGTCACTGTTGTAATAACTCAAGACTTAAAAGCTGAAAGATAGAAGTTTTTACAAATTAAGGAGGTGTTATTTGCATTGAGCTCAAAGTGTAGGATAGTAATGGTTTGACAATTAGAAGTAACTAAATGTAGAGTTTAGGAATAATTTTAGTAATGAAATGTTGAGGATTTAAAGGTACGCTAATGGAGGTGTAATGAAGTCTTATTTATAGTGTAAGATTTTATGTGCACAAAGGAAACATGCTTGTTAGAAGCTGGTCATGCATTAAATATGTATCGAACGTCCTAAGCACTAAAAAGGGATGGTAGGTTAATGTTAGAGGCTCTAACGAGTTGTGTCAGTTCTAAAAATTACTAGGATGTCTTGATGTGATGGGTGAAGATCAAAAGTATGATATTTTGCTTAAAAAGTGGAAATGTGGGGGTTGTGATAGTGAAATTCCAAAAGGTTATATGAGTATAATAGGTATGACTCTAGGCCAAGTCTGAAGAATGAGGGGTTATGAGGATAAGAGCATAGAAGAGACCGATAATCCTTAACCAATAAGAATTCTTGGCAAAAACTAAGTTAAAGAGTGACTTGGCATAGAGGCATCTTCACTTAATCCTACGAAGCCATCTCCAATTATTGGATCTTAAGAGAAAGGAGGGTGAAGGTGCATACTATTTATTCATAGCTCTCCAACCTTGTCCAAGTTGGGGTGTTGCGTAGTGTTAAGGCCTGGGCCAAACCCACTCCAAGAGTGGTGCTTTCTCGTGAAGTCATAGGGAACTACGCACAATGTGTTCTCAAGTCTGTATTCTATTGAAATTTTGCAAAAGGTATTACCCCATCACACCTTATGCCTCATAATCTTAAAAGCAAGGTAATATCAAAATATTATTATCCTTTAGGATTAGACCCAAAAGATGGATTCAAAAGTTGCTTTGAAGATAGGGCTCAATAGAGAGTATATTATGAGGCATTCTAGGGTATTAATCTGTAAGGGAAATTTCACCAAGTTGCTCTATGGCATCTGACCTTAGAAGGGTGCATCATTGGGGTGCTAAATGTTAATTTTAAAAATATCTTAAGCCTCCATTTAGGGTAATGTGACTTGAAGGCCCCATATTAGGCATTCTAAGATAACTCATAGTAGGGATACTTTAAGAACACACTTCCTTGAAGCTTGAATGATAATCATGCCTTCTACTAAAAGGGGTTTTAAAGGCCAAATGTAGAAACAATGGGAATGTTCATAAAATGAAATTTTGAGCTTTTGAGTCCAAGCTTCTTGTTTAACTTTTTTCTTTGTCTAGAAAATGAAAAGTAAGTTTGCAAACAAAGTTTCAAGTAGTTGTGACTCTTGAAGATTGTTCCAACTAGTTGTGACTTTTGAAATATGTCTTCTTTTGCAATACTTTGTCATGGTGTCAGTCATTCCTCTTAACAAGGTACTAGCTAGAAGATCAACACTAATATTCTAGTTGAAATCCTCTTTTATAAAGGTTAATCTTGACTTCACAGATATCTAAGATTTTTGTGTTTGTAGCATGAACATTTAATTTTGCTATCTCTCAGGAAGACTTCTAAGTCACATGAAAAATAAATAAATTCTTGTACCCCTTCCTTTGTAAGAATTCATCTATATAACCCTTATTATCAGGATTAAATATATTTGATAGAAAGAGTGTTTATGTAAGAAGAAGAATATAGAAGTAGCTAAATGAATTATGTATTCTGTAAGGGGATAAGGAAAATATATAGACAACAAACTTTGCAACTAATGAAAGCTAAGCTAACTAGAATTGGTTAACTATATTATAATTACACTTTACCACCTTGCCTTGAACTAAGCCCCCTATCTTCTTCAACTTTGTTGCATCAACATCTTCTGTTGAGTTGTAATTAGCTGACTAATAAAAGCTCCTTAAAATTTTAACTTGTAGTTTGTCTCTAAGAAAGCAAAATTGAGTATTAGCTAAGGTTTTAGCAATTAGATCTACAGGTTGATCAAAAGAGGGAATATGCCATATATAAATTTTTTTGTTTTAAGCTTTCTCTCCTAAAAACAAATCTAAGTCTATTTGTTTAATTCTAGCATGGAGTACAAGATTTGCAGTCACCAAGACTATACTTAAATTGTCATAGAGCACTAACGGTACACCAAACAACTGCACATGCAGCACAGATCGTATCCAAGTAAGATCAGCAACAACATTGACTATACTTCTAAACTCTACTTTAGTACTTGATCTAGCAACTACTATCTACTTTTAGATGACCAAGAGACAATATTTTTCCCAAGGAATACAAAAAAATAAAAAGAAGTTGACCATCTATCATTCAAATTTTAGGCCCAATTAGCATCACAATATCCCACCAAATCTAGAGATTCTGGTTTTTAGGATAAAGTTTAGAATCTACATTATCTGCCAAATACTATAGTATTCTTTTCGATGACTTCTAATAAGCTTCTAAAGGGCAATGCATGAATTGACACACACGATTTACACTATAAGTTATCTTTGGATGTATAATGGTGGCAAATTGTAAAGCACCAACTATTGATATATAAGGTTATGGATCTAACATTTCATTACTTCCAGAGGATAATGCCTTTTTTCCTACTCTCTTAGGTATTGCAACATCTTTTATATACTAAATTTTAGCTCTAACTAAGATATCTCAAATGTATTTGGCTTGTGAAAGACAAAGAGAACCATCTGGGAGCGATGAGTAATGCGGTATGACATTAATAAATAATGAGGAGTCACATTTACTTGGCTAAAAATAGCTTTCATGAGAGTAGTTGCTAATTTTTCATGAAATACACCTCTAAGAAAGGCGTTGTTCACATATAGTTTATGGATGTTCCATTGATGAGCTAAGGAAAGTGTGAGAACAATCCTTATTATGGTAGGCTTTATTATAAGGGAGAAAGTATCATTTAAATCAAAACCTTCCTTTTAATATAACCCTTTAACCACTAATTGAGGTTTGAGGCGTTGAATTGAAGAATCAACATTATGCTTCACTTTATACACCTAATTGCACCCTATTACTTCTCTATTGAGAGGTAAATCAACCAAGGTCCATGTGCTATTTCTTTGTAGTGCCTGATACTCTTCATCTATGGCTTACATCCATTAAGGATTAAGTAAGGCTTCTTGGACTATTTGAGGTCTTATTGTGTAACAAAGACTTGTGGCTTGTAAATGCTAGCTTAAGCCTAAGTTGTCATAGAATGAGTAGGAACAAGAGAAGGAACAAATCTTTTGTGTTGTACTTGTAATAACTGCTTACTAGTTTTAGCATCCTAGTTTTGAGTTACAACACTTTGTAGGTATGGAGAAGAGAGAAGCTTCACTAATACAAAAAACTAAGATTGTACAGTATAATATTGAGATTGTATAGATGATCCTCGAGCAAAATATTGAGAATCTATATCATTAGGAGAATGCTACATATTTAATGAGGGTGGAGTTGCAAAAACTATATTCTAGGAGAAATCTCGAGCAGTAATATCAATAGTATCATTAACAAAGTTTGACTCCTTGAAACAAAGCATCTTTACTGAACATGGCATCTCTAAATAAGTAGATTCTTCCATTAGCATCCATACACTTACATCCGTTATTGTGAGAACTATAGTATAAGAAAGTACACAAAATTGATCTATATGACAATTTATGTTGATTATATGCATGGTATCCAAAAAGGATAACATAAGCAACCAAAAGTCTTAAGAAATGAGTAATTAGGTTTGACAAAAAATACAATCTCAAGTAGACTTTTATCACTTTTTAAGGGAGGAAGCCAGTTAATCAACTTAGTAATATGACAATGTTAATTCAATCTCAGTAATATGACAATGTTTTTGCCAAAACTTAAGAGGAAGTGAAGTAGTAGCCAAAAGATTTAATTCAACCTCAATAATGTGACAATGTTTTCTCTTAACTGTTCCGCTTTGCTAATGTGAATATAGACAACTAATTCTATAATTAATTCCATTGTTAGCTAGGATTTAGAGACATTTTTGTACTCACCTCCTCAGTTAGATTGAAGAGCTTTAATTTTATAACCGAGTTAAAGTTTAACCATGGCCTTAAATTGAAGAAAAACATCATACACCTCTAACTTAGTTTTAATCAAGTGGATCCATGAATGTCTACTATAGATATAAAAGAAAACCACACAATATTGATGACCAATAGAAGAAATTATTAGGGATGGCCCCCATGCATCGTTGTGAACCTATTCTAAAGGTTGAGAATATGATGATATTGAAGTAGGAGAGGGAAGCTTGTTGGCTTTCCCAAGAATAAATAAATAGTAGAATTGAAAACCAATTTTATTCATAGATATGAGATTACATTTCTTCATGACATTTTGTACAATAGGAATAGAGGGATAGTCTAATCAATTATTCTAAATCACAAAAGTACTACTAGTTATGCCTTTATTACAAGAATTTGAAACTGTTGATGAATTAGCAACTATATTATAAATAACATTGGATGATAAAGATGACGAAGTGTCCACCAAATGTTTGACTGAAATCTATCAAAGCATTAGAGCCCTTTCTTAAGCTTCCCTTCCAAAAGTACTTCCATGATACATAGATCCTTAACAAAACAATAAGTTTAGTGAAATTCAAAGAATACCAAATTATTCTTTGCAAAAATTGATATATTCAACAAATTCTTAGTAATTAGTGATACATGCAGGAGATTGTTGAGCCTTTAAAATGAATAATTAAATAGAGATTTAATAAAAAAATGACCAATAAATTTTATGGATAAACCTCTCCATTGTCAACATGGACTTGTTTAGTTCTAGTATAGTTACTACTGGCAAAGAGATTTTGATGATGTGAAGTAATGTGATGACTTGCTCTTGAATCCAGTTACCATGAAGGATCACACACAAATTCAAGAGTGGCTATCATGACAGAGATATGACCTTGATTACCTTGAGACTGAGGATGCATACCATAAAATTGAGAAAACTATTTATGAGGACAAGATCCTTGCCATTGACTTCCTTGACGATCAAAATAAAAAGGAGGAAAGTTCTTATTTCCAATAGTAGAAGAAGCCCGATAAGATAAATCATATCAAAAATAGTAGCTTAAGGAGAAGTGTCCACCTTTTCCATAAACTTTGACAAATAAGACCAATTCTACCAATATTGAACCTACCTCCTCTACCTCCAAAACAACTAGAAGAATAATGCTGATCTCGGCCACTATGGAATCCACCATGAAAATTATTAGAATCAAATTTACCTCCATTATTTCCAATTTGTGAATTGGTTTATGCAACAAGAATAGTAACTTGATCAATAGGTTTTGTAAATGCCTCAAAATCATGATTCTTTTGCCAAAAGTAACAATTCAACATCATTTATAGTATACAGATCTAATCTTGTACAAAATGAAGTGATAAAACTATTATGCTCATTAGATAATCTTCCTAAGATAACCTGTTAAAAATCATTTGAGTAATTAGTTCACCAATTGCAGTCAATGCATTAAACAATTTCTTTGATTCATAACAAATATTTAGTCATATATGTTGAGTATTCAATTGCATTACCTTTTTTCTTGTGTGAGAGGCGAAAAACGCTTGGATACGTTCCTATACCTTAAAACTATAATCACATCTACTACTCAATCTAACATGTTCTCCATCCTTGATGAAAGAAGCCATGAAAGAAGCATTTGATGCAACAAAATCTTTACTAACTTTGTTGATTACTTCATCTCTTAGATTCTTGAAGCAAGGTGGTATAGAAGTTGCATCTACATGAAGTCACACTTGTCCACAAGAGAAGTATGTGATGTGCATGACAGAGTTAAAAAAAATTTTAAAATCATTTTGTAAACTCCTTTTTAATAGGTGGCCGCTAAAATTTATTTTAAAATAGAAAGTTTTGGAAAATCTTTTTGAAAGCATACACGGAGGAGGTGTTAGGCACTCCATCCGAAGAATGGTTACCTAAAATCATTGTGCAAAAATTTATATACCTTAATTATATATTGATTACCCTTATTAAAGACACACAAAGAAAAAAAATAAAAATGAAAATAAAAAGAAAAAAAATTACCAAGGGGAAAGAATAAATATTTATAAAGATAGATTTGACTTAGGAATAAACCTAAGGCCTACGTATTCATTAAAGAGATTAAAGCACCCATAGTTCATAAGTGTAAAAAAGCAAAAGAGTGAGTTAATTACTTTTAAACTTATTTTAGTGAAAGAAAATATTTAAGAGGCTATGATAACCCAAAAATATCCTAAGTGAATTTGGTTAGTTTTATTTAGAAAATCATTATCTCCTTTTATCTAATCTTTTATTTTTAAATTTAAAATTTTTTATTTATATTTTTGAAAGGAGATTTCAAATTTTTGTGAATTTTGGAAAAAGGATTTTCTATTTGTGGACTTTAAAATTTTTTAAAAATGATTTTCTATTTTTTTGGATTTTTTTAAATATTTTTGAATTCTAAAAAAAGCAAAGAAGATAAAAAAAAAAAAAAAAGGTTGTAGGAACCCAATTTTATTACCTGTGACCCAACCGAAGTCAATACCTATGGTTGACTTAAAACCCACACACAACATCTTAAAAAAAAAGAGAGAACAAAAGAAAGAAGAAAAGGAGGGCATATATTTATTGTGGTGTTAATGATATTAATTCATATATTACATCTAAAATCAAACTAAAAAGAAGAAAGAATAAATTGATTTGCATATCTTCTTTCTTTGGTTCCAAGAGTCCTCCATTCCTCACATGAATTTCCATTTGCTGGCTTTCAAAATTTGCATTGTAATAAGATTGAGGTCAATATATATTCAAAGCTTGAGGCATGCATAACAAAACAATTCCCACATGGACTTTAGTGAACATAAGATGAACCTACATGTTCATGTATACACGCTAGCTATCTGGTTCAAACAAATGAATCATAAATGGCCAAGATAAAGCCTAAACTCGGTATCTCACTATGTACATCAATCAAGCGTCCAACATAATTAAAAAAAGGGGAAAAAAAAACCTTTAATGCTAAGAACTTGTTTAAAAATATTTTTGAGTGTTTTTATTTTACTTTTTTAAAAAAATTATTTGAAAAAAAAATAAAAAAATTTGTTTGAATATAAATTTTAAAAACAATAAGACTTTGAATAAATTAATTTTACCTCCATTAATTAATATTTTTATTATATATTTTTTTATTATGACATTATATACAAATTTTTTTATAAAAATAAGAGTAAAATATTCTTCTTTTTCCTGATTAATAATTTTATTATAAAATCCTCTCATACATTAATAAAATATAAATAAACATATTTTAAAAATAAAATTAAAATACTCAAATCTTTCTTTATTAATACTTTTATTATATAGTACTCTACTTTATTATAAAAATATATATGAATCTCTCTTACAAAATATACTACAATTTAACATAAATATTTTAAATTATTTTTATGAATAATAAAAAATAAAAATAAAAGATCACTTTTTCAATTTTTTTCTCAATTTTTAACTAAGTTTCTAAGTTCACAAAATTATTATTTTGATAATCTAAATAAGAAAACTAATTAGTATTAGAACATCGTGAATAAAAAAATTTACAATAATATTATTTTATTTTTTAAAAATATTTAAATTAATTTAAATTAATTTTATTTTAAAAAAATTATGTGCATAATTTTTATAATTAGTATTCTAACTGAAAAAGTAATTTACTCTCGCACTTCATGACTACTTTAACGATCATAAAGTTGGAAAGTAAAAATTCTGACTGCCGGAATCTGCAGTCACAAAATGACCGCCTTGTTGCGGTAGCATCTTATTTATCTATTTTAAAATTGATATTCATATTTA
Source organism: Gleditsia sinensis (assembly GCA_037074535.1). Taxonomy (NCBI): domain Eukaryota; kingdom Viridiplantae; phylum Streptophyta; class Magnoliopsida; order Fabales; family Fabaceae; genus Gleditsia; species Gleditsia sinensis. Next base: position 16,088,599 of record CM073466.1, on the reverse strand, counting down.
TTCATAAAGTCTGATTATGTCAATTTGAAGCACCATCAATTCATAGTAATAAATTGATTATTTTATATATAATTTTATTTAATGGTAAGCTAATAAAATCATATATATTAATTATTATTCAATATATATATATATATATATATATATATATATATATATATTTTGTAATGAATTATATATTTACCTTTTTGAATATTTAAATATTAATATTTATTTTTAATTTCAATTGTATTACATGATTAGTGTTTATTAATATATAAGATATTTATCCCTTTTTTAAAAATATTTGTTATTATTATTTGATAAATAAATATTTAGTTTTTAAAATGAATAATTTAATAAATTTTATATATATTCAACTTTATAAAAATTTAAAAAACTTGTGAAACTAAAAATTAAAAAATGACAAATGCCACACTTGTCACGTGCTCCGTGGCTCCTCAGTCCTCGTAATTATCACCCGCAGCAGGAAAGGTCGTGTCCTATTGACTTTGCTGACCAGCGGTTATACGTATCCGTTTCTGAGGTCCGTTTTCCATTTCCCATATAAAGTACTCAACTTTTCGGTTCCCGAGTCAGAGTCAGAGTCACAGAGAGAAGATGAGCGAAGAAGAGAAAGCCAGAGTCCTCTCAGGCGACCACCATCACCACCACCACCACCAACTACCGGAGCAATATCCGCCTCCTCAGTACGGCACCTTCCAAGGCGTCTCCAACTACCCTCCGGAGCCACAGCCCGCGATCGGCTTCCCTCAGCCGGTTCCACCTCCTGGCGCCGTCGAGCACTCTGCTCATCCTACCCCTCAGTATTACGCTCATGGATATCAAGCCGTTCCGCCGGGTATGGGTCTGGGTGTCTTTTGACTGGTTTGGTAATTTTGTTGAGTTCAATTGGTGCTTGGAGATCGATATTGCTGAATTTCAATTCGAAATTTCATTGATGTGTTGCTAGAATGAATTATTTCTCTGAAGACACAGTTCTAGGATGTATTCGATCCCGGTTGCTGCTGCTGAATGATTTCAATTCAGCTTGTTAGGTTGATTTAATTTTGTTTTATTGAATTTACAAGATTTTTAGGCTTCATTATCTTTTCTTACTTTGAGTTGAAAGTTGAAACTGCTTCTGTAATTTTGGAGGGAATGATCTAAATATATTGAAAAGATGTTCTAGCATAACATGGTTCTGATCACTGGTACTTCTTTGTCATCATGGCCTTCAACTCAGTAAGTGTTTCTTGAATCAAAATAACAAGCTTTAAGTTACAGAAATGATTGGGCTAATATTGATAGATTGCTAGAAGGACTACATATACTTCATTTATATATCATTGAGACTCGTATAAATTGTTTAGCCGAACCAAAGATTCATATTCTGAACACTTTGATTCAGTTGGTAAGCAACTTGTGTATGCCTAGTCTTTTTTTTATTCTTTTCTTCAATGGGAGGAATTATGACTTAGAAATCCCCACAGTCAAGTGAAGATTTGAAAAACTGTCGACTAGTTGTTGGACGGTTTTGTTTTGAGATTTTGGAGATCCATGTCTGGTGTTAGTCACATATTAAGCATAATTTGTGGTTTGTGTTGAAATGTTGAGTCTTGTATTTGAGAATAATCCCACGTGAAGGAGAACTAGAGAAAATGACTAAGTGAGAGCATTAAAAGGAAAAATAATGTAAAGAACTAATGGCTTGAGCTTTTAGGTCCATTATGCATAAAATATTCGGACCAAATTCTCTCATGGTTTTTTTTCTAGAGCATTGCCTAACAAGTGGTATTGATACATCAATGGTGTCTATGGAAATCCGAGTGGTAAAACATAGGACGTCACTCTGAATAGAATGGTGAGACCCCTCACAGCTGCTGTGTTTGCTGATAGATTTTATGCAACTCAGGAGAATTGGAAAACTAAGTTAATGGGCTTGGATGTGAGACAGAACAGGACTCTCTAATGTCTAATTGTTTGTTTTCATTAGGATGCACAGATATGGAATAAGTGCAAATCAATTGCACTTCATGTCTAAAGAAAATTTCACATTGAGGAAAAGTTCCAAAGTAATATCTTAAGCTTTTGGACTCAATGGGTGTCCACTGTCTGTACACTAGATTGTCCTATCGGTATTTTATGAATTCTCTTGGAAATACATTATCTAACTGTAATGTGTTCGTAATTCATCATATGCTAAAGAATCATTTAAAATCGAGTTTTTCAAATCTCATTTGTCTAAAAAATTTATGAAAAAATTGCATCTGCATAGGTGCAACAGGGGAAAATGTTATATGTGTATTACATATTGTGCTGAAGAGCTAGATGCATGACTGTCAATTAGTGTTGTCTTTTGTATTATAACATATACTTTTCTAAAATTAACATTGATGTCTGAAATAGGAACTACATGTTGATGATCATAATTTTCTATCGATTTCCTTTTATATCCTCATTCTGCAGATGCTATTGCTGATTTATTTTTAAATATGTTAATAGTATATGGTATGGTTGGTGAAGGGCCTTAAGGTCTTTTGGCCTGAAAATGGCATAAGAAAAGCTAGTTTTGTGTGAATATAATTATGCACAGTTGGATTTTGATGGAGACCTAGATCTCCATCTGAAATTCACTAAGAAAGTAGTAGAGGAATGCTAGAATAAATACTGAAATACTAGAGAAAATAACAAAATAAATCAGAGTTGTTGACTAAGAAAAGATGAAGGAACTAACATAGTAAGAAAACAATACAAAAGAAAAGGAAAAGATGAACACACAAAGCACTCTCCCAATCCTGGCACTAGGCAGCCAGCAGCCCCATTCCCAATTCCATTCTTTCTATCCTCCTTTCTGCTCCTCTACTTGGCTTTATAACCACTTCATCCCCTTCTCTCTCTATCCGTAACTAACTCCTTTTTGTTCTTCCACATGACCTCCCCTTCTACTAGCAAAGGCCTGGGCCTTGTTGTATTGGGTTCGCTCCCTACTCTCATCTTCTGTTCACTTACCCTGGGCTTGCCTCTAATTGCTACCCTTTTCTCCTTGCAGCCCATAATAGTAAGGATCCCATCAGATTTTTAGGGTTGTGATTATGATGGATGTAAATTTGATGATTATATTCCTTTATAGTGTAACAAACTGCATTATGCTACTTGCTAGATTTTGATACATTTTCATTTGTGCTCTTGTTGCAGGTTATGCAGTTGCTGAAGGAAGACCTGTAAGAGAACGTCGACTCCCTTGCTGTGGTCTTGGTTGTGGCTGGTGCTTGTAAGTAAAACATTACAGTATAGTGGCTTATACTTTCACATTATTAACTTGTAGTCGTAGATGTACAAGGTTGTCTTATCTTTTCATATTCCTATTTTATAATCATATAAATTTCATTATCTTTCTATGAGGTCAGTTTTCATTTTATGAGGTCAGTGTTCATATTGCAATTTTATATCATATAAATTTTCTTATCTTTTCTGTATTTTTTTGGGATCTTTTTGGGTTAGGCTACAACATGCACCAAGAGTATGGTGCAATGATAATTGCAACCTTATTTTGAATTGCAATAGTGGTTCTACCTTTTTGAACTTACCAGATAAATTGACTAACTAAAGATTGTGATAACTGATTGCTCACAGCCAGCAAAATTTGCTTACTGAGGTTATCTTAATTCTCTCATTATTCTTGCTTCTAAAGGATTGGAAATTTCTTCAGACTTGTGGGATGGGGAGACTATGGAGATGGCATAAGATTTGGCCATTTCATGGGACCCTTGAACATCAATTGAAATTGGTAACCTTCCAGGCAACCTGCTGTGACTTTTCAGCAGTTTGTATCTGATGGTGCCAACAGTTTTTCTTTATTATTGCACTCCTCCCCCTCCCCCTCCAAAGGGATGGAACCAGTAATTTTACCAGTGTATGATCATGATATTGTAGGGTATAGTCAGCATTTTATTATTCATAGATATCACTATGCACCAAAGTTTACATTTAATTCAGATACTGTATCAAAGATTCATAATGTCAAACAACTAATGAGTTAATGGTGTTGCGTATAAAGTGATGTTTTTCTTTATAGTGCCAACTGTTAAGTTACTTGATCCAGGTCTCATTGTAGAAAGTGTTATATACTGCATTGGGTGGGAATGCTTTTTCTTTATAGTGTCAAGTAACTTGAAGTCTTGAAGCAAGTTGGATAATTTCAGTCTCAGTTTCCTGATTATGCAGGCATGATGGGGACAGTTAATTCATGCTTCCAGTACACATTTTTCCTTCTGTTGTTTCGTTTTGCTTAGCATGCAGGAACTATTGAAGTCTTTTTATTTTATTTTATCATTTTATCACATTTGATTATCTTCTTCCTCCCTTTTCACCTCTCTGATCATACCAGCCACTTATGGTAGTTTATTTTGAGTTGTTGATTTCCAAAAAATTCTGCTCTTGTGCAGGTTTATAATAGGTTTCTTCCTTGCTGCAATCCCATGGTATGTTGGGGCAATAATTTTGCTTTGTGCCAGAATAGACCATCGTGAGAAACCCGGATATATTGCCTGTACAATTGCTGTAAGTGATTCTCTTTCTCTTCATTGTTGAATCGAAGCATGTTTTAGTTCCAATTTCTGTATACATTTCAGCAGTGTCAAACATCAATTAATTTTTTTTTCATTAAATAGGATCGGCTATATAGATCAAATGACGTCAGAGTGACTTATTATAAATAAGGTCGATAGAGAAATTATTAATTGTTAAATTATTTTTAATAGTTTTACCTATTGTTTTCTTTGACTCTTCTACCTCTAACTATCGGGTTATTTTTCATTTGATTTGCTCTTTTTAGTGGAACTTCTACAAATCTTCTCCATGGTTAAACCACTTTAATCGAGATTCTACCATATTCTTCACAATAGAGTACTATCCAATTTTTTCTCTAATACACTCATTCTTAACCATATATATTTTAGTGTGTTCACTCATCCAACGCAATATTTTTTTTTACAACATTGAGTTTAATTTTATGTTGTCTTTTAAATTTAATATCCAATACAGTACAATATTTTTGGTCTTATAACCGTACCGTAAAATTTTTCTTTTATTTTGAACATCACTTTTTTATTATAAATGACATTCGAAACCTTCTTCCATTTCATCCATCCCGCTTGAATTTATGATTTACATCTTCATTTATTTTTTTGTCATTTTGTATAATAAATTCAAGATATTTAAAACTTGTGACTTGTTTTATAAGATAATATTTAAATTTTAATTTTAAATTCGTATTTATTCACCTTATACTAAAATATATTCTATATATTTTATTTTATTTCTACTTATACATTTCAGCAGTGTCATGTACAAATTTTATCTAGTGTCCCCAAAGGGAAAGTACCACCCAATGTTGTCTCTTTTGTTTAGCATGAGTTTTTTCTGAAATCTGAAGTTGCCTAGGTGAGCCTTAAAAGGCCATAAACTTCTTGGTAGATTATGTCTCCTGGCTACCAAGCTTTCGTAACGTTGATAGTTATTAGCCTTTTCGGAACTTCAGCTGAGCTTTTACTGCATATTTAGATTGGGGTTTAAGAGTTTAGATTTGGAAGAGAAAAAAAATACTTGATTTTAATTTTTTTTTAAATGTATGTGGCCAAGATATAAAACTGCTTTTAAATGAAACAGTATCCCTTTTTTTTTTTTAGGCTACAAGAAAGAAGCAAGAAAATGAATCTTCTTTGAAGCAGAATCAAAAGCCATACATTAATTTTCTTTAGGATAAAACATCCTCACTGAATAAAAAATTACAAATATTATCTAACCTTCTCATTCTTCAATATGTCTTTTTAAGTAATTTGACAATAAAACCTAATTTAGTCCAATACTAGTTGCTTATCTATGACCATGCCTTTTAAGAAGCAAATCCAAAATAAGCAGAAACTGAAAGTACCACGGAACAGACACAAAGTCTCTTATTAAAAGTTGGTTTGTTGCAGCTATCCCTACATCAAATTGTTCCATAATTCAGGAGAATTGCCTTTGTCTTATTGTATAAATAACCTTGTGAGACTGCATTTGCAGGCTATTCTTGCTACAATTGCAGTTATTCTTGGTGTGACAAAGGGAACACATCAGTGGTAATCTTCAGATGAAGAGTTGTACTTGTACAGGTCGCTAAATACTTATTGGAACTGATAGTTGGGTGTAATTTATCCATTGTTGATAACTGCCACCATATGCAATTTGTATTGGTTGATTTGTGTGTGGTTACTATAAAGCGAAATCATGTGCTTGACAAAAGATATGATGAAGCAAGACTATGTTCTTTATCAATATTTACATACATATATCGTTCTAATATATTGTAAGAAATGGACTCTGCCATTCTATTTCTATCTATTAAGTATGCGGCACAAAATAAGGAAGAATTTAAGTTGTTAATTTACTTGGATCAGATGTTATGCTACATGCTCCATTGTTGAGAGATTGGTACCTTTTTTTTTTTTGTTGAGAAAAACTCTATTTTTATGTTTGATTAGTAAATGAATTTTTAATTTAGTTCTTTATAGATTAATTTCTCGCATATAAAAATGTCTTACAATGTTACTTTTAAATTAAATTATTGTCCAAAATTCAATACTGAACATAACTCATTGTTATAATTGTAAATTTTTATTAATTGATTTGACTTCATATATATATATATATATATATATATATATATATATATATATATATATATATTCACTTAATACTTTATAAGTTAAATAAATATGATAAAAAAATTATCATTTTAACTGTAAATTAATTTTGGAGTCAAATTTTGTGATGATTACTCAATTGGTCTGGGACTATCATTAATTCGATAATTAAATTTTTAAAGAGATTCTCTCAATTGGTCAAAAATTACAATTAATTTGATAATTAAACTTTTAAAAAAATTCTCTCAATTGGTCAAAGAATATGATTAATTTGATAATTAAAATTTTATTATGTTTAACCGTACTTATTTTTTAAAAAAGTAGATTTATTTTTTAAGAAGAGTTTTCTTTTTCATAAACACCGTGTTTGGCAACTAAAAAAAATAAAAAAGAATTTAAAAGTTAGTAAAATCAATTTTGAAAAATAATTTAGGGCTTCTCTATTGAAATAAAAACAAAAAATTAATTTTATTATGGATAAAAGTATTTTATCTTAAAATAAAATGTTATAAATATATCTAACATTATTTAAAAAAAATCATTCTCTCTTTCTTTTTCTCTCTCTTTTCTCTTGTTATTATCATTTGTGCTATTTTAAAATATAATTTTTTGGTTTTTTTATTATTATTATTAATTAAAAAGTAGAAACTCTATTTGTACTAGAAACAAAATAAAAAACCATTTTTTATTTTTAAAATTATAATAGTCCTTTTTGTTGTTAAAGAATTTTTTTAGATAAACAAAAAAAATTATAAAAATGGAGGAAAAATTCATATTACCTATAAAATTATTGAAGCCTGTCATTTTTAGTAATTAGATAATAAATTTTTTTTAAGAGAGTGGCCAAACACTTATCACATGATTTGGTCAAATACTATTTAATTTTATATTACAGTGCTTCTTTTAAAATTTTTTTTAGAAAAAAAAAAGTTTAAAAAGAACTTTACATAAAATGTATTTCACTAGTTAAAAAAGCAATCCCCTGTACCTTACTTTTTTTTAACTTCAAAGCTCCTTGTATTAAAAATCATTAATAGAATTATAACCACTAACTATGAGAGAGAGAGAGAGAGAGTGTGTGTCTATATATATATATATATATATATATATATATAATTGGGACTTTTCGATGATTACCCTAAAAGATATCATTGAAAGTGAGAATTTGGTTGTAACTTTTTGATGTCGTTATTGATGGATTATGTTGTTGTAGTTTTAATTTTGACATTAAAAAAATGTTATTGAAGGTGATACTTTCAATAGCAACATAAAAAAAAAATTGTAATTGAAAATTATATTTTTAATCACGACATTAAGAAGTTGTCTTTAAAATTCTTCAAACACAACAAAATTGTTGCCGTTGAATACACTATAAAATGTTCTCACCTTACTATGAGATTGTTATTAGAATTATATAAATAGTTTAAATTTTTAAATTTCGACTTAATTTTAATAATAAATTTTAAGAATTATAAAAAGGTTCAAGTGAAATATTTAGTAATAAAAATGTTCACCATTTTAATATTATAATTATTTTTATTAAAATAAAGAAAAAAAACACTAAATGTGTTTAGATACATAAAAAATTGAATGAATCATTTTAAATTATCAAAATAAATTGACCTATGGTCAAATGATTTTGCCAACTTTAATAAATGAATGAGATTTTTATTTTTAAATTATTTATATTGCTTATAGTTACTACTGAAACGCCACTTCCATAATTGGTTACCACATTTTTTGGATAATATTATTCTAAAAAGATAGTTAATCAGGGTTTTTTTAATAAAAAATTTAAGTTAAGGGGAGGAGTCAAACCTCTGAACTCAATAATGATTTATAAATAATTTATCATTAACGAAATTCAAACTTAAACTTATAATTATTAAATTATAAATCTGTCTACTTACTATTGGACTTACTCTTTGGTGGGATTTTTTTTCTTTGTTCAGAAAAACATTAATATAAAGAAAGTGGTCTCGGTGTGTGCTAATAAGACTTAAAACCATTTTTTAACTTAATAGTATTACTAAAAAAATAAGATTTAGCGAGGGATATAGATTTTTCACTAATTTAAGTTATAAATAACAATAATTTTTTTTAAATGATCCTTCTTTGTTATTAATCAGAGATAGATTGATAACAGAATTTCTTGCCACTAAATATTAGCAACTTAACTAGCCAATAAAATTCTAAAATGATCATAAAATGTGTGGACGAATCATGGCTCTAAACTAAGGGCTTCATTTGTCCATGCATGTGCTTGTGTATTTGAGAAAATGTATATATATAAAAAAATTTCTTAACATTTTGGGCTGACCAGTAGGTACCTTTTAACTGGATGCACAGGCACTTGAATACTTCAAAAAGTAAATTATATATATATTTTTAAAATTACACTCACTTCTCTTTTATTTTAAAATTATACAAAAACTCCTTCATCAATTATAAAATTATCAATAAAATTTATACTTTATGCATTTTTTAAAATTCATAATTAGTCATAAATAGTCTAATTTAATACAATATAAATAATTAAAAAAATCAAATCAATACTATAAAAATTTAAAATAAAAGAGGTTAGTCTAATTTTTTTTAAAGAAAAAACTTAGATATAGTTCTTTATGTGTTTGCCATAAGATTCTACAATAAAATCATAATATGTGGAGAAATTTTTAAAAAAAGATAATTATATAATATTAAATTGTAAAAAATATTCACATTTTATTATGAAACTTCACAGCAAATACATCAAGAATCTTAACTAAGTATTCTTCTTTTTTAAAATTTGAAGAAATATGAGTATAAATTTTATAAATTTAAGGAAAGATTCCTGTTTTAATTTGAAATTAAAAGAAATGTGAGTTTAATTTTTTCAATTTTTACTCTATTTCAAAAGCTTCACTATCGTTGATACGAACAACTTTGCTAGCTGAGCTCAGAAAATTAAAAAGATCAGAGTGCAATTTCATACAAAGTTACTGCCTTTGGGCGCTGAGTGCTACTTAATGGAAGAATGACGCAAATCAACATACCTGGAAATCAGGCTGTAAAAGAAGTCTTACAAAGAAGCGTATTTACAAGTCAGGATTAGCATTAGGATTAGGATTAGGATTAGGATTAAGAAATAAATGGCTACGTCTACGGCCACCGTGACGGCCACGAGTAAAATATCCTCGCAGGCTACCATGACTAGTAATATACTCATGCAGGAAACCACTAGTAGCCGCAAGGCTGAGCCTGCCTAACTCGCATTCCAATCTCCAAAATATATCACGCCTTCCACGTACACGAATCTCCGAAAGTCTTTCTAAGAATCTATTCCACCCCGAGTTGGACCAAATGGAAGAAGGGAACAGTTCCAGATTATGATGCTTGCTCAGGTACGAAAATTCGCATCCATAAATGTTCAGATAATCCCAATATTCATGCTCCCTTAGTAAGTCATAAACTTCACGTATCAATGATTGCAAGCTTCTTGTGTGTCTAAAGTCATAGTAGTTCATTAAAGATCCGTTCACGGTTATTGCCACTCTCCCAGGAATTTTTTCCGCAAGATTAGAAAGATTCACTCCAACGTTGAGGCGTGTCTGCTCGGGTAAATCAGAACATTTTACTGGAATACGAACCCCATTTTGTTGTTCAACAACTTTAGGGATCCCCATTGCTCTAACTTCAGTAAGGTCCACAACAAGTTTTTCCCAAGGATCTGTGGTCCATGAAGGATCACCCAGCAAACTTCCAACTGGGAAAAGCTGCTTGTTCACATTCTCCTGTGGAGAATTGAGCACCTTTTTATAGAACAAGTTATAACCATAATATTGATATTGCCCAGTACCAACCCCCCTAAGAATGTGATGAACTTGCCCACGTAACCATTCTAAATTTTGATGTTCGGTCACGCTTATTACTCCAACTATAACACTATTGGCGTAGACAATCACCGCCTGCAAGGCTACTTGGGCGTGATCACCTCCTCCCCCACCCCCTCCCCCTCCCCCGCCATCAACGGCACCCTCAGAATCCCCACCACCATCATTTTCACTTGTGCCACTCCCATTCCCACTCCCGCTCTCGCTCCTGCTCCCGTTCCCGCTCCCACCCGCAGCATCTCCCCCATGATCCATTGATGGTTCTTCTTCTTCAGATAAATTATGTTGTAGCATTTCCGTGGTTGCAGAATCATGCGCCTGTGCCAACACATGACGGATAATAACAGTATTTGTTAATCAAATAGCATCATCAATTTTTTTTTATTTTAAAAAAGTTCTATATGGACAAAATCATAAATCAAAATTTCATATGAAATCTAATGTGTCATATTACAGTTAAAACGGGCCGAAGTGCTCCGCTGGTCCATTTAAAAACCAGCCCAAGCCAAACGGATCCAGAGATATTTAACGGGCCAGGCCTAAAAAAAAGCCTGAAAAGAGAAAAGTAAAGGTTCCCAGTTAAGCCTTAAGCAGCGTGCCCTTTGGTCCATAGAAAACGAACCAGACCTTCTCTGCTCCAAAAGTATTTGGATTCTTTTCTTCTGGAGTTATTATATAGTAATGCCACTGCCACTAATAACTCACAAAATAACTGACAAGAGTGATTTATTGTAAAATTCTTACTATTCGTTATAATTACATATTCCCACGCATCTGCGTTAGGAAGTAGGAGTTATCGATGCTATGTATAAGTTGTTCTTAACTTCTTTAATTGAGTTATGCCTATACTTGTCTATTACCTCTATATCATTGACAATGTATATAAAGAATCATGCTATCTTTGTGGTCGGATGTGTAACATTCAATATTATATTAACTCATCAAACTGACAGCCAGAAAAAAAAATGCTCACAAACGCTTATATATGCAAATTCACGCAGAAAAAAAATAAAAAGGAAGGCAATAGGCTAGCTTCATTAAATACTAATCAAGCTGATGGCCAGAAAAAGAAGGTAAAAAAAATATAATAAAAGCAGCAATTATGAGTTAGTTGTTTCTTTTCATATTTTTCACAACGATTATGTAAATAACACCAACTTTCTCTACCAATTGCTCCTCCTAATCCCAAATACGCTGCAGTGAACCATGGGGGACAAGGAGTTACACTACAGTAGGTGGCTTATATGGGATAATAAAGCTTCATACATATATGATAATTTTTTTTTTTTTATAAAAACGAAGTTCTAATTTTTAAAATCATGTTCTTTTATTTATTTATTTATTTTTTTGGACAGATCAAAGATCATAATATTCATAAAACAGGTATAAATTTGAACTTACAGAAACCTTTAGTAAGGCACAATAAGATAAAAATTACAGATCTGCCTGCACTTCTGAAAGAAAGAAAAAATTCAGATTACAAGGCAACACACTCTTAACTATTACTACCAACATCATAAAAAAAAATACAAATTTTACCTAACTACAACTCATTTTAGAAACAGAGCGAAGAAAATTCGAGCCTTTTAAAGAAAGGCAACACACCCTTCAATCTTCTCTGAAGATAATGACTCATGGCATTGAAGATTCTTCTAACTTTGAAATGTTGTAGATCTGAAGCAAAACATGTAGATCTTCAAGAGCTGGTGAGCACTGGATAATCTCTATAAAGGAGAAAAAATTTCTCTCAATAAAGAAAACAAACCTCCCTAAAAGAAGGAAAAAGACTTCCTTAATGGAAGAAAAAAATTTCTCAAATGGAAGAGGAGAACTTTCCTACTGGAAGGAGAAAGAAAAAGATAGACAAAGGGGGGGGGGAGGGAGGAAGCTGCCATTTGCAGCAACTCCCCAAGCAAACGTCTCTGGTGCACTGCGAGAGAAAAGAGCTCTGCTGCGCTGCTAGGTTTTATAACACCCATGGACTGGTCCGTTTAGCTCGAATGAATCCGATCTTTTAAATATGGACAATTCTATGTATTTTATTTGGTAATATCTTTCTACTTAAGTAACAAACAAAACAAGGATACGTTCCCATATCAAAATAGAGATTAACATACTTTTTTTATTCTTAAATATGTAATTTCTAAAAATTATTTATTTATTACTATTTAATAAAAAAGTTTAATTTAAATAAGTGTTTATAGTAATGGCTAAATAAAACAATGTCTTTTATATATATATAAAAAAATAATTGTGTTATTTGTAGTGAGATTTTTATTTAAGAGAAAAAACTTACATAAACTTTCTTAGTGTACCATGAAGTATCGTAATAAAAATATAGCTTCTAAAATAATTTTTTTTAAAAAATATTAATTATATAATACTAAATTCTAAAAAATGCTTACATATTTTTTTATACTGAAATTTGATAGCAAATATTTTAAAATTTACACCTAAGTTTAATCTTTTTTTAACAATTCTCTTTTTCCACACAAATGATCTGTTAATCACTGTCAATACATTGAATTATTAGGAAAATATATAAATATTATTCTTGGATAATGAATTTCTCTGTGAAAGTCTCTTTTTCCACACAAATGATCTGTTAATCAATGTCAATACATTGAATTATTAGGAAAATTTATAAATATTATTCTTGGGTAATGAATTTCTCTGTGCAAGTCTCTTTTTCCGCAAAAATGATCTGTTAATCACTGTCAATACATTGAATTATTAGGAAAATATATAAATATTATTCTTGGATAGTGAATTTCTCTGTGAAAGCACTCAGGAATATGTGTATCTTCTCTAACGGAATCTAGTTTGGTTTTGATCACTCTTGGAGTTGAACGTGTTCTCATCCAACAGAAACAACAACTGGCAGAAAAACAATGCTTAGAGAAAGCAGAATTATACCTCACCGATCGAATCAACCATTTGCCAGCGTTCCTGAACTTCGTGGTCGACGTATTCCATGGTGGAACAGTGCATTGCAGCACAAGTGCTCGAAATCGCTTCCTTCCGTTGTCTCTTTCTCGGCCTTTCGAGGCTGCCTTCATCCTTCCCGCCTTCGAACTTCACAGACTGAAATCAAATTCACCAGATTATTAAGGCTAAAAATTCTAATGTAGTTTTCTGTTTGCTGCTTGGTATTTACAGCGATGGCTGGAATTAAACAAATTTTCAAGAACTGAATTGGAATGTTAAAATTGAGGAAAACCTACTTCTGGTTGTAGTGAACTCTCACCCTCAACGCTAAAATTAATTGCTGTATCTAATGGAGAAGATAAGCTGAAAAATCCCTTGATGTACTGAAGGAACAGCGAGAAAGTTGTTGAAGGCGTTTCTTTATCTGGTCTCTTTGAAATTTGACTTCCAGCATCGATGAACGGAGACGGAGTGTAATCTGAAAAATCGCACGAGAATCGCCCTGTGCAAGCGGATAAATTGTTTGACCACTGATTTGAGTTCGATTGCCCATTCAAATCGGCGCAAACATGATGATTTCTTGAAACTTCAGAGGATTTAAATTCCGACACTCTTCTGTTCAGAAAAATTTCCGACGTTCTGTTTGCGAGTCCTCCAACCGTTTCCTTTCCTAGTTTCCAAAACTTCTCAAGAACACCGGACTGATCCGACATGGAATTTTTACCGGAAAATTGCCCCTCAAAAGGAATATCCGATTCAAAACAAGCTTTAGAACCTTCAATGGCTTCGGTTTCTTGTAGATTCTTGCTTTGTTTTCCATTTATGAAATTCAAGATCGAACTCGTCTGTTCATAAACTTTGGAAATCACAGAAACAAGAGGCTCCGGAGAGATTAGGTCTCTTCTTTTGATAGAAGGTACCGCAGGTTCCTGCAGTTTGACCTTCGGCTTCCAAGTGCTCCATCTGGTTGTCATTGCTGTTTGACTAACGAGTATCTCAGAGAAAATTTCTACTGATATATTATAAATTGAAGAGGCTGAATGAATATTTTCTCATATCCTGACTAGCGATGAATTTGAGCAAAGAAAATGGAGGGACGGAAAGTAGAATTTGTGTCCCGCGCGTGTACTTATATTTGCAGGATTGTATGGGTCCCACTTCAAAATTCAGTTAAAATCGGGTAATAAGCAATCCACTTCAAAATTGTATGGGTCCCACTTCAAAATTCAGGATTTGGCAACGTTGATAAAAATTTATATAAATAAAAATTTTAAAATATTATATATATATATATATTTTTAATTTAGTTAAATTTTTTTATTTAAGTGAACAAGCGACAATTTTTTAATTTTTAATTTTTATAAATATTTATTTATTATATAATTTAAGAATTAATATTTAATCTTTTGTTAGAAAATATTTTTTGTTTACTAATAATATTTAAATTATAATATATAATAAATATTATTTTTATCATGTATTATAATTTATTATTATTTGTGGATCGGTGATTTATCAAATTATTTTTTATAATTTAAATACTCAAAAATTTGAAAAAATTAATCTTTTATTTTTTAGTAGAAATTTTTTTTTGATAAATTATACTAAAAAATTTGCTGCCTTTGCATAAGTGAACTTAAATCTATTTATTTGTTTTTTGTAGCTGTATTTAATATTAATAATTTGAATATTTTTAATAAAAATAAGTTTGATTTGTGTAAGCAAACTATTAATTTGCATTTTGACTTACAGTTAAATATGGTGAGTGTGAATACACTTTCAAATTTTAAAATTAACTGGATAGATGAAATGTTGTATGATAAGTTGATTTTCCACTAAAAATTGTTGTTATATTTCGAATTTATGTTTTCAATGCAATATCTTTGCATTTTTTTTATTTGCTATGAATAATTACACGAGGGAAGTTATCTAAAGAATTGACACTTGATGAATCTCAATTTTTCTCAATTTTTTTTGTAGTTCTACTGAAAAACTTATTTTTTTTGGGTACCAAAATAAATAAATAAACGAACAAACTTTTTTTTGGACATTTTATGTTTTCACGATGTGTATAAACTATAATAGTAAAAAGTTAGAAAACCTGCACAGGGAAAATGTTATAAATATATTAATTCAAATATAACTTAATTTATGCCTTTACGCATTAAATAATCTGAAAGCTTCTCTATCAATGAGCATCACAATGTGTTTTCCCTCTATAATTAACCATTTCAGAGGTAAAAACCCGACGGCTATGCTCGCTCACGACAACCACTCTTTACTGGAGATAGTTTTTCATAAAGCACTTACCTAACACATTATTTTTAGTCCGAAACTCATAAAATAATCTTAAATATATTAGAACTGTAGACTTTCTTGAATTTATATACTTGTCAGAATAATTTAAATTTATTTATTAATATTTAATATACGTGTAACACATTATTTTTACGCATTTATCTATCAAATTTTATTTATTTATTTATTTTATATCCATATTTATGTCGTCAGATTTTGTCTTAATAGACCTTCGATGACCCCACCGGGAGATTCTTGTACACTCGTGAAGTGAGATGGCTCAATTATTTCAAAGCATATACAATGAATATGATATATAAACCGAATAAGAGGTAAGGGTCACATTTAGGACTCAGCTTTTAAATTGGACACATGCAAGAGCTATACCAAGAGTTTAGTATACTCCAATCTTATATTTTATGATATTAATTTTATTGAGCCACCATCTCTCTTAGGATTTTTAAACTTAATATCTTTACTCCTAAAGTTTATAATAGGTGCAACTCCTCATACCTAATGCGGTTTTAAAAAATTATACAAAAAAAGTTATATATATCCTTATTAATAGCTCAACAACTTAAGTTTAGAGCAGTGAGAGACTCCTAATCCTAACAATTTAGATCAGAGCCAGGATAAATTGTCCAAGCGACAGTAGGGGAGGATTGTTGCCTTTATTGGACTAGCATCTCACCCTTATTAGCTGTTTGAACTTTTGAAGCCATAGTAGACGCTTGATCATAACATTTTAGTATGAAATACTGTTGTATTTAATATTACTATGTCTGATATAACAATTATAAATTGTCATATAAAAAATATAATTAATATTTTATAAAAATTAATAAAACTAGTGTCATGAACTTTTTTAATGATTTTTCTTTAAAAAAGATTAGCTCTAGAAGATAACTTGATGGGAGAATCAAGTAGGTAGCCCCAGTAAAAATGATGTGACGTTAGATTTTCATGATTTTGGAATAATATGATATTTGTATATACCACCCAAAATGGTGTCCTTTCATGACACTGGTATGATAGATGAGACCCATCATTTTAAATACCAGTGCATACCATATACAAATACTTGAATGACACTCATTATTTAAGATACACAAATTAAAATGACAGTTAATACATATCAAATTTTATTTTATTTTTATTTTTAACCCAATATGTTGACCCTCGTTCACTAAATAATTTTCTCTCTACCGACTAAATAAAATGATCATTGACGATTGTTAGCCTACATAGTCTATATATAAAGACTTAAACACTAAGTAAAATTATTAGAAAAAGTTGACTGAGACAAAAATTAGATACAAAAATAAATATGAAGTTTTAATAATACAAACAGAATTTAGAGACAAAACTTTTTGTCTCTTTTTATGTTTAGTGATAGAATTAGAGACAAAAATAAGTTCGTCTCTAATTTTGTATCTCTAATTTTGTTTTTGTTTTTGAAAAAAAAATTCAATTTATTGTTAGAGACGAATGTAGAAACTAAAAAATTTCAATCTCTAATTTTTAAAATAATATTTTTTTAAAAAATAAGAGATGAAATTTTTTTGTCTCTACATCCATATAATTTTCAAAGTAATATTTAAATTATTGTTAAAGACATAAAAAAATTGTCTCTAATTTTTGAAATAGTATTTTCAGTGACGAAAAATTAGATATAAAAAAATTTTGTCTCTAAATTTATATTTATTTTTTAAAATAATATATAAATTATTGTTAAAGATGGAATTTAGAGACAAAATTTTCATCTCTAATTTTTTATCTTTATTTTTAAAAAATAGCATTTAAATTATTGTTAGACACAGAATTATGAGATGTAAAAATTTTGTATCTAAATTTTTTGTCTTTAAGTTTATATCTATTTTTTAAAATAATATTTAAATTATTGTTCGAGACATAATTTAGAGATAAAATTTTTCATCTCCAAAATTTTTATCTTTAATTTTGTCTCTTCATTTTGGTAATTTTATTGTCACTAATTATGTTTATATTTTTCGAAAAAATATTCAAATGATTCTTAAAGATGGAAAAATTTCATCTATAAATTTTTCATCTCTGATTTTGTCTCTGTTTTTTGAAATATAAATTAAATTATCATTAGAGAAAGAATTTGAGTTCCACTTGATTTGTAGAAATAAGTTGACAAAATGAAAATTTAGATTCCCTTACAATGATTTGATGTGTTTTGTTGGTATATTTGACTCTAATATTGATTCTCACAATATATGAATTCTCTCTTATATAGGAGATGATTTTATCTTGCAAAATTTATGAAAAAGAAAAAAGTGAAATGAAATAAAAAAGAGAGTAAAATACCCTTCACCATCAATCTTTCAGATTTTTCATATTTACTTTCAATTTTATACTTTTCAAAATTGAAGAATAAATATATTTTATTAATATTATGAGAAATGATTTTATAATTTTAAAATGTATGCAAACATTTATGAAGAACAAAGACATGTCTTCCCAATAAATATATATATGCTTAATTTTGGATATAATATAATTTTCGTCACAATGGCTATGTAGTATAAAGTATGTATATGCATATATATACATATAGATATACATACACACATACATACATAAGAATAAAGGCATGTCTTCTCAATAAATATATGTATGCTTAATTTTGGATATAATATAATTTTCGTCACAATGGCTATGTAGTATAAAGTATGTATATGCATACACATACATATAGATATACATACATACATACAAACATATATATATATATATATATATATATATATATATATATATATATATATATATATATATATATATATATATATATATATATATATATATATATATATATATATATATATATATATATATATGTTTATTATTCATAAATTAAAATTTGGTGGTTATAAAGAGGTAAATGAAATTTTCTATAAAATATAAGTTTGTTTTAAATCATTTTTTAAATCTTATGTCATAAAATACTATTAAAAAATTATTAAAAAAAATACTATTTTGTCCCTAATTACCCTAAGAGAAGACATTTTTGTCCAAGGAAAAAAGCTCACGCTAGAATTCTCTCCATTTCAATTTTATTCATCTCCCTTTGAGGTTATAAAGAGGTAAATGAATTTTTCTATGAAATATAAGTGTGTTTTAAATCATTTTTTTAAAATCTTATGTCATAAAATACTATCAAAAAATTATAAAAAATACTATTTTGTCCCTAATTACCCTAAGAGAAGACATTTTTGTCCAAGGAAAAAAGCTCACACCAGAATTCTCTCCATTTCAATTTTATTCTTCTCCCTAGCCATACATTTACATCCAACGGCCTCTCCTTTCTTCCCCAGCAACTTCTCCTCCCATGTGGTAGCAATTTCTTGCACAACCCAACCCCAATAACCTTATAGATATATAGTAACTAGATTGAGGATAGTAAGGCTGTAAAAACTGTGAGAAAACAACATCAAACGGACTCTCTACAGAAAAAAATCGAAGCATTGTTCATAGGTATAATCCTTAATTTTTTTTTCTCGCATTTTTGGTGTTTTTAAGGAGCTTTGGACCATAGATTCTTGTTTAGGTGGTAAGATAACATATTTAGAAGGACTTTTATGGTTATGCAACATGATGTTTTAGCCTAAATCTATAGATTTTACTTGAATGAATAGTGCATGTTCTGTAATCTTGGGTATTAGGGTTCTCCCTATTCCTTTCTTTTGGTGAAAAATTTTTGGTTTGTGTCCATCTACCCAAACAATTCTATATATTCTTGTTATTTTTCTCATTTTCTTTTGCATAAAAATTGAGATGTTGAAGTAACTCCGAAGGAACCAAGTCTAGGGTGGAAGCTAAAATGGGAAGATGTTGATGTTTGAGTTTGCAAATAATGTGAGGAACATTAAAGTTGTGGTTAGGTTAGGGAAAGTGAAACTTAACAGCGGGTAAGGGAATCTATGGTTGAAAGATGAGTTGGAAACCATTGAAAAGCAAATGTTTGATATGAAGATTAAATATTATAACATAGATATTTGGAGTAGACACTAACATGGATCTAAGCTTTGACAACTCCTCTGCTATTTGTGTTGGATGTGGAAAGATGGAGTCCACTAGATTCATCTCTATGATTGATGCCTTAGTTAAATTAAACTAGGTCCTTTTGAGTTTCAATTATTGGCGACAAGGAAATGAACCCCATTTTCCTGCCAATTCTTTTTCTCTCTCTCTCTCACTAGCTTATTTTGTAAAATCCTAGTTCTTTCCTTTTAGTTGACATGAGGACAAATTAAAGAAATAAAAACAAAGGGAAAGAGGTTGGTTGCATTTTTAAGAAGAATACTTTGTTTAAAATGTATTTGATTTGAGGTAGAAGTTTTGGGTGACACATTAAAAGCTCTTGCTCTCACTAACCCTAACCTTGGAATTAAAAAGGTTCATGAAACAGAAGAAGGGGTTTGAAGGCATCTAGTATCATGGAAAGGTTCTAAGTGGCATTTAGTGTGAGAAGGCTAAAGCCAAACTGTTTGCCCAATGCTTACTTACATGTGAACCTTGATGCCTTGCTAAGGGGAGCAGACATGCCACTTAATACCTTTCTTTGTGAATGGATCACTACTTATAAACTATCAGAAATTGTGATCCCTCTCTACTACGTATTGTATGTGTTTGCATATGTTTTGTTAGGTGATTAGTGTTGTACCACCTACTTTTCTTCTCTCTTGATGATCTATGTTCTTGGCCTATTAATTGATTTTAAAACAAAAAACAGAGTATGTCAATATATAGTATATTACTTATTTTCTTTCCTTCTATTTTACTACCTTGTTTGTGTTCATGATCTGCATAACTTGTTCGCATTTTTCTTTTCGTACCAATCTATAGTATATATTGACACACTCCTAATTTAATGGCATGTGAGATTCATATTTCACAAACAGATCTTTACTATAACATGCATAATAAAATCTTTTTTCATGGAAACAGATACATATAGATTCTCATCTACATACACTATATACAAACCAAGTTTATAAATATCAAAGTAACAGTAGAAGCAGGAATCCTACCTGTGACGTATAGAGAATACTCTAGAATATAAATACCGTATAATCCAATCACTGTGAGCTTTGGAAGCAACATAGACTCACTCAGAGAGTATATCACCTAACTAATCACCTATTTGCAGAACTAGACTTTGTATTTTTTATCTAAAAAATACAGAAATATCGTGTAGTGAGTTTGACAACTCAGTAAGTAGATAAAACATTATATGATCTTCTAAGTCAGCATATGGCCGCACTCATATGTTAAATTTGTCACATAGAAAATATAGTTCATAAGTACATCTATATGTGACCTACATTTCAAATATTCTCAATTTAAAAGATAGTCAGAAGTTTAAAATCAAATATAATATGGTATGGTCATAAAATAAATATTGATATGCATCAAAATATTTCACATGTAAATATTAGGAGGATCTCATATCAGAACCATAAGATAATCCTAAGCACACAGCAAGGGAGGGCAATCATAGATCAAAAAGTCAACATTTTGCCCAAATATGAGGCATCCCGCTCTCCTACACATAATATATCTCGCGTGTTGGCTATTACATGAGGCTAGCAATGTAATAACTCAAACCTTTGAAGGTTAAGTACAAATCATTTGAACCAAGGAAGTTGAGAACAATGTAAAATTTTAGAGCGTTTCTGACCTTTTCTTCTGACCTTTCGTCACTCATATAAGAATAACTCTCTCATATGAAATCCAAATCACATGATTCAAATTCCTATTGAAAGATAAGACATATATCTACAACTTTAATGTTGGGAACTTTTGCTAATTCGGTGAATATTATAGTGATAAGAGGAAAAAACCGCAGCATAGTGTGGTCTGGACCTTTGCTCACTATTTTATACATAACTCCTTCATATGAACTCCAAATTAGGTGATTCAAGTGGCTACGGAAAGCTAAGAGAAATGACTACAACTTTAATGTTGGAAATTTTGTCAAATTCGGCGAAATGATGTTCGCCGCGGCGAGAATAAGTTCGCCACGGCGAGAATGCTGCAGCATTTTCCCGAGAGCATGAGTTTTTCTGGTTTCGATCTCGCCGCGGCGAAAATATTCTCGCCGCCGGCGAAAATCGCGCACCAGCAATCTCACCGCGGTGAGAATGAGCTCGCCGGTGGCGAAATTCGTCAGAGAGGCATTTTTTTGCGGTCCCCCCTCCTTTTTCCTTCATTTCCTCCATTGATGGACCTTCCTCTTTCTCTCTAAAATTTTTCTCAAACTTCT
This sequence comes from Gleditsia sinensis, assembly GCA_037074535.1. Classification (NCBI taxonomy): domain Eukaryota; kingdom Viridiplantae; phylum Streptophyta; class Magnoliopsida; order Fabales; family Fabaceae; genus Gleditsia; species Gleditsia sinensis. Next base: position 16,066,544 of record CM073466.1, on the reverse strand, counting down.
CTCTAAGATATCTCATCATCCAGATGTCCGATTTGAGCAAGTAAGGTACCGTTGGACTCGTGGAAAGAAGAGCTACAAATCCCACCGATCAATTTCACCGGAAAGTCGCCGGATTGTCGCCAGAAAATCACATGAATAGTAACCTCCAAGGTAAAACTCCGTTTAATCGCGTTTTAGGCTCCGTTTTACCGAACTTCTTTCCATAGATAGTCTTAGAATTAGTTTCTATACTAGAATATAGGGTTTTTAGGTTTCGGCATGAATAGTGTTCCGGCGAGTGAATAGTGTTTTCCAGCGTGAATAGTGACTTTTAGAGTTTTCTAATTTTCATGTTATGTCTATGTTTTCTAGGTTGTTGAGCCATCACGAGGTGAAATTCTCGTTGTTGGACTCCTAATAAGGTGAGTGGGTTTTTCATACTATAGCGCATATTTTAAGAATTTGATTTATAACTCTCTCGTATGATTTTAACTAGTTGGAATGTATGCTAAATTGTTTTACCGCTTTGGAAACCAATATATTCCAACCATGTTAGAAATTATAAATTTAAATCCTAGTTGAACTCTAGGTATGCAGGGCAAGCATCTAGGCTGATAATTCTCCATTTGAGCTAGATTTATAGAAATACGAACTTAGTCATATAAATGAACTAAGTTAGCCATGAAATGATTTGATGCATGATGAGCATCTATGTGACGTCTACGGACGATATGTTTAAAGGGAAAGTTTATGATGATAAAGGTCTCCATGGGAATTCATGGATGAGATATATTTTAGAACGGAATTTTATGCATGAAAAGAGTTAGATGGAGAATTATAACTTTATTGTAAAGTTATTGAAATGTTTTACTTTAAACTCTTTGAATAGCATATTTCAAATATTTTCTATTGGAGGGACCCTTTTAGATCACTGTTAGCTAGCCGCAGGTAGTGCTAGCCCTGGTGCACCATGGTCATATGAAGGCTTCGGCCTAGGATACTGTGACGGGCATATGACTGCCTAAGACACAGGGATTTAGGGTGGACTTATGTCTACGCCTACAGTGATTGCCATACCCATTGCTATGTGCTTGGGGAAATTTAGGGTTGATTTATGTCTGCGCCTACAGTGATTGCCATACCCATTGCTATGTGCTTGGGGAAATTTAGGGTGGACTTATGTCTACGCCTACAGTGATTACCCTACCCTTGCTGTGTGCTTGTAGGAGATGATAGATCTGTTAGGAAAGACCTCCAATAAACTGATGCATTTTTCTTAAAGATTAAATATTTCTAAACAAGCTCATTCATCATTGTTATTGCATAAATATCTTCATTTATTACTTACCATGCATAATTGATTTGTTTACGGTTATTGATTTAATCATGTTTTATCTTTTGAACATACATTTGAACTGTTTAGCATTCTTTCAATAAATTATGATTAAATGCTTAATGTTTCTATTATTATCTTTACATTTGGATTTCAATTATTAAACCCATTGCGAAACACTCGTGCTTGGTTTGCCCTGTTTCAGTTATAGTATGATTTACTCATTCACTGAGATGTGGTAATCTCACCCCTCTTTTGTTTCCTCCCCACAGATAGTCAAAGAGACTTTGATCCAGCTACAGCTTCGTAGGAGGCTGAAGATAGTGTTGGTGAGCCCCAGTTTGGGCAAGACTCTTTTGTACTGTTTGTTTAGTTTAGTTATGGCTAGAGTATCTCCATGAACATACAGGCAGGATCCTCGCTTCTTGCGTATTTTGATGTGTTGTTTGGAAAATGATTTTATGTTTTACAACAATGTTGGTATTATGAGGCCTTGGGCCAAGTAGAATCACATGAATATTATGAGGCCATGGGCCAAGTTGAATCAGAATGTTGGATTCATGAGATATCATGAGATATATATATATATATATATATATATATATATATACATATATACAGTATTTTCTGATATTGGATGTGGCATATGTGGCCAGTTATATTTATTATGTACTCTGGATTGTGTGCTGAATGTTTGTGCATGCTATGTGTTAGGCTTACGGCTAGGGGGAAACCCTTATGCCGTGCCGGTCATGTGTTCCATCATTTGGGGCCATGACAAAGATGGTATCAGAGGTTTAGGTTTTTCCTGTGTTCATGGAGTAACGGACCTTTAGGTAGGACTTTGAGTATGGGTATGAATCCGGACATGCTTATACTCACGGTGCTGCTAAAGGGGTTCGATAGGATGTTGTCTTTTTGTTTAAGTAAGTCAGTTTATAGTATGCTATGTTGGCATGGTTAAGTAACGGTTGGGCTATCTCTGTTTTATAGCGAGATGCCAGTTATATGAGATGTTATTTGCTTTCCCTTGCTATATGCTTGGAAAAAGACCCATACAGAGCATCTTCGCGTGTCCTCTTGAATGGTAGTAGGGCAAACCTCAGCGGAATGCTGAGTTTAGGTGAATCCTATACCACCAAGGTACGGAAGAGGTCAAACTCTGGTATGATGGTTTCTGAATGTGACATCTGTTGTACTCAGTTGTCTAGATATGGTAGAGTGTGATGTGATATTGAGAATGAATTTGTTGACATTATGTCATGTCATTTTGAAATGTCACTAGAATGTGATTAAATTCAATATTCTTGGAGAATTTTCTCTCTTGATACAAAGAAATCTTAGTGAGATACCAGTAACCTAATCTCTACTTTAGCAATCCATAAGTGATTACAAAAAGGTGCCAAGGATAGTTGGCAGTGGTGAGAGATGCTGATATAAAATATACCACTATAAATCAAGTTCCAGTGATTAGAGAATTTTTTGATATAATTCCTGAGGAATTGCCAGGATTACCTCGAAATAATAAATAGAGTTTGGTATTGATTTATTTCCTGGCCAGCGTCTATATTTTCATATAGAATGGCACACACTGAACTTAAAGAACTGAAAAAAAAAATAGTTATAAGACATGTTAGACAAGGGATTTAAAAGCCCTAGTACTTTTACTTGGAGTGTTTCAGTTTTATCTGTGAAAAAGTAAGATGGATCACTATGACTATACATAGATTATAAACAGTTGAATAAAGTGACAATGTGGAATAAATACTCATTACCTCGTATAGATGATCTATTTGATCAGTTAGAAAGTGCTCAACATTTCTAAAAAAATTTAACTTGATTTGATATTTAGATATCATCAAATAAGGATAAGAGAAGAGAATATAAAAAAAAAAAAATTTATTTTCAGAATTCGACATGGACACTATGAGTTTATAGTTATGTCATTTGGGTTGACAAATGCCCCAGCTACATCCATATATTTAATGAATAAGTAATTAAATTATCCCTAAATCAAGTTGTTATTATTTATTGATAATATAGTAGAATATTTCAAGAGTTCAGAGGATCATAAGCAATGATTAAAGATCGTATTACAAACTCCAAAGGAGTATTAGCTATATGCTAAGTTCTCAAAATATGAATTTTGACTTAGTAATAGTACTTTCTTAAGGTATGTGGCTAGCAAGATGGTATCCGATAACCCTAAGACACATCTTGCTACAATTACAGATGAAGATCCAAGTCCAATTTGCGTATTTTGCTATGGTCTATTGTCCATGCTATTTGAGCTGTGATTGGATCAAGTACATGAACATATGCTTGTAAAGCAGCATAAATTAACTCCTCAGCATTTGAAGCTGAGATGAGAATTCGTCGTGCTGAGTGCGAGATGAACATTTGTTTCACAGCATGATCAAGGAAAGATAACAGATCATCAAAGAAGTGATTAACATTTAACAAACCTAGTGGTTTGTGATGCATATTTAGTAGTGCCCAAGAAACTATTTGGAAAATTTCTTCTAAAGTACCAAAACCCCCTGGTAAGGCAATGAAGGCATCAGCGTTGCTTATCATTCTAGCCATGCGCTCATGCATGGATGCAACCCTAAACTCTTCCCTAATGTGTGAATTTACAGAACTCAGAGAAAAACATACTTGTAATAGCTATGCGAATAGGCTAGACATAATGAGAACAACTATGTGAGTGATTGGCGGAGATAAGCTAAATTGAAGGTGAAAATTTCAAAAAAAAAAATGATGGCAAGCATGCATATATACAGTAGTTATGACTGTGACCCATATTAAGCACGTAAAGAGAATAAGGTTAAGATATCACCAGAAATTAGCCTTTTCCTTATTATTTTTATGAAGCATTGATGTCTTGATTCTTACAGAGAAGTTGTAAGTGGTAGGCGTAAAAGAGAGAAAAGATTCAAAAATGAAAACCAGTTAATTGTTGAAGAGGAACAATCAAAAGATTAATCTTGTTTTTCCCAATGTTCTTACCAGTCGACTATTGGTTTATAAGTCGACTAGCTATTTTGAGAAATTTTAATTTGGACTGGTTATTTTACAGTTGATTGATTACATCTGTTATGAAGCAATCAACTGCATTCTACCAGTTAACTATATGTTCTTTGCTTCTCACATACTTTTGTGAGCTAAGAAATAATTATTTTTCATATGATATTCTTTCACCGAATAATGATAGCTTTGAATTAAAATTTTGGCACATATATTCAAAATTTGCGGCCACCGATTTTCGCCGAACTAGTAACTAGAATTTTGTTTACAAATTTTCAAGAATTACGGCCACCGATTTTAATTTCCTATCAATGTTTTGTCCAAACTTCTGACTTCCTCTTTTGGCTCTACGCTCTATTATGAGTTCCACATGTTCTGCTGTATTGTCCTACATTAATGTTTGGCATTAAATGCAAGATTTTTTTTTTCCTTATTATAAGGAGGGTTAATTTCTAATCTTTGGAACTCAGTTCTTATGGTGTTCAACTGATTAGTAGATTAAAGTAATAGAGATTTTTGAAAAGAATATATGGATGATGATTTAATGGTGCTTTGACGAATATAATCAAAGGAATTAACGGTGTTAAAGTTTTTGAGGAGTAAAGTATGGAAAATAAGATTTAAGTTAATCTTGAAATTTTTAATTTGAAAACATGGAAAATATTTTGAGAACCATCTCTGAGAATAATGTAAGTAATTAAGATATTTGTGTTAAGAATTTATACTTTGCTAAATTGAGACTAGTATCTAGAATGTAAATCATGTTGAGATTTGAAAATTTACATACAAATAATTGTTAAGAAAAGAGATTTCAGAAGAAGCCATAAATTATAAATATGGATAAACGGAGGTAATAAGGATATACTGAGATAAAAATGGTACTAGTATAATGGTAAAAAGAAGATACAAGTTAAATTTTTCATTGGCCGATATGTTGGCAAATACGAATTGAATATATTATCTCAAGAGAGTTATTCAGGAAGTCTAAAGATCTTTATTAAATAATAATATGACTAATACTAAAATTAAATGATGTGTTTATACATTAGAAGTTATGCTTTAAGTATCTTTATATTATTGTGGTAAAAGTTGGAAGAAATTAATTGTACTTAGTTGAACTTACTCATAGCAGTAATTATCATGCCAATATACAATGGCATCATTTGAAGTTTTACATGAACATCATAGGTTTCTTAATATGTGAGTGAATTGAGAAAAGTTAAACTTTGAAAATCTAGTTTGGAATAACATGCAATAGATAGAATATGACTTATCTAAATTGATGATGCTAGCTTGGAGAGTATGCTTCAAGCATATGTTTGTTTTTAGATTGGTGAGAGATTCCTTAGCAGAATCTGTCTATAATAAAATGATATTAAAAGATTTAAGCCTTATGTAAGAGGTGTTACAAATGTTTTGTTAAATGACTCAGTGGAGTTAGATTTATTATAAGATGTTATTGAAAAAAAAAGTGAAAATTGATTAGAAAAAGAAATACAAGTAACTCAATACTAGTCAAAGGTCTATAAGGACCATGAATGTTGAGCACTAGGAATTATCAATTGGTGACCACATATTCTTTAATGACTCACCAATGAAAGAGGTAATGAGATTTGGGAAGAAAGGAAAGTTACACCTTCGGTATATAGAACCATTTAAAATTTTTGATAGGGTCGGTTTAGTGGCTTATTATTTGGCTTTACCTCCTAAATTGGGTAATGTCCTTTTAGCCTTTCATGTGTTTATGATATGAAAACATTTACCGGGTTCTACACATGTTATACAGTGTCCACAAATCCAGTTACAGGAAAATTTAACCTATGAGAAACAACCAGTAGCAATAGTGAACAGACAAGTAAAAAAAAAAGTTACGGTAAAAAAAGTTACGGTCAAAAGAAATACCTGCAGTGAAAGTGATATGAAAAAAAAAATCACTCTTATGAGAAAGTTATTTGGGAAAGAGAGTAGGATATACGCGCCAGATATCCACATTTATTTGAACAAAAATGTTAGTATTTATCTGCAACTGTGGTGATGAAATTTGGGGACCGAATTTTTTTTTTTAAGGGAAAAATTAGGGTAGGAACAGTGGCATACTGCCTAGCCCTACCACCTGGATTGAGTGAAGTGCAGCCAGTCTTCTATGTCTCGATGTTAAGGAAGTATCTACCTGACCCATCTCATGTAATTCGACCGCAAGAAATCCTTTTGGATGACAAGTTGGCCTACAAAGAGAAACCTGTGGCCATTGTTGATAGACAGGTGAAAAAGTTGAGGTCTAAGGATAACCCTACAGTGAAGGTGATCTGGCAGAATCATTCCAAAGAGGAAGCTACGTGGGAAGTAGAGGACATCATGAGAGAGAAGTATCCACAGCTGTTCCAAGAGTAGTCTTGTGTTTTCATGTTGTTAGTTTTTGTAAAATTCGGGGATCGAATTTTTATAAGGAGGGGAGAATTTAATAACTCAAACCTTTGAAGGTTAAGTACAAATCATTTGAACCAAGGAAGTTGAGAACAATGTAAAATTTTAGAGCGTTTCTGACCTTTTCTTCTGACCTTTCGTCACTCATATAAGTATAACTCTCTCATATGAAATCCAAATCACATGATTCAAATTTCTATTGAAAGATAAGACATATATCTACAACTTTGATGTTGGGAACTTTTGCTAATTCGGTGAATATTATAGTGATAAGAGGAAAAAACCGCAGCATAGTGTGGTCTGGACCTTTGCTCACTATTTTATACATAACTCCTTCATATGAACTCCAAATTAGGTGATTCAAGTGGCTACGGAAAGCTAAGAGAAAGGGCTACAACTTTAATGTTGGAAAATTTGTCAAATTTGGCGAAATGATGTTCGCCGCGGCGAGAATGCTGAAGCATTTTCCCGAGAGCATGAGTTTTTCTGGTTTCGATCTCGCCGCGGCGAAAATATTCTCGCCGCCGGCGAAAATCGCGCACCAGCAATCTCGCCGCGGCGAGAATGAGCTCGCCGGCGGCGAAATTCGTCAGAGAGGCATTTTTTTGCGGTCCCCCCTCCTTTTTCCTTCATTTCCTCCATTGCTGGACCTTCCTCTCTCTCTAAAATTTTTCTCAAACTTCTCTCTAAGATATCTCATCATCCAGATGTCCGATTTGAGCAAGTAAGGTACCGTTGGACTCGTGGGAAGAAGAGCTACAAATCCCACCGATCAATTTCACCGGAAAGTCGCCGGATTATCGCATGAATAGTAACCTCCAAGGTAAAACTCCGTTTAATCGCGTTTTAGGCTCCGTTTTACCGAACTTCTTTCCATAGATAGTCTTAGAATTAGTTTCTATACTAGAATATAGGGTTTTTAGGTTTCGGCATGAATAGTGTTCTGGCGAGTGAATAGTATTTTCTGGCGTGAATAGTGACTTTTAGAGTTTTCTAATTTTCATGTTATGTCTATGTTTTCTAGGTTGTTGAGCCATCACGAGGTGAAATTCTCGTTGTTGGACTCCTAATAAGGTGAGTGGGTTTTTCATACTATAGCGCATGTTTTAAGAATTTGATTTATAACTCTCTCGTATGATTTTAACTAGTTGGAATGTATGCTAAATTGTTTTACCTCTTTGGAAACCAATATATTCCAACTATGTTGGAAATTATAAATTTAAATCCTAGTTGAACTCTAGGTATGCAGGGCAAGCATCTAGGTTGATAATTCTCCATTTGAGCTAGATTTATAGAAATGCGAACTTAGTCATAGAAATGAACTAAGTTAGCCATGAAATGATTTGATGCATGATGAGCATCTATGTGACGTCTACGGACGATATGTTTAAAGGGAAAGTTTATGATGATAAAGGTCTCCATGGGAATTCATGGATGAGATATATTTTAGAACGGAATTTTATGCATGAAAAGAGCTAGATGGAGAATTATAGCTTTATTGTAAAGTTATTGAAATGTTTTACTTTAAACTCTTTGAATAGCATATTTCAAATGTTTTCTATTGGAGGGACCCTTTTAGATCACTGTTAGCTAGCCGCAGGTAGTGCTAGCCCTGGTGCACCATGGTCATATGAAGGCTTCGGCCTAGGATACTGTGACGGGCATATGACTGCCTAAGACACAGGGATTTAGGGTGGACTTATCTCTATGCCTACAGTGATTGCCATACCCATTGCTATGTGCTTGGGGAAATTTAGGGTTGACTTATGTCTTCGCCTACAGTGATTGCCATACCCATATCTATGTGCTTGGGGAAATTTAGGGTGGACTTATGTCTACGCCTACAGTGATTACCCTACCCTTGCTGTGTGCTTGGGGGAGATGATAGATCTGTTAGGAAAGACCTCCAATAAACTGATGCATTTTTCTTAAAGATTAAATATTTCTAAATAAGCTCATTCATCATTATTATTGCATAAATATCTTCATTTATTACTTACCATGCATAATTGATTTGTTTACGGTTATTGATTTAATCATGTTTTATCTTTTGAACATACATTTGAACTGTTTAGCATTCTTTCAATAAATTATGATTAAATGCTTAATGTTTCTATTATTATCTTTACATTTGGATTTCAATTATTAAACCCATTGCGAAACACTCGTGCTTGATTTGCCCTGTTTCAGTTATAGTATGATTTACTCATTCACTGAGATGTGGTAATCTCACCCCTCTTTTGTTTCCTCCCCACAGATAGTCAAGGAGACTTTGATCCAGCTACAGCTTCGTAGGAGGATGAAGATAGTGTTGGTGAGCCCCAGTTTGGGCAAGGCTCTTTTGTACTGTTTGTTTAGTTTAGTTATGTTTAGAGTATCTCCATGAACATACAGGCAGGATCCTCGCTTCTTGCGTATTTTGATGTGTTGTTTGGAAAATGATTTTATGTTTTACAACAATGTTGGTATTATGAGGCCTTGGGCCAAGTAGAATCACATGAATATTATGAGGCCATGGGCCAAGTTGAATCAGAATGTTGGATTCATGAGATATCATGAGATATATATATATATATATATATATATATATACATATATACAGTATTTTCTGATATTGGATGTGGCATATGTGGCCAGTTATATTTATTATGTACTCTGGATTATGTGCTGAATGTTTGTGCATGCTATGTGTTAGGCTTACGGCTAGGGGAAAACCCTTATGCCGTGCCGGTCATGTGTTCCATCATTTGGGGCCATGACAAGCAACACCCCTGCTAGTTGAAGTTACAAGGTGCACTAGGATTAATATCTTCTACTGTTAACAAACAATGTTTCCAATAGGATTCCTCCATAGAAAAATAATTGCATTAATACAATATCGTTTAAAATAGAAGTTACAGTCTGATATAGAAATTTCAGTCTGAGTTCAGTCCTCCGTTAAAAACTTTCCAATAACAGTTTATCACATATCCATACCCTTTTTCCAAAGGCAACCTTATAGTTATACAGATCAATCCCATGTGCACAAAAAAATTCTCTTTTCAAAATGATGAGAAATGTATTTAACAACACATGTCCAATGGATTTTGAAATCAATATGCAAAGAAATACTCTTCTTGAACAATATGCTTACTAATAAGTAAATCTAATAATTTAACCCATTTCAGAGATTTATAATAGTATAAATAACTTGTATACAAAACTAATTATACATTTAACATTCAAGAAGAGTATAGGGTAAGTCATAGTAGAGATTATCTACTCACAAAGTTAGGGTTCCAAGTTGATTAGCCCCAAAATACATGTTTTCAAGTTAAATCTGACCAAATAGACCTAAAAAATGAGTCCAGAGGGTCCAAAAATTTAAAAAATGACTCTAGAATTGTAAAATTTTGTCTTTGAGAGCTCAATCAACGTAATAGGGTGCAAGTACACACGTTGCACGTGTTGCTTGTAGGGGCTGCGCATGGGATTTATGCGTCAAAGAAGAAGTCGTGCATGGGCATGCGTGAAACACGATCTAAGCTTGAAATTTGAGATCCTAAAGTTTCAACACCTGCTAGATCCATCTACAGTGTTAGTTTCTGATTTTGAGAATTGCAACTAAGAGTTTCAGAACTTACCTTTTTAGGTGAACTTTCCTTCCATTTTTTGGCCAAATATCTGGTCAATTTTCCAAAAACTAATCAAATATAATTGTAGATCTCGTCATTCTAAGTCATTTAGTGGTGGTGGTGTCGAAATTCAAGGTTCAAAAGTGACAAAATCTTAAAGAAAAGTTTTGAGATTTTTTAGTGAGAGAAAGTGGAGGAAGAGAGAGAACTTCATAATTTTCCAGCCTCCTTGTGTGGTAGAGGTAATAAAATCTTATGGGGGACCAAAAAAAAAATTTGATTTATTGGGAGGTGTCCTTGCAACTTTTGTTATTTACATTTTGACCTATAAATTTTAAAAAAATTACACTTTAGCCCCAAAACTTAAATCTTCATATTATCTTTATAATTCTTCAACCAATGTGATAAATAAACAGATTTTCAATGGTACTTATCTCCATTTATCATAATCCTCTCTTACTTTCATAATTTTTCTTTAATCTAGGATTTTTCATTTAATTTAGGGCTATTACATATACTGCATATACGTGTTCTTTTTGTTTTTATTTTTCTTTAGAACCAAAACCATGCTTTTTTTTTTTGCATATATTACTAATTCTTCATTTGTTTGTTTTGGATCCAATTTCTCTTCATATGGGTTTGTCAATCACAAACTTTTCTCTTCCTTTGCTTCTTTTGGATCCAATTTTTAATCATCTAGTTATGTCAATCTAGACCTTCTTAACAACTTACTTACACGTTTATGAGTTGCATATTGCAAAATCTTGCTTCTTCTTTGACACCTTCTTCATTTCTTTATGTGTTTTTTTTAGTGCCTTTCTCTTATTTCTCTTTAAACATGACAGTACATTCATTGGTACCAATAAATAAACAAAAGTCTTAGATCCATAATAAGACATTTATGCACCTTGTTAATTATTTTTCTTCTTATATAAATGAACATCAAACACTGAGTGTACCCTAGAGCTTTGCGTTCATAAGGGGCAGGTTGCTATTCTTGGTTTAATAACCTAGTATTTGGCTATTAATCCAATATTGCTACTTGATGCAATATGGGGTAGGAGGAAGCCACTAATTAAACTATAATATTTATTAAGTGTAATTTAATTTGTTGACAGATTCATGGTAGAAAAAAAGGTTGAAATTTAGTTATATGAGAAAAAGGGTTTTGGATTAGGCTAAAAGCATAAGGCCTGTTTTGTTGAACATACTTTTCATTACTATTATGTATATTTATAATTATAGGAAATATAATAATTAATTTTATAATATTAAAATTATGTTTATATATGATGCATTCACAATTTTATTATCATAATATATACTTTGTAATTAACATTGTAAAACATTATTAATGTTAATATTACTAACATGAATTCATCAGAAGCATACTTGGAGGATAATTTGTTGAAAATATGTAACTTAGAAAAAATAATAATAAATGAGCATAGTGGTAGTGAGAATAATTCAGAAAACAAAAAAACAAGCAAAAGAAGACCTTTAAATCACTTAAAGCTCAGAAAGGAATAATTTTTTTTTAAACAATTTTTCTAGTGCTATAAATCTCATAACGTCTCTAAATCAAAGAATAAGGCATCATAATTGACTTGTATCTTTCTCTTGCGTCATTGAAAAATCTTTCACTTGGTTGATATATATATATATAGGAAGAAAAAAAATCATTTTTAAACAATTTGTTTAGTGGTATAAAGCTCATAACGTCTCTAAATCAATGTTTAAGGAATTTTTATGACTGGTGTTTTGAAAGAGTATTATTAGGTGTTTTATAGATAGTGACAAGTGAGATGCTTGGAGTGAAAATGCTAGGTTATTAGGAATGGGATGAGTGAGATGTTGGAGTAGAAATGCTTGGTTAATAGAATTCATCAAGGCTCTAAACAAGACATTTTTATACATGTAAGATCAAATTGCATATGGTGTATGTGGAAGCAAGCATATGAGGCAGAATAAACAAGATAGAAAACAATAAGATTGAAATCATGTAATCGTATGCGAATAAGTGCATTTTGGGACTCCAACCAAACTTTTTCTAATGAAATGATTAAGGTAAAAATTAAGACATTTTAAAGCATGAAAATAATAATATTATGTAGAGAGAAACATGTTATGAAAGCAAAGAACAAGAACAGAAAAATAAAAAAAAAACACAGAGAAACTAGAAAGCTGATATTTCATAAGCAAAGTTACTTTTAAGCCAAAAGGGCACATTTTTTAATGCAAGAATAAAAAGAAAAATTAGGACATATTGAGGTATGTATAGTGGCATACTAGATAGTAGAAAATGATGTGATAGAGGCCACTAACAAATGTAGAAAGATCCATAAAAACATATGTGAATAGATAAACAAATTTTCATAAACCTAGCGCCTTTTTAGCCCTAGAACATCACCTTTTGAAAGGAAACAAGAAAGGAAAAAATATGACATGTTGAGGCATGTATATAGGCATGTTGAGAAGAGAGAACCATGTCAGCCAACAAAAAAGTGTATTAATTTAAGAAGTGTATAAAAATTAATAAAAATGTATGTGAACTCAAAACAAATTTTCATTCACATGATGCTTTTTTAGCCCAGAAACAGCCATTTTCAACACAAACATGAAATGAAAAATAAAGATATGTGAAGGCACACACACACACACACACACAAACACACACATATATATATATATAGGCATGTTAAAGTATAGGAAACCATGTCATGTAGCCAAGAAAAAGAGCAAAAAAATTTATAAAAACATATGTTAACCAAAAATTGATTTCTATGCACATTATGCCTTTGATGTTGGTATTGCTTCAATATGTTATTATAATTTGTGCTATATTGAATTGAGATGTTTGTTTTGATTCATGTATGCCTATAAACAGGATGGAAGTTCTTGAACATTATAAGTGGAAAGATGATGAGTGAGTTTTATGACAATAAATTAGACACTTTCATCTTATCTTTTTGTCATATTTAAGCATTTATTTTTCGTACTTATCTTTAGTTTTGTGTATCTTTTATAGATGGAGAGAAGAATAGAAAATGAACTTAATTGGAAGAATCAAAGTTAAATTGTGGTTTTTTGTGAATAATGTCTATAAATCAAGCAAACAAAATAAATTCATTGAGGATGGCTAAGTAAGGAGTATATTCTTATTGACTCTTGAGACGCATTCTAATGGATATATACACTAATTAAATCTTGATTTATAATTACATTTTTAAAAGAACTAAAACAAAAAGATTCAAGGCTGAATATTCAATGTTAAAAATATGTTTACTGCTTGCTTTTTAACTTAACTTTACTTCAGTATTTTGGACGTATCTCATAAATTACGTATCTAATATGTATAAAATTTGATAAATAAATAGATAACACAATTTCATACAACTTTCATGTTTATATAATCAGCAAATTCAGACTTCCAAAGGGCCAAAATTGGGCTAACTTAGAATTTGTTTGTTGTTGCAGTCCAACCCAATCTTATTGTAGTATTTGGGTCATATCTCTGTAAATACATATTCAATGCATACAAAATTAGGTAGGTGAGTAGTTTTCTACGACTTTCATGTTTACGTGGTTAGTAAATTCAGACATTAAAGAGGTCAAAATTCGGCTAGAATAGAATCTATCTACTGTTGCAGTTCAGCTCGACCTTGCTCCAATATTTTGACCATAAGTCACAAATTATGTATCCGATTTATTCACAATTTATATGGATGCAAAGATAATGAAATTTATTACAACTTTCATGTTTATAGAGTCAGCAAATTCGGTGGATTTCAAGAAGATATTCAAGGTTCGATTTTGGTGCACATGATACAATCCAAATTGTCAACTTTATACAACTTCCTTTTTAACAATTTTGACAATTACCATACTTACCACACCTCATTGAATCTATAAATAGAGGACTTGAGGAGTGAGTTTGGAGAGCTTGGAGAGAGCTTAGAAAAGCTTTGTTAGAGTTCTAAGTGCTTGTAATATTTTCTCTCATTAGACATTTTGTATTTTTGCTTTCCTTCATAATATTATCATGCTTCTTCATCTTTTATTTTGTTTTCTTGCCTTGATTGAACTAATCTCCTAATGCTAAGGTGAAAGGGTGAAACTCTTGGTATGAGAATAATAATTCATCTAACTCTTAATTTTAATGTTTATATTTGATATTGTATTTATCCCCTCCTTTTTTTATGTTATGTTTTAATGGCTGGCTGAGCCACCTATTTCTTCTTCTTGTTGTTAATGGCTGGCTTTGCCACCTACTTCTTATTTTTATTGTTCATGATTGCCTTTGCCATCTACTTTATTTTATTTTTTTATTGGTTGGATTTGCCACCTATTTATTTCATTTTATTTTGTTATGTTAATTAGTTTTCTACCTTTATCATTTTTTGCATATTTTAATCTTGTGAAATGTGGATTTTGATATATTGTAGATAATCTTTGACACAATAAATGCTTGAATCAATCTTGATTTATTGTAGATAATATAATGATTGGCATAATTTATGCTTGAATCCATTTATAAGTTATCTTTTGCATCTTTGTATTTTTAATCTTGTGAAGTGTGAATCTTGATATATTGTAGACAACATGACAATTGGCACAATATATACTTGAATCCATTTTATAAGAATGTTTTAGATATTAGTAATACAATAAAAAAGGAGGTAAATATAATTCATGTATAAAAAAAAATGTGAGTTTAAATTAACATATCTTTCGATTTAAACTTTATTCATGTAAGGATTCTAATTGAGTAATAAAAGAGTTAAATTTATCTTTATTTGATATACCAAGAGTAGATCTCCTAACCTTAACATGTTTTTTTACTTTGAATACATCTTTATTTAATTTCAGTATATTATTTCTTTGTATATTTTGTTAAATATTCTTCTCACAAAATAAGACATTGATAAATAAGTTAGAATTATTTATTTTAGATCTAAATTAAAATTTTCTCTCAATTGGAAATCCCTGTAAGATCGACCTTGGATACCACTAAATCTATACTCCAATAGATTTGTGCACTTGCGAGTTTTAATTAAAACAACAACAATGGATAATATGGTGGGTCTTGATAAGAGAACAGTTACAGATGAGTTTATGGTAGAAGTTGTTAAGTTTTTAGAGTTTGAGGATCATTTTAAAAGAGTAGAAAAATCAAGATACCCTTGTAGAAAATGCAAGTGTTAGAAGTATTTTTCTGTTGATGAAGTGAAAATCTATCTTTGTATGAAGGGGTTTATGAGTAATTACTATTACTGGACCAACCATGATGAATCAAGACCTCTATTTTCTCCAATGGTTTCAAGAAACTCATATTATGGAAGTAGTGATTTTTTGAGCATGTTTTGATGATCAAGAACAGATGGTAATGGAAGTTGTTGGACCATCTATTGGTAATTATATAGAGAAACAAGGTTTTGGTCATTACGAACAGACCCATAAGCCAAAAGTTTTTTTAATATGTTAGCAGCTGCACATTGTAACATCCCGTAATTTTTAGATATTTTCCTTATAAATTCTTCAACTTATATATATACGTAGAAATGTTCTAATATTAATAGAATAGGTAAAGATCGAAAGAAAATAAAAGAGGAAATATTAGAAATAACATACTAAAGAGATGCAAAATTCTTGGATAAGGAAGATAAATTTTTAGAAACAAGTAAAGGTCATAAAATTTCAAGAACATTGGATTAGGGTAATTTTTCCTAATTCAAGAACTAGAGTTACTAAGTTTAAAATCTTTACCTATACATTGAGTTTTTACCTATGGACACTTCATATAGAGTTTTTCCACTTCACATAAGTTTCTAGCAAGCCCATTGGATAACCTAAACAAGAAATAAAACATAGACTTGGACTAGGATATAGTAATTGGACCAGGATATAGTAATTGGACCAATAGTCCAAAAATTATGAAAATGTGACTAAGTCCTCCAAGAAAGGTAGAATTTTATCCAAAGCAAAGAAAATGGGTAGGAATAAGCCCAAATCCAAGAGGAAAAATAAAATAAAATAAATTAGGTGATGATATAATAATGTAATAATAATAAAGATTAGGTTACATGGCATTAAGACAAAATTTTAGCAAGTGGTGTGATTCTACATTCATCATTTTGGCAAGTGGCATGATAATACAAGGCTTTAGGAAAAAAATATTTATATCCTACACTCATAATTTTAGCAAGTGGTATGATAATACATGGCATTAGGACAAAACATTTCTATCCCACACAAATAATATCAACTAAATAATGGAGATTCAAGGGCTAGAAATTTGCCACCTAAAAAGGCAAAACTATCATACTTGTTTAAGAAAAAAGAAAATGGAAATGAATCCCTAAATCAAAGGGACCTTGTCCCTTATCTTAAGAACATATCATCATAATTTTTAAAATACAAATCTCCTTTTCCTATGCATATCTTGACTAAGGAAGAGGAAGACAAGAACATAAGTTGTTTGTTTTCCAAAAATTCAACAAAGTGTATCCTAATTGTGATAAGGTAGACCCATGATCATGAAAGGTGAATTATTTTGTGGTCTATATAAGAAAACCCACCCTTACAACATTAGAATTTCGTCCAAGTGAGGGAGAGGAAAAATAGAAGCAAGGTAGAGTGAGGAAAGGAGAGGAAGAAAGGAAGAAAGAGGAAGGAGAAGTCTAGGGGACTAAGTGCTCCAGGTAAATTTAACAATATTTCTTTTTAAAGAAAACTTTTGAAACTTATAATATTTATATGAGATTTTGATCTTAAAACTTTTATGATTGGTCATGATGTTGCTATATCATGTTACATATTGATCTTGCATGTGATGTATGTTTGAATACTTAGGTTGGTGTAGATAGTTTTGCATGGGTATGGCTATGGGTGGCAGAATTTTAAGTTTCGGTGTTTTAATTTCTGGGAACAATCTACAAGGAATTAAAATAAATTATTAACATAAGAATTATAGCTATGTGTGTCATGGATTTTTAGCCACTGGAATCATTCAATTTGGAGTCCATATGTGGTAGATATGGTCCGATTAGTAAGCAAAGGTCAGAAAATGGCTCATCAGGGAAGAATATGTTAGGATAGCTTCTGTGTTCTAATTTTTGGGAATTATCTGTAGGGAATTAAAATAAATGGTTAACATAAGAATTAAAGATATATGTGTCACGGATTTGTAGCCACTGGAATCATTCAATTTGGAGTCCATATGAGGTAGATATGGTCCGATTAGTAGTCAAAGGTCAGAAAATGGTTCATCAGGGAAGAATATATTAGGACAGTTTCTGTATTTTAATTTTTGGGAATTATCTGTACGGAATTAACATAAATGGTTAACATAAGAATTATAGCTATGTGTGTCATGGATTTTAAGCCACTAGAATCATTCAATTTGGAGTCCATATGAGGAAGATATGAGCTGATTAATAGTCAAAGGTCAGAAAATGGTTCATCAGGGAAGATTATGTTAGGACAGCTTCTGTATTTTAATTTCTGGGAATTATTTGTATGGAATTAAAATAAATGGTTAACATAAGAATTATAGCTATGTGTGTCATGGATGTTTAGCCACTGGAATCATTCAATTTTGAGTCCATATGAGGAAGATATGAGCTTATTAGTAGTCAAAGGTCAGAAAATGGTTCATTAGGGAATAATATATTAGGACAGCTTCTGTATTTTAATTTTTGGGAATTATCTGTATGGTATTAAAATAAATAGTTAACATAAGAATTATATATATGTGTGTCATGGATTTTTACCCACTAGAATCACTCAAGTTGGAGTCCATATAAGGTAGATATGGTTCGATTAGTAGGTAAAGGTCAGAACCTATCCGAGAGGAAATAACCTATACATTTATGGAGTAATATCACCGATATTTCGCTGCAATGTTCAATATAATAGTTTTAGATAATTGTTTTATCTTGAAATTGACACCAAGATCACCTACATCAGAGTTAAATTGAGGGAGTTATGCTCTGATTAGTAAGAGAATGTTAGCTAGGATGAAAACTTGCATCAAGAAAATAAAGAAATAAAATTAGTATTTAGAAAAGAAGATGAATCTTAATAAATGACTAGTATAGCCATAGCCATTGCCATTGTATGAACTTCTTACCATCTTAAGTGTGAAATTCTGACATGGAAATATTTTATAAAGTGATATTTGAAATGGTTATGTTCATGGCATGATTACCAATTATTTATGGTAATAATTATATTTTGATGAACATACTTGTTATTGAAAGCATATTTTTGGCTATCATTGTGAAAAGAAAAGAAATGAGCACGGTCACATGGCAATCCGTGTGGTGCACCAGTAGGGGATGCCCTACCAACGGTTATGATCATGTTAATCAGAAAAGAAAGAGAAAGTGGGCCATGTCGGACGGAGCGAGAAAAGCCCATACCGGAGAGTAGACGATACTCACCCTGACCGGGGTAACTTGAAATGAGAATAAGTTGATGGCCATCATATGATATTTTGAAAATAGTTAATCCTGTCATACATATTATTACAGTATGATTCTTATGTGCATAGATATAATGCATTCATGTGACCAAAGATATTTTCTGTAGTTTATACAGCTGAACATGACGTGATGAGCTATATTGATGATGATTTATTATTGAACTTACTGGGATTTAATTCTCACTATATTTCCATATCATATTCAGAAAATTAGTTATGCAGCTTTTTCTATGGCTCTGGCTTTTAGTGCACATTGGATTGAGTTACTTTATGTTGGGCAGATCTCAGAATCAAATAAGATGTTTATGGTCGAGTTGGCTCAGATCCCGGTGAAGGTGCAACCACCCGCACCTGTATCTCTAGAATTGGTCAACCAAAATAAACAAGATGTAAATATCTATGTGTTTGATATGTTGTATGTACGCTTTGATTAATGACGTGTATGTGAACTCAATATTTTATAATAATAATAATAATAAAAAAAGGTTGTTACACACATGATCCTTTGTGTGGTGGTTGTGAAAACTATTCTGAATTGCCAGCTGTAGTTGAAGTTTTAAGTATCAAGTCGGAGTTCAACATCTCTAAGAATTGTTTCAATCGATGGGTACAATTTATGGGAAATACATTGTCAAACGAAAATTGTATGCCTAAAACCCTCTACCATTCAAAGAAATCAGTGGAACAATTAGGATTAGGTTGTATAAAAATTCACTATTGTCTAAATGGATGTATGATTTATCATAGTCCTCTTGAAAAAAGAGATTCATCATTGTAAATTTTGTGGTGAAGAGCATTACAAAAGGGTAATTAGAAATGGCAAGGTAAGAGAAATTTCATTGAAAAAATGTGGTATTTCTCACTTATTCCAACGCTCCAAAGACTTTATTCCTCAATGCAAACTGCAAGTCAAATGAGATGGCATCGGGAGACTGTGAGGGTAACAAGCTCTTTGTCTCATCCATTTGAGGCGAGGCTTGAAAAATATTTGATGAAAAGTATCTTGAATTTGCAATGGACCCCCGAAATGTGAGGTTATGTTTGTGTGCTGATGGATTTATTCCGTTTGATAAAACAGGTTGAACTTATTCATGTTGGCTAGTTATTGTTACCCTTTACAATCTTTCCCCTTGGATATGCATGAGAAGAGAGTTCTTATTCTCGACTATCATAATCCCCGGCCCTTCCAATCTAAAGAATAGAGTTGATGTGTACTTGTAGCCACTTATAGATGAGATCAAACTTTTGTGAAATACTGGTGTCATGACTTATGATATCACATTGAAGCATAATTTTATTATGAAAGCTTGCTTGCTTTGGACCATTAATGACTTTCCTACATATGGGATGCTTTTAAGTTGGATGACAATGGAAAAACTTGCTTGTCCAATATGTATAGTGTTCAAGAGCACCCTTCTATATAGTCAAAAGACGTCATTCTTTGATTGTCATCAACAATTCTTACCACTTGATCATTGTTACAGAAGGAATAAGAATGATTTTTGAAAGAGACATGATGAGCCATCTTTACCTCCACCTCAATTAAGAGGTGAAGAAGTGTGGGAAAAGGTAAGACATATGCCTAGCATAACTAGAAAGACATATGAAAATATCCTAAGTATGGAGTTATTCACAATTGGACCAAGCAAGCTATATTTTGGGAGCTACCATATTGGAAAATAAATATTCTCCGACACAATCTAGATGTTATACATATTGAGAGAAATGTCTTCTTGAATATTTTATACACAGTTATGGATACTAAAGGTAAGATAAAATACAATTTTAATGCAAGACTCGACTTAATAAATATTTGTAGACATAATGAATTAGAGCTGAAGGATGGTAGAGATGAAAAAATAATTAAACTGATAGCAAAATACACATTAACTAAGCAATAAAAATTAGTTGTATGTGAATGGGTCAAAAAATTGAAATTTCTAGACGGATATGCCTCTAACTTATCAATGTATGTTGACATGAGAGAAGCAAAATTGTTTGGTATGAAAAGTCATGATTTCCATGTGTTCATGCAACATTTGATCCTAATTGCATTCAAAGCATTACCAAAACCTATTTAGAACACACTCACAGAGTTCATTTAGTTCTTTCGAGAATTGACTTCGCCATTGCTGCGAGAAGATACTTTATGTGTGATGGAGAAAAACATTCCAATCATTCTTTGTAAAAGAGAACAAATTTTTCCTCCAAGTTTTTTTGACTCAATGAAGCACCTTCCAATTCGTTTGCCATACAAAGCAAGGGTTAGAGGTCTAGTGCAATATCGATGGATGTATCCATTTGAAAGGTAGAGTCATGTATCCTTTTTGTTTTCTTATAAATTATGGTGTTGTATTCATTGTACTAAATGTGTCAATTAAGTGTATTATACTTATTCGCACATTGAAAAACAAGTTAACGAATACAACTATAGTTGAAGATTCTATTTGTGAAGCTTACCTAGTAGAGGAGATCTCTATATTTGCATCGTACTATTATCCACTTGATGTTCCATGTTGAAGGACTAAAGTACCACGAAATGATGATGGAGGTGAATGTTATCCAGTTAGACCTTTGCTCTTTATCTTTAATTATCCTATCTGTTCTTCCGGAAGATGCACATTCTTCATATTGAAACAAAAGGATTTGCAAACTGCACATTTATATGTTCTTCTAAATCGTCCTGAGGTAGAACCATTTTTAATGCAAGTGTATAAAATGCTCATTTAATTGGTATATATATATATATATATATATATATATATATATATATATATATATATATATATATATATATATATATATACACACACACACATATATTCCATCTTCTTAAATTGTTCTAACATGTTTTCTCAATATAACATACTAATATGCTACAAGAATGTGGGATGGGTGACTCGGAAGTGGACAAACAAATCTCCACAATATTTTTTATTTGGTTTAAAGAATAAATATCTTGCATATATTCTCCTTAATTTCCTAATCTCTAACATTTTGCTTCTTAGGTGAGACTAACTTAAATATTTAATGATTAGGTGTTAAATAACAATTTCAAAGATGCTTTTCTAAAGAGTTTGGCATGGGGTTCTAAAAGAAAGGCCAAAAAATGGCCATCGTATTATGTAAATGGTTACAAATTTAACATAAAAGATCATAGCCAAGGTATGAGTACAATAAATTTTGGTGTATGTTGTCAAGGTGGTATGAATGAAATAACAGAAAATTATTATTATGCAGTCTTAATAGACATTATTGAAGTATACTATACAGGATGGCCTATAAACAAGGTATTAAATTTCGTTTTGAGGTACCGTTTCGATAACTCCAAAATTGGAAACATTTCGAAATGTTTTGGAAATTTCATGAAAACAAAAGAATTTTAAAGAAACGTTTCAAATAATTGTAAATAATTTTTTTTTCTAATTTTAAAGGATCTTAGTATACTATTAACAATATAGATATATAAATTTAGATAATATAGTATTAAATAATAATATTGTTATTCAAATAACATTGATATAATTAATGTTTATAAAATTTGATAACGTTTAACATATATAAAACATTTAATACAAATTACATATTATAGTCAAAGTCTCAAATTATACAATACAATATCAACAAAGATTATTAGATAGTTTAAATCAATTAAAAGTAGAATGTCTAGGAAGTAGATAACCAGAACTTGGATATAATCTAAGAGGAAATTGATAATGTCTCTTCATATGGTCACAATAATCAATCCAAGTCATGTGAGAGCGGTAAAAATTATCATATTCCCTCTTAAATTTTTCAAAATCTTCTATATTGTATGTTGAAGGACGCTAATCAACCTGTGAAGATGATAAGTAAGATGAACCATATCTCAAAGTTGCATCATGATTATATGCAGAGGATGATGAATCATATTCATAATTTTGACCATATGTCGAAGATGATGAATGATAACCAAATCCATGACCATGAGACTCATATCCTCCAGTGTTAAGTGAAGAATAATCAGAAGCCAATTGTTGAACATCTTGCATTTCAACATCATTATCACTTGCTTTGTTGTAATCAGAAGGTCTATAACCATGATCTTGATCTTCAGTGCAATACTGAAAATCTTGTTCTGATGTAAAAATCACATGACTTCTTTCACCAATTCTATCAGTAGTGGTGACATTTTCACCACCAATTTCACCATCACCATCACCATCACATGTATCTATATCTGTACCAGTATCAGTATTTTCTTCTGATTCCTCATCAATATCAACAGTGGCCGAAAATTGACGATGTGCTGATCTTGTCATCAAATTTTTAAATTCCTCATCAATAGTTAATCTATCTAGTTGAGTAATTTGTGAATTTGACCATCGATTAACAAATGTAGTCAAATAACTATTTGGTCTAATATTTCCAGTATTTTCATCCAATTCATCTAATAATGCATCACCAGGATCATCCAACCATTCTAAAAGGCCATCATTTTCTTCAAAAATTGTAGTTAAATCAATTGCTCTGAACTCAACATCTTTTGAATTATGATCCTTCATAACATGCTTTAATTTCAATCGCATATTATATTGTGCAAAAACAAGCTTTTCAAGTTTATCATAATTCAAATGATTACGCACTTTTGTGTGAATAAGTGCAAATGTACTCCAATTTATTTCGCATCCACTAGATGAAGTTGTCTATGACAATACTCTTATTGCAATTTTTCTCAAATTTGGAGCATCAGCACCATGCATAAACCACCATTTAGCTAGAAAATAAAAAAAAAGTAGTGCATGTTAGTTAATAATATATTGAAATTCTTCTATATAAAAACGATTTTTTTAGTGATATAATAAGTCAAACCTGGATCTGTTTTATCTCTTCCTTTGATAGCCAATTTATCAAAAAATCCATACATAGCATCTCAATATATTTTTACCTACATGAAAATATAGTGAAAGCAATTATTATGATTTTGATCACAAACAACAAAGATAAAGAAACAATGATAAATACCTCATTTAGTGCATAGGAAGCTTTAGTTGAGTTAGGCTCTAATTTATAAATCACATGCTTAAGCGCCTTCAACAAATCTTCTCGAGATCCAAGGTTTTCAGAGTATTGATATGATTGATTCAAATAATATGTTTTTTTTACAGCACGAATAAAAAATAAAATGCTAATTAGTATAGTAAAAAATGAAATAAATAAGCATATATTGCCAAAATAAAAAATATAAATATATAGTCAAAGATTTCATTTCATACCTGCCATATGAATATCACTTATTATTTGTTTATGCCAACGACGGTCAATGACATCAAGATACTTTTTGCATGACTTGGGAGCTATTGCTTGAATTGTTGATCTGGCCTTACACATTGCTGCATAAACATACGACATTGTGGCTTGCTTTTCTCTATCAACCATTCTTAGAACCTTAGCAATTGGCATATGTATATTAACAATTTTCTTCACATTCTTCCAAAAGTTTGGATCTAATATGGTGGTATGGACTTGTGTTCCAACTGAATCTTTATTAGTAGAACTTCTAGACCATTCATTTAAAGTTACCATTCTTTGTAGCCCATTCTTGTGCTCCAAGAGACTTGCAAGAGCAATATAATTGGTTGCAAACTGTGTTTGAGCTGGTCTAATCAACTCTCATGTGCAATATATTATCATAATGTGAAGAATTTTAGAATGATTATAAATAAAATTGGTACACATTTTAGCATCTTCTAAAACCTTCTGAACTTTTTCAAATTTTTCAAAATCATGCAATATTAGATCAAGAGAATGAGCAGCACAAGAAGTCCAATACAAGTGTGGTCTCCTCTGCATCAATAACTCACCAGCATTCTTATATGCAGATACATTATCTGTAATGATTTGTACAACATTAGTTTCACCAACCTCTTCAACCACTTGATCCATCAAGCTAAAAATATATTTGGCATCTTTTTCTCTTCCACTTGTATTAATTGACTTGTAAAAAATTATTCTCCCATCACAATAGATTAAAAAGTTTATGATTGCCAAACGAGTGGTAGATTGCCAACCATCACACATAATTGTGATGCCATAAGTTTCCCATTTCTTTTTAAATTCTTCTATATATTCTTTTATCTCTTATATTTCATCATCAAGAATTGGGCCACCAATTTCATAACGAGTTGGACCTTTTACCCCTACACCTGTATGGACTATTTCATCAATCATGATATCATTAAATGGACCTTGAGCTTTGTTAGGTGGGATATTTTGATAAATAAAGAATTTACCAATTGCTTGCTTTGCTGAATTTGCCCACTTTTTAGGATTCCACAAATGGTGCAGTTTTTGTTGATAGACATCTCGTTGACGATATATTGAAGGATCCATTTCTTCCTTACTTAGACTTTTTTCTTTTTTCTTGCCAAAAAATTTGCTTGTAGACTCTTTTACACTTTTACTACGAAAGAAAGGTCTTTTTTCTTTGTTTGATATTGGCTGAAAATAACCAGATTTATGTCTTTTTTTTACCCTATGTATCTCTTCAATAGATATTTGTTTTGCATATTCCAACTGTTCCTTCTCTTTTATTGTCATATCTCCTTAGATGATATCTCTTGAATGCCAGCTCTTCTTCTAGCTTCACTCATAAGATTTTCTCTCATTTCAATTTTTGTAGTACTGAATTGCTCGTTATCTTTCTGTTTGCCCTTTAAAAATTCTCTCATTTTATTAGCAATTTTTCTAGGGCATTTTTCACATCTCTCAACATTTGTATAACCCCCAGCTAGGTGTTGCTTCAATCGAGTTACACCACCACCCTTCATTACTTTGTGACAAAAATTACATTGTACATGTTGTCTATTTCCACCCACCATTTCCCCATAGGTCCAACTAGGATTTGTTCTTCTCTTTTTTTTTTTCTCTTTTGGATTTTCCTCTATTAGTATTGCTTTTCCCTTACATGAACTCGTACCTGTTTTCGTAAAATTATAATACAAATATGTAAATAGAAAAATAAACTCTACATCCTAATATCTAATATTAAATATTATTCATATATGTATATGTAAAAAACATATTATTATATAAATACCATAAATATTAACTATATATACTATATATAAATAATAGTAACTAATTTTAATATAAATAAACAAAAAAATTAAAATTATGAACACAAATAATTTTTTTCTCTATTTAAATATGTAAAATATAGAATAAAATATTTGAAGAAAAGTCATTTCTAAACACAAAATAAATTTAATATCCATTTACGTATTTAAATAAATGTGTAAAAATTAATGATAATATGAAAATAAAAAATTATAAAAATGTAAAAAATTGTGAATAAATGATTAAAATTCTATTATAATTTATGTATAAAAATAATTATATAACTAAAAAAATGATATAGAGGTTAAAATAATATTTTATATTTTATTATTTTCAAATATATTATTTTTAAAAATAAAATTATTTTAACAAAAAATATAAAATAATAACTGTATTAAAAAATATGTTAATGTTTTTGTTAAAAGGATATAAATATTTTTAATTAAAATAATTTTTAAAAAATAAGTATTAATAGATGAATAAAAAATTAAATTAAAAAATATTATACACTTAAGTTTTACGTTATTCTTAAAAAAATTTAAATATTTAAATATTATATTTATTTTAATAAATATATTAATTATTTTTGTTAAATTAAAATTTAATTTTCACCCATTTATATTTTTATAATTATAATTTTTTTAAAAAAATTTAAATAAAGATTTTAAATAATTATAATAAATCAAATATTTAAAAATATTTTATAAATAATATATTAAAAAATAAATAAAATTAATGATGCCTTCTCCTCGTGAACCATTAATTACATTAAAATAATAATTTTAATTTTCTAATTCCCAAGCCATTAACCATCATCCATTCATCCGTAATGTGTGAAACAATTTTTAAATGAAAATATGGATTTGACTTTTCAAAACTCATTAAATATGAATCTGAAAAGTGAAAACGCAGAACATTAAATCAGAAGGGAGAAGACGGAACACTCCAGATGCAGAAGTGGTAGAACACTCCAGAAGACGCAAAGCCATCCAGAACCAGAACCAGAAGGCGTCCATGTTCAAAAGAAAAAGAAAGCAGAAGACACACAAGCAGGGAAAAACGAGAAAGCAAGTAAAACTTCCAGACGAAAAGCAGAGGAGGAAGAAGAAAAAACCTGTTCGTCGGCCAGAAGCTTCATCTTCTTCTTCGTAAGTATCTCCTTCTGTGTTTCTGCGCATATTTGATCTGCTACCACCAGCGTTTGCTTGATTCTTACAAATTACAAAATATAAATTTTCGAATCTACACAATAGATGCTTGAGAGTGTGAAGAAATTTAAACTAAAATGGTTAATGTTTTTTCTCAGTTATGATAATTTGATCTGATAAAAGTATTTTGGCATGTTGTTTTTGGCTGTTTTTGACTCTGGAGAATATATGTAAATTCAGATTTAGATTATGATATTGTCGATTATATTTTTTACTACTTTTATTCTTATCATTTTTTTGATTCGCTTTTTCTGCCGAAATTAAACAGTTTTGGTCGATACACACCGCAAACAAGCAATTTTCACCGAAACTGTTGAATTTCAAAAATCATACACTGATTCATTTCGGTCCCCACCGAAACTGAAAAATTTCGGTCGTTTCCACCGAAATGACACGAAATGTTGTTCATTGCCTATAAAGATGTTAGTTCTATTCAAATGTGATTGTTTTGATCCTATTTTAAATCATGGAACAAAGGTAGATAACTATAGGATTGTTGAGGTTAGAACATATAGGAGATATAAAAATTTTGATCCCTTTATATTTGCACAACAAGCAACACAAGTATACTATACACAATAGGGAAACGTGATTGGTTAGTAGTGATCAAAACCAAGGCAAGAACCATAATAGAAACTGAACGGTAGAAAATAATGCTCCATGCCAAGAAGAATCATTAATGTAATTGCCTATAATAATTGCAAATGACAATCTCGAGTAGAGTCTTGTTGATATCAAATGCCTTGTGGATGAAATATACGGTCCTTCTTTGAACCTACATGAAGTAGAGACAGATATAGATGTTAAAATAAAAAATATGGATGAAGAAGATACTGAGGAAGAAAGAGAATAGGAAGAAGAAGAGGAGGAAGAAAATGACAATGATGAAGAAGATGTTTAGGTATTGTTAACTTTTTTCGTTTTACTAAATGTATTATGTAGATAATATATTATGTATTTTTGAAGTAAGTTATAAATATATGGTAGTTTGGTTATGAATTTCTCTATCATTGTCTATTGTAATTATGTGCATTGTTTATTACGAAATTGTAATCAAACTTAATAAAAATTATCATTATCTTTTGGTCTACAAATGATAGGTAGAGGTAGAGGACGGGGACAGGCTATCTCTTAACTATCTACATAGCCAGACACATCTCATGAAGCTAACTCAGCGCAACTTCACCACATCTACACTAGACATATACCTACATCATCTCTCTATCCCCAGACTTGTCATACTTCTACCCTATCTCTCCGTTGACAAGCAGGGCATTCAATTGCCTCATCTCATCATCTTTTGAGTACAATTTTCCCTACCCCACCTTCACATACCATATATACCTTGTCCTTTAGTTCATCCACATATCCAAACATTGAGGCAGCTTCTTTGACACCACAGGATATTCAGTGGGGAACAAGAGACATAGATGGTCGAATTTGGATTAGATTAGCACCTGGGAACACGTAAGTAATATGTGTGTTTTTTTATTTGTCATTATATTTAACTTCATAGTTATACTTTCAGATTTTATCCTGACTTCTCAACAAAAGGTGTCATCACAATGATTTTTAAGAAAAAAATTGAAAGTGCTTGGTCCAATTGGAGAAATGTAGACAACAATACTATTAAAATGTGGTTCGATGAGTTCAAGGTAATATGTAACACCCCTTATC
Source organism: Gleditsia sinensis (assembly GCA_037074535.1). Lineage (NCBI taxonomy): Eukaryota > Viridiplantae > Streptophyta > Magnoliopsida > Fabales > Fabaceae > Gleditsia > Gleditsia sinensis. The sequence goes on along the minus strand of CM073466.1, from coordinate 16,037,699 downwards.
ATATTTATTGATATGTTTTTAAAAATGTGTGAATGTTATGTTAATTTGTTTACTGTCTTTGTTTAGGCAAACTTCAAGTGGTTGGAGAATGATGAGCACAACATTAGAAGGTCTTTCGACATTAGGGGATCAGCAGCCCTAAAATATGCATTGTTTAAGGTGCATAGTAGTCAAGACAAGGGTGATTGGATTCCCTTAGAGATGCTACAAGAGTTAAGGGCTAAATAGGACAGTGAAGGCTAGTAAGATAAAGCTATAAAAAATTAACAAAATAGGTTTTCCAAAAAAGGACTCAATGTACATAGTGGATGGTCTATATCTGCATGAGAGTGCGCCAAAAGAGTAGTGAGTAATTTCTGTCAAAATGATAGTGATTAAATTTTTACTACAATAATACTTAACTTTTTATGCTTTTAGAATGTGTAAATGAACAAAGAACCGACATGTTTCGAGTTGTATAAGCGGCTTCATTGGCCTAAGAGAAGCCATCGAAGTGGTTCAACAAGCATCAAGGAAGGATTGCTGTATGTAGTTACTACTCTTTTATTTCTATCTGTTTACAAATATTAAATTTTTTTAACAATTCTATTTTTCCAAGAAATGTATCGAACAAAATTAACTGAGAGGCAATCCCAATCTCAGAGCAACGAGGGTTCTAGCCAACACTCCACCCAACATTCAAACAATGTTGTTTATTTAGATGTGGTTGGAGGCATGAACAATAAAGGAAAGCTATATGGGTTGGGATTTCAAGCTCATAATATATTAGTAGCAGATTCCCCTTCTAAGTTTCACTACAAGAAAACTGGCATTCAGTGACGACTTTAGTCATCACTGAAGGTTAAAAAGTCTTCACTTAATACTTTCAATGATGACTTTCAGTCGTCGTCAAGTGGTCGCAAATAAATGCACTGCAGAAGTTTTCTGTGATGACCCAGTAAGGTCATCACTGAAAGTATATATTCAGTGGTGACTTAATTGCCACTCAATTTAAGTTCTTCATGACAACCCATCAAGGTCGTCACTAAATGTAACTTTCAATGGCGACTTAGGAAAGTCGCCACTGAAACTTTGGAAGAAAAAATTTGAAATTATGTAACTTTTTAGTGGTGACTTAGTCTTGTCACAACTGATAATAGATTCAGTGATGACTAAAGTCGTGACTGAATCCTTTAATTATTCATTCAGTGACAACTTAAGTCTTCATTGAATCTCTTATCCTGGGATTTAGTGACGATTTTTGGTCGCCGCTGAATCCTCTAGTAATTTTTTTTGTAATTTTCATTTGCCATTTAATAAAACCTTTATTTATGATTAAAAAGCAAAACCAAAGAAATTAATAAAGAACTATATATATATATATATATATATATATATATATATATATATATATATATATATATAAAACAAGAATTTCATACATAATACATGATTGTTAAGTGAAATATACAATGTTAGTTAACAAAAAATTATATAATAAAATGTTAACAAATTAAAAAGAGTCAACTTGGTGGCTCTCTTGGAGATGGTGTTGCATTAGTCATAGAACTTGGTGCAGCACTGCCCATAATGCCTAGCAGAATTTGTCCTATTCATATCTCAGTAATAAGTAAATATATCACTTGACAAGTATAATATGAAAAAAATAAATATCTACCAATAGCATGAAAAAAATAAATGTGACCAAGTTCAACAAAGTTAATATGACACTTAAAAAAAATTCTAACATTATGCACATAATAATGACTAATTTAGTCATTACTTCACTCTCATTAACTATTAAACATGACATATTGATAGTGTGCTCCATTTTATCTATAATATTGTAAAATCACAAAAATATTAATAAGAAAATAATAGTAAAGTACGTATGACCTAGGTTTGTTTGTGCTCAAGCTGCAAATGCTAATCCCTTCTATTTATAGTTTAAGTTTGTCCCAAAAATAAAAGAGCATAAGTTCAAACCAAATAATCATAAGCCACCCTATTTTTTTTCTTGTTATGAAAAAACATTCACCTATGCACAAAAGCATCCAACAAAAGAAAAAAAATAAATGTGACCAAGTTCAACAAAGTTAATATGACATATGACACTTAAAAAAAATTCTAACATTATGCACATAATAATGACTAATTTAGTCATTACTTCACTCTCATTAACTATTAAACATGACATATTGATAGTGTGCTCCATTTTGTCTATAATATTGTAAAATCACAAAAATATTAATAAGAAAATAATAGTAAAGTACGTATGACCTAGGTTTGTTTGTGCTCAAGCTGCAAATGCTAATCCCTTCTATTTATAGTTTAAGTTTGTCCCAAAAATAAAAGAGCATAAGTTCAAACCAAATAATCATAAGCCACCCTATTTTTTTTCTTGTTATGAAAAAACATTCACCTATGCACAAAAGCATCCAACAAAAGAAAAAAATAAATGTGACCAAGTTCAACAAAGTTAATATGACATATGACACTTAAAAAAAATTCTAACATTATGCACATAATAATGACTAATTTAGTCATTACTTTACTCTCATTAACTATTAAACATGACATATTGATAGTGTGCTCCATTTTATCTATAATATTGTAAAATCACAAAAATATTAATAAGAAAATAATAGTAAAGTACGTATGACCTAGGTTTGTTTGTGCTCAAGCTGCAAATGCTAATCCCTTCTATTTATAGTTTAAGTTTGTCCTAAAAATAAAAGAGCATAAGTTCAAACCAAATAATCATAAGCCACCCTATTTTTTTTCTTGTTATGAAAAAACATTCACCTATGCACAAAAGCATCCAACAAAAGAAAAAATTAAGCGACCACATAATCCTTGAGAGCAAATTCACTCATTGCTACAACCATGCAACTTATTTCAATTCTTCTAGTGTGAGAGCAAATTTTAACTATCTAAAATCTAACCATATGTTTTAGAGGAAATAAAACCATTGCAAAAATACAATGAAATTAGAAAAAGAAAAATATTTTCCCTGAAGAAAAAGAAAAAGTACAAAGCATATATTGTGACTTCAAAATAAAATCAAATTACCGCTACTTCTCATTATAAAACAATTACCAATTCTCTTCATAAGTCATAACATATGACAATTCATAGAAATCTACAGCAATCAGGAACAATAAGAGGGAAGAAAGAAGGAGCTAATCAAGTGCGGGAACAATGACCAATTCTCATTGTGCCTTTGAAAGGACAATTAAATTACCGTCACTTCTCATTATAAAACAATGACCAATTCTCTTCATAAGTCATAACAAATGACAATCTATAGAAACCTAAAGCAATCAGTACAATGTCATATCTTGTTAACACCACGTCAAAAGGTGACAAGACCAAATCAGTACAAGGCAAGCCATGCAACATATTTGAATTCTTCTGGTGTGGGAACAAATCAACGCAAAGCATATATTGTGACATCAAAATGACAATTAAATTACCGTCACTTCTCATAATAAAACAATGACCAATTTTCTTCATAAGTCATAGCAGATGACAATCCATAGAAACCTACAACAATAAGTACAATGCCATATCTTGTTAACAGCACGTCAAAAGGTGACAAGACCAAATCAGTACAAGGAAAGCCATGCAACATATTTGAATTCTTCTAGAGTGGGAGAAAATCAGTACAAAGCATATATTGTGACATCAAAATGACAATTAAATTACCACCACTTCTCATAATAAAACAATTACCAATTCTCTTTATAAGTCATAACAGATGACAATCCATAAAAACCTACAAAAATTAGTACAATGACATATCTTGTTAACACCACGTCAAAAGGTGACAAGACTAAATCAGTACAAGGCAAGCCATGCAACATATTTGAATTCTTCTAGTGTGGGAGCAAATCAGTACAAAGCATATATTATGACATCGAAAAGACAATTAAATTACTGACACTTCTCATAATAAAATAATGACAATTCTTTTCATAAGTCATAACAGATGACAATCCATAGAAACCTACAGCAATTAGTACAATGTCATATCTTGTTAACTCCACGTCAAAAGGTGACGAGACCAAATCAATACAAGGCAAGCCATGCAATATATTTGAATTCTTTTGGTGTGGGAGCAAATAAGTACAAAGCATATATTGTGACATTGAAATGACAATCAAATTACCGCCACTTCTCATAATAAAACAATGACCAATTCTCTTCATAAGTCATAACAGATGACAATCCATAGAAACCTACAGCAATTAGTACAATGTCATATCTTGTTAACACCACGTCAAAATATTATGACTTCAAAATGACTTTCAAATGACAAGCATATCTTCTAACTTTTCTAATAATATTGCGCAATATATACATTATCCCCTTGTTGAAAAATAGTGTGTACAAATGACTAAACCGTTAAATTTAAGAGAAGTATATACATATTAGTACCTGTTGGAGGGATGTGATTAAAGAGGTTATTTGTAACTATAGTTTTTCCTCAAATTGTGATTGCATCCTTTCTTCTCGTAGTCTCATCTCCTAACGTAATTATGTAGCAACCTTTTCATGTATTTTCCTTTCTTGCTCTTCAAGGTGTTGGTGAGTGATTTGGTTAGCAGCTCTCTTAGTGGGAGGTTTAGCCCCATGTCACGGCCCCAAATGATGGAACACATGATCGGCACGGCATAAGGGTTCCCCCCTAGCCGCAAGCCTAACGCATAACACATACAAACATCCAGCGCACAATCCAAAGTACATAATAAATATAACTGGCCACATATGCCACATCCAATATAAGAAAATACTGTAAATATATATATATATATATATATATATATATATATATATATATATATATATATATATATATATATATCTCATGATATCTCATGAATCCAACATTCGTGATTCAACTTGGCCCATGGCCTCATAATACAAACATCTTTGTACAACATAAAACCATTTTCCAAACAATACATCAAAATACGCAAGAAGCGAGGATCCTGCTTGTAAATTTATGGAGATACACTAGACATAAACTAAGCTAGACAAATAGTACAACGGAGCCTTGCCCAAACTGGGGCTCACCAATGCTATATTCAGCCTCCTACGGAGCTGTAGCTAGATTAAAGTTTCTTTGACTATCTGTGGGGAGGAAACAGAAGAGGGGTGAGACCACATCTCAGTGAATGGGTAAATCATACTATAACTGAAATAGGGCAAACCAAGCACGAGTGTTTCGCAATGGGTTTAATAATTGAAATCAAAATGTAAATATAATAATAGAAACATTAAGCATTTAACCATAATTTATTGAAAGAAAAGCTAAACAGTTCAAATGTATGTTCAAAAGATAAAACATGATTTAAATCAGTAACCGTAAAGCAAATCAATTATGCATGGTAAGTAATAAATGAAGTTATTTATACAATAACAATGATGAATGAGCTTGTTTAGAAATATTTAATCTTTAAGAAGAATGCATCAGTTTATTGGAGTTCTTTCCTGACAGATCATCATCTTCCCCAAGCACATAGCAAGGGTAGGGTAATCACTGTAGGCATAGACATAAGTCCACCCTAAATTCTCCCAAGCACACAGCAAGGGTATGACAATCACTGTAGGCGTAGACATAAGTCCACCATAAATCCCTGTGTCTTAGGCAGTCATATGCCCGTCACAGTATCCTAGGCCGAAGCCTTCGCATGATCATGGTGCACCAGGGCTAGCACTCCCTGCGACTAGCTAATAGTGATCTAAAAGGGTCCCTCCAATAGAAAACATTTGAAATATGCCATTCAAAGAGTCTAAAGTAAAATATTTCAATAACATTACAATAAAGTTATAATTCTCCATATAGCTCTTTTCATGCATAAAATTCCGTTCTAAAATATGTTTCATCCATGTATTCCCATGGAGACCTTTATCATCATAAACTTTCCCTTTAAACATATCGTCCGTAGACGTCACATAGATGTTCGCATGCATCAAATCATTTCATGGCTAACTTAGTTCATTTTTATGACTAAGTTCGCATTTCTATAAATCTAGCTCAAATGGAGAATTATCAGTCTAGATACTTGCCCTGCATACCTAGGGTTCAACTAGGATTGAAATTGATAATTTCTAACATGGTTGGAACATATTGGTTTTCAAAGCGGTAAAATAGTTTAGCATACATTTCAACTAATTAAAATCATATGAAAGAGTTATAGACCGAATTCGTAAAACATGCGCTATAGTATGAAAAATCTACTCACCTTACTAGGAGTCAAACAACGAGAATTTCACCTCGTGGTGGTTCGACAACCTAGAAAACATAGACATAACATAAAAATTAGATAAATCCTAAATGTCACTATTCATGCCAAAAAATACTATTCACTCGCAGGAAAACACTATTCACGTCGAAACCTAAAAACCCTATATTCTAGCATAGAAACTAATTCTAAGACTATCTATGGAAAGAATTTTGGAAGAATGAAGCTTAAAACGCGATTGGACGAAATTTTACCTTGGAGGTTACTGTTCATGCGATTTTCCGGCTGTTTTCCGGCGAGACTGATCGGTGGGGTTTGTAGCTCTCCTTTCCACGAGTCCAATGGTACCTTGGTAGCTCGAATCGGTTGGTTGGATGGTGAGATATCTTAGAGAGAAGGTAGAGAAAATTTTAGAGAGAGAGAGGGAGAGGGAGTCAGATGCAGGAGGAAATGAAGGAGAAGGGAGGGGGGCTACAGAAAACGCAGAAAATAGCCCGAAGCACGACCTGGCCGTGTCCTGGAGCACAGCCATTCTTCGGGGCTACAGGGCACCATGTTTTTGGCCGAACTTGACAAAATGTCCAACATAAAAGTTGTAGCCCTTTCTCTTAGCTTTTATTAGCCACTTAAATCACCTAATTTGGAGTTCATATCAAAGAGTTAGGAATAAAATAGTGAGCAAAGGTCTAGACCACACTATGCTTCGGTTTTGGCCTCTTATCACTATAAAATTCACAGAATTAGCAAAAGTTCCCAACATCAAAGTTGTAGATATATGTCTTATCTTTCATCAAAAATTGGAATCACTTAGTTTAGATTTCATATGAGAGAGTTATGCTTATAAGAGTGAAGAAAGGTTAAAAGAAAGGTCAGAAACGCTCTAGAATTTTACATTGTTCTCAACTTCCTTGTTTCAAATGATTTGTACTTAACCTTCAAAGGTTTTATTAGCTGAGGGTTATTACACCCCATATCTTGTACCGCAAAAGTACCCCGTCCTTTGACCAAGAACTTGAGTTAACATTTTTTCATTGGTCATACCAGGAGTGTCTTCCTGAAATTGCTTGGTTACAATATCTTTCAGTTAGGCCTACGCTTAAAACAAAGCAGAGTTAGAATAAGAACAAGAAATATAAAGTACATCAGGTAAAAATTAATAAAATTTAAGTATACATGAACTGTCTGGGACTTTGCATTTGACCATATAACTTCCCCTTCTTTTGACTTATGGGTATATTGTATCTTCCATATCTGGTCAATTGAAACCTTCTCTCCAGTTTCAGGATTTCTCTACAATAAAACATAATTGTCATATAATAATAAATAAAACATGCATATAAATTTATATATAAGAATAAGTTATTCTAAAGTCTGACCGTTAATTCCTTAACTTCAGTAAACGATCGAGAATCGCACGTATGTTTTGTTGTCTGTTTAACCCTGTTCGATGCATTTGTTGAACTATTGCCCTGCATGTAACTTCATAAGTAGTTTCGTTGCACATTTCTTAATAGATCACTATTTAAATATGGTATTACATAATACCTTAAAATCATTTGAGCCAAAAAAACTAACCAAGTGTCTCCATTCATCATCGTCGATCGTAAGAGGTGGATATGCTAGTCTCTCCTCGTCGGTGTTGTACTGGGAGTAGAATATGTCCAATCAATCCCTCTAATTTTTGTACAATCTTTGTGCAGTGGCATTGATGAACACATCAAATCGCCATTCTATACTTGCACCAACCTCAAATTTTTCCTACAACAATAAACTCAAATTTGTTAAATTCAAGAACTAGATATAAGTTTGACAAACAATTATGCTAATTATTACCTTCACTTGCAACAAGATCTGTTCCCCACACTATTCTCAAATTTTGGTCGAATCCCGCTCTTTCAAAGGACAAGTGGATCGTGCTATGTGTTCGATGTAATTGACAAGTTCTCTTGATACGTCTCCCATGGCTCGAAGGACATCATCAGGGATCACAATTTAGATTTTTTGTCTTCGAGTCTACACTAATACATTTGTATAATCCCCTTACATTTTGACTTTTGTTGCAAGAAGCTGTGAATCACAATGACCTAGGGTATTAGGCACAAAATAAGAAATCTTAACTGACTTTGTAAAGTATTTTATTTACGTACCTGAACTGCTAATTAGACGCTGAGAGGTTGGTGGGGTGAGTTGTACCTTAGTCTCTCCCAGACGGGGCTGTATACACAGTAGTGGGGTTCTTTCATTAGAAACACCCTGTCTGAGACCTTTATACCTACGACCACCACTTCCACCTTTTCCTCTTCCTACCATCTTTGAAAATCAACCTATTGGAAATAAACAGATCATGTTGTCAGTGATCAACACTTCAGACAAAAAATGAAAAGAATTTAATATGAAACAAAATATGGGATGACAAAGTATATACCTATTACATTCTATAGCATTTCATATAAAGTATATTTACTAATAATATGTATATTATAGATACAATGTTTTACACTAAATTAAACTAGTATTTTTAACAAGGATATTGTGCATTATATATACCCATTACATTCCACAGCATTTCATATAGAGTCTTCAGATAAAAAGTCTCCTTCATCACTTTCTTCATCTGTGGTCTTCCATTATTCATTGTCATTAATGAAGTCAACCTCCCTAATACTTCCTTCCTCAATTTGGTGATTAAACTTTAAGGTTGAATATCGTCCCTCCATAATACCACTGTAATATCATTCTGGTTGTCATTGCAAATGAACTTATTATGTTTAACCTCATCTTGTTGGTAAACGTCGTCAGCAGACAATGATTCACCTATATCATCTTCAGAAGGTATGTTGAAAAGGTCACGAGGATTTGTTTTCACAGCAATAAGTCAATTTCACTCAACAATATCATTCAGATAGAAAACTTTTTCTTCTTGAGATGCCATAACAAATGGCTCATTTGTATGCAATGAAAAATGAGAATTCACGCTTGTATATCCATAACTGTCAACTTTATATCCTCTTTCTAAATTAACAACATCCCACCAATGACATTTAAAGAGATGTATTTTCATATCTCCCACATAAGAAGGTTCATAAATATCCTCGAGGATGCCATAATATTCCTTCTTAAGATCTGAATCATCCCCCCTCACAAGAACTCCACTATTTTGGGTTTTTCTTTGAGATTCACGATCTCTTGTATGAAACCTAAACCCATTGACCAAAATTGTTGTATAGCTATATACTACTTTTTGAGGACCAATGGCTAAGCTAAGTAGCTCATCGTCTCCTTACCAATGTGAACCAGGCTTCATAACCAGGCTTCGTAACCTATTAAAAACACTTACTAGATGATTAAACCATTGAGGAAACTATTTAATGTGTCTGGAATCAACATTTGATGCCTGTGTTTGGAGCTCCCTTTTCTACTCCCTACAAATTGTGTCATTCCATGTATTAGAGTTTGGTTTACCAATAATTTAATTGTTAGCAAACTATAGTGTACATACTCTATGAACGGCCAAATGTTTTCACTATTTTGTAGTACATATAAAGAAGCTTGATCAAATTCTTTGTTCGAGAGGAAAATCAATTTGCCGGCACCTCTTAACTGTCCACTTTGACCAAATATCAACCTCTGACAAGCTGTCATATTTTTATCATCATTTCTTGGAGTTCTATTGAATTTTGTTGGAATATTGCTCAAATATCTTGAGCAGAATATTAGGCTTTCATTAGCTAAATAGACTTCGGTAATTGAGCCTTCTGGACGAGTTTTATTGAGAACATATGACTTTAGTGTGCGTAGATACCTATAAATACAAATGACAAATTAATTGAATTTTTTATACTAAATGCAACTCAATAAAATTGTATAGATTTGATAATGTTACCTCTCAATTGGATACATCCATCTGTATTGGACAGGTCCTGCAATCTTTGCCTCTCTTGTTAAATGGATTGGTAGGTGGATCATGACATCAAAGAATGCCGGAGGAAACACAGTTTCCAACTTGCATAAGGTAACGGCAATTTATTTTTCAATTGAATCTAGGTCTTCCATGGTTAAGCATTTTGAGCACAAAATCTTAAAAAATTGAGCCAACTCTACTATAGGATCACTGACCTCCTTTAGCAATAACACACGAATTGTAATTGGAAATAGCTCTTGTAGTAAAATGTGATGGTCATGACACTTTAGTCCATAGGGCGCGTTTGGTTGGCAGGAATAGAAAGGAATGTGGAATGGAAAGTAGGATTCCATCGTTTGGTTTGATGGAATGGAACATTCCATGGAATGCTCAATTCCATCATGTGATGAAAAATGGACTCCTTCCAATAATGGATGGAATCCAAGATTTCATCACAAAATAATGCTTAACTTCATATTTTTTTATTAAAATAATTTAATTTAATTATTAAAAAAATTAATTTGATTATATTTTGTAAAGATTAATTTGTAGAAATTTTTAAAAAAAAATCTATTTTTTTAAATTTTTTTATTTAAAAAAAGTAATTTAATTATTTTATATTAAAATTAATTTAATCATTTTACTTATCTTATCTTTCTATTCTTTCAATTTATCTATTAATCAAATAATAAAATATCACATTACCTCTTCCTTTCCATCGCATACCAAACAAGGTAATGGCATTCCATTCTCTTTTCCATTCCCTCTTCCTTTTTTCTTTCCATTCCATTAAAATTTATTCTATCAAACCAAACGGGCCCATATATCTTTCTTTCTTCCATATTGATACACCTTGAAATATTGGAAAAAAATGCATCGAGAACCTTTAATTTAGCCAAAAAGTTACAAACCTTCAACTTCTCTTGTGGTGATAGCACGTAGCATGCTGCTGGTAGCAAAATATTATTCCTATCCTCAATAGGGTGCAAACCTGACCTAATTCTCATATCCACCAAATCATAACAACTCTTCACTGTGTCCTTTGTCTTTCCAACCATATCCATCACTGTGGACACAATGTTGTTTGACACATTTCTTTCAATATGCATAACATCAAGATTATGTCGTAGTAGAAGTGTTTTTCAATAAGGTAATTGGAAGAATATGCTCTTTTTCTTCCAATTATATGCAAAACCTAATTAGTCGCGCATTCATTTTTGACCCTTTCGAAACGTCACATTGGGCAAGAATTCTAGTTGTTCAAGCACTTCATCACTAGTTAAATATGTAGGTGCAGTATTATTTTCTACTTTATCATCAAATGCCCTCTTATTTCGATGCCAAATATGATCAGTTGGTAAGAAGTGATGATGGCCCATGTAACACAGTTTGCTTCTTAATGATACATAGTGGGTATCTTTGTGGCAACAAGGATATGCCAATTTTTCTTTTGTTGACCAACCTAAAAGATTTTCATATGCAGAAAAATTATTTATTGTCCACATGATCACAGCTCGCATATTGAAATTTGATTGGGAATAAGCATCATATGTCTCCACCCCTTCCGCCCATAATTCTTTAAGTTCCTCAATCATTGGTTCCAAATATATATCCATATCATCTCCTGGAGACTTTGGGCTTGGGAAAAAAAGTGTCATCGTGAAGTATGATTGTTTCATGCATTTTTAAGGGGAAAAGTTATATGGTACAAGAACAATTGGCCAGATATTATGGTTGACACTCATGTTTCCATATGGCTGGAACCCATCACTTGCTAATTCCATTCTAACATTTCTAGGATCCCCTGCGAAATTAGGATATTGCTCATCAAAAGACTTTCAAGCAACAGAGTCAGATAGGTGCCTTAACACACCATCATCAACAAGTTCTTCTCTGTGCCACCTCATATCTTTGGCAGTGTGCCTTGCCATGTATAATCTTTGCAACCTTGGCTTAATTGAAAAATATTGCAACACTTTGTGTGCTTATTTCTTGTCTTTTGCCCATTTGATTTCTATTTAGACAGCTTTCACTTAGGGCATGATTATGCAGTACCATGTTTTTTCCTGTATAAAATACAGTCATTCTTACATGCATATATTTTTGTGTAGTCTAACCCCAAGTCTTGAACAATCTTCTTGGCTTCGTAGTAGGAATTAGGTACTTAGGAACCCTCTGGCAGCACTTCTTTAAATAAATCTAACAACATGTCCATAGAATTATCGCTCCAATGATTAAGACACTTTAAATTAAGTAGCCTAACGATGAGCGACAACTTTGACACCTTATCACAATTTAGATATAGACTTTTTTTGGCATCTTTCAGTGAGTCATAAAACTTTCTTGCATGAAAATTTAGCTCATCATTGTTTTCTACATGAGGGGTTCATCTCCTCTGTGTTTGCAACTCCATATGCATCTTATATCATTCCAATTATGTCATCCTCTTCATTCTTTTCATTAAGGGGATATGAAGTTGTCCCTACAACTTCTCCATAACGATCCCAACCCTTATAAGATTGCCAAAAATCATTCTTCAACGTATCAAATCGTACTTCATGCCTAACCTTGAATTCCACGTTTCTACATTTTTTGCATGGGCACCTAGTTCTGCTGTCCACCCTTGGTTGATTATATGCACACTTAAGAAAATCGTCCACCCCTTTTATATACCTTCGAACAGCTCTATTCCCAATTTTCAACCAATTCTTGTCCATTAGCTACCATACAATTTTGGATGGAGTCAAAGTAAGCAATTAGAAAAGAAAAAGAACAAGGTATTTAGACAAAACAAAGTATATGTGTAGTGATAATTCAATGAAATGGGGTCATGTTGCCAAATGTACCAGAAATGGGAACATGTTGCCAAAACTATTAGAAAAAGAGAGATACAAAGAGGTAGTTGAGATCACATTCATATAAAATAATCTTTAGGAAGAAAACTTGTTATGTAAGAAAAAACACAAGAATTTTTAGGAAGAGAACTTATTACAAAGACCCCCAAGCACTTACTGGAAACGATAGTTTGTATATCGTCTAAAATAGTGGGTTTAAGGCTCTAGAGATGCACTCAATGTATAAATAGTATTGCCTACATAGATGATCCAACAAGTAAATGAATTGAAACTGTTGGTCTAGAACGTTAGATAAGGTTCCAATAGCATAATACAACAATCATACTAGAGTGAGGGCCTATGTCCCTAGACTTAGTAAGGATGAAAAATTTCATGTTATGCTCTTCAATGGGAAACCATAACCTAGCCACCATCAAAATCCTAATAATATACAACTTTGCTAAATAGTGAGCCATTTTGTAATTTAGATTGAATCTCCCTTGATAAAATTATTAGTTGCCATGATGATTTTGATAATATCATCATGGCAACTAATAATTTTAATTAACTAATTAATGATAGATTTTCCTTTTCCAATTAGTAATGTAATGTTACAAAACTGCAAGTAATATGGTATATACGACTCCTATCATGTATCACCTTATGTTATCAAGACACTGTTTATAATAAATTAATATTCCAAAGAACAGTAATTTAATTGGGCAGGCCATATCCAAAGATTATACCATTGATTTTTCTCTCACATTCTATCACTTTCCATAGGTTTTCCAAATATTATTGGCTTTGCATCCAAGCTTTAAACATGTTGGCTAGATGTCGCTGTTAATTAATTGGTAACCATTTGTGATAAGGTCACCTAAAGATACATATGCATATATATATATATGACCCATAAACCATGGATCTATCGCTAGATTAAATTGATATTTATCTCCTGGAATATATATGACACAGTCATCTTATTGTGATTAATTAATTAATACATATCAAACAATCATCAAGAGGGTGTTTTAAGAATTGAAACTTTAATAAAAGAACATGATTTCTTGTTCTTCTTAGTTCTTGCTCAGACTTACTATGTTGCTCTAAATAATCCTAGTGCATGTGCCAACCAAGTGGTCAAAAAGAGACCTGATAACCAAAGCATGAATTCTTTCCTCAACTAAAACTTAACGCGCACCCCATTTCCTGACTCAAATTTAAAACTAAGAAACCCAATCACTATCACAACTAATTTAGGCTACCATACAAATTTTCATTATATTCATCTTGTTTCATGGGTGAAGTTCTTATTTTAGTATACCTCATAACCATATAAAAAAACAAGGAAAAAAAGAGTGAACTATATATATACGATACACTAGTTATATTGCTATGAGAAATTAGTAAGGTTTTCACAATAAACCCCTATAAATTCGAAGTAAGTTTGTCAAATCTTGTGAATAAAATCATAAAAAAAAATAGGATTTGATGGATCACTCAAATTACAGCCCAAGTAAGGAGACCCAGGGGGTAATTGTTCAACCTTGGCTCCTCTGCCTTAACCTACTCACAACTAGAGAGGTATCCTAAACTTGGAATAAAATATTGAGTTTTCAGTGTAGAATGTTCAACACTCAACTCCACCCCAAAAGACAAATAAAACATAAGGAAGGAAGTAGCACAAAGTAGAAGTAATAAAAGCACATATTTATAAAAGGTAAAAATTTGGATAGTAAAAATAAGAGCATAGAAATGCAATACCTAGCACAAAGTATAGGATGCTTATTAAAGGAAAAACCCTCTATTGGCATCAGAATGAATCCAATGACAAAAAATATATTCAGCCATGAACCATCTAACTAGTCTCTCAACCATATCGTTGACCAAATTTTCCTCTCTACTAGTTTTTTCAAAAAGGACATCTTTGTTCAGCATAATCATAATTGAAACAAAAGAGGTTTTAGTATATGATTTGAAAAAGTTATCAATTAATTTCATAAAAAAAGATTAATTATTTATCATAAAGAAATTACTCATTGAGTGGCACTTATATATTAATTGCCTAAGACAATATCAATGTTGTTCCAAATATCACCATCTAGAATTCTTGCTTAATCTTAACCTTCAAATTCATAAGGCATCAAATATAGGATATCTCAACCTTCAAAACCAGTTCATATATTAGGTATAGAAAAAGCCCATCATCACTAAAGGATATGGACAAGACATAACAAAGCTTCCCATTTTGTTGATGCCACCAACAACTTTCCTGTAGATAACAGCTAGAACCTCAGTTTAAAAGAGTTTAGAAAAAGCAAAAGTTGTCCTTGTTTGGAGAGTAAGGGATTTAAAATAGAGTATATAGGAATAAGTCCCAGAGGAGTCTAAAGTCTAAATCCTGCTATCTATCAAAGAAAAGGGTCAAAAAGTGTCAAGCAACCTAATAGATTCCAGTTCCAAAGCTTCTTTTCCACTAATGTTTCAAAAATAAAATGGAATTGCAAGAGATGGTAGAATTCTGAAAATGGTCATTTTGGCTGGCATTTGGGACTAAGGCAAACACAAAGCACTTTCATGTGACCAAATTCATGATGTTTCCAACTTAAGGCTAATGACTATTCCAACTGTTTCCTGTCTACTACTACCAAAGCGAAGGCATAATTGCAGAAGATGAGCTCTGTCATTACAAATAATGAACTCAGTAGCTTTACCCAGTATAATCAACATCAACACTCAAAATAATCAACATTGACACTAACCCATCATAGAAATCATACACAACTGAGCATAATTCACAACTAAGCATATCTAAATCCCCAAAAATGCTTTATACACCAGCACCTAAACAGTGTTGTTTTCATAGAATCAAACCACATTTGAACATAAACATTGCAAAGCATTAAGTTAATTTTACAGAATCAAACAACATTCCAAAGCCAACATGCGGTTAATTTTATAGAAATTGTTGGGGGTCTTGGGCACAGGGTTCAGATGCCTCTACTGTGCCCGTTCGCAAGGTGATTTTTGTTGTGCCCATTCGCGAGGTGATGATTTCTGATGAGAAAATTTTGGGGGAAGGGTTCTTGTTCGTAGGAAATGAAATCTTTGGGGTCTTGTGCATGGGGTTCAGATGCCTCTGCTGTGCCCATTCGCGAGGTGATTTCTGCTGTGCCCGTTCGCAAGGTGATGATTTTTAGTGAGGAAATTTTGGGGGAAGGGTTCTTGTTCGCGGGAAAGAAAATTTTGGGGGTCTTTTATGCGGGGTTCAAATGCCTCCAGATGCCTCTGCTGTGCCTATGCAAGGGTTCAATATTCAGATGCGGGGGTTATTCAGATGCATGGGTTCAGTCTAATTTTTCATTTCCTTTATGATTTGCTTATTTTCTTTTTATCATTTTTCTTTATCATTTGTTTTATAAAATTTTTCATTTTCCTTTATCATTTCCTTTAAAGTAAATGCGTATGTTTTGATTTTTTAAAGATATATATGTTTTTTATTTTTATTTTAAAAATTTACTTCATCAATTTAGTATTTAATTAAAAATTAACTTATGTTAAAAAAAAATTTCAAATTTATTTTATTAGTAAATAATTAACTTATTCTCTTATTTTATAACTAAAAATACAATTTAATTTTTTTTACAATGAATAAACACACCCATCCCTGAAACACTCCCTAGCTCATGTGGCAAATATAGACCAAATAAATGTGCCAAAATGTGAGAAGAAGAGGTAAAATGTATTTAAGCTCGCCACTGAAAACAAATTCTCAACTTTTAATGGCAACCTCATCTGGGATGTAACTGAAAAGTAAACTTTCAGTGGCGACTCATGAAAGTCGTCACTCAAAATTATTTTCAGTAACGACTTTTCTAGTCGCCACAGAAAAGTCATCACTGAATCTTCTATTTCTTGTAGTGTCTTTTGCTCCTTCTGGAGTCTCAGAAGAACAAGTTACTGCTATGAATGCAAAACTTAAGGTTTTATCTACTCGGCTCCAATAAAGTGAAGATAAAAATTTGATATTAAAGCAAAAGGTTGAGGAATATGATCAGATGTTTTGGTGTCTCATTAAAGATAGTAATATAAGTGATGAGTGAGTTTTTATACTTATAAATTAAATAGTTTCATCTTATCTTTTTGCCTTAATTAAGCATTTATCTCTTTTTTTTTTGTTTTGTGTATTTTTTTACAAATAGAGAGAAAAATAGAAAATAGATTCAATTGGAGGAATCAAATCTAAATTCTAGTTCTTTGAGAATGATGTATATAAATCAACCAGACAAAATAAATTCATTGAGGATGGCTGAGTAAAGAGTATTATCTTTTTTACTCCTAAGACGCATCCCAATGGATATATGCACCAATTCAATCTTAATTTATGACCACATTTTTAAAAGAATTGAAACATAAAGACTCAAGGCAGAACACCTAATATTAAAAATATGTTTGCTGCTTACTTTTCAACTTGATTTTACTGCAGTATTTTGGTCGTAACTAATAAAATATGTATATATTATGTACAAAATTTGGTAGATGAATATTTGACACAATTTCATACAACTTTCATGTTTATGTAATCAGCAAATTCAAACATCCAAAGGGTAAAAATTGTGATAGAATAGAACATATTTACTGTTGTAGTTTAGGCCAACCTTACTATAGTATTTGGGCCTTATTTTCCAAAATACATATTCAATGCATACAAAATTTGTTAGGTAAATAGAAGATACAATTTGATACAACTTTTAGGTTCAAGTGGTCAGCAAATTCGGATATTAAAAGGGCCAAAATTGGGTTAGAAAAGATCATGTTTTCTGTTACAGTCCAGCCTGACCTTGATGTAGTATTTTGGCTATAAATCACAAAACTACATGGCCAATTTTTCTCCACCTTATATGGCTAGAAAGATAATAAAAATATCTACAACTTTTATGTTGATGAGATTAGCAGACTCAGTGAATATCAAGTAGATATTTCATGATTACTTTCGATACTCATAATGTAATACAACTTTGTTGCCCTTGTGTTATTTATTTTCTTATTATTTTCTTCCTTAAAGAATGGCTTTATTACCCCCCTGTTATTTATTTTCTTGTTATTTTTTTTAAAGGATGGCTTTGTCGCCCCTCTGTTATTTATTTTCAGCCCCTCTATTATTTATTTTCTTGTTATTTTATATCTTAATAGCTGATTTTACCACTTACTTTATACTGTTATTATTGAGTTTGCCACGTTTCTGTTGTTATGATTTTCTTCTTTTTATATCTTTTTATTTTTAATTTTATAAAGTGTGAATCTTGATACATTGTAGACAATCTTTTGCCACAATAAATGTTTGAATCATTCTTGATTTATTGTAGACAATATAATGATTGGTACAATATATACTTGAATTCATTGTACAAGATATGTTTAATTATTAGTAATACAATAAAAAGAAGGCAAATACATTTCATATGTAAACCAATGTGAGTTTAAGGTAATATATCTTCCGAATTAAACCTCATTTATCTGAGGATTTCATTTGAGTAATAAAAAAAATTAAAATTTATTTTTATTTGATACACCAAGAGTGGACCCTCTAACCTTAGCATGTTTCTTTACTTTGAATACATTCCTATTTAATTTTAATATTTTATTTCTTACATACTTTGCTTAAAATTCTTCTTACAAAAGAAAAACTTAACAACTAGGTTAGAAATATTTATCTGAATTAGATTTTTTTCTCAATTGGCAATTTTTGTAGGATCGACCTCACATGCCACTAAATCTATACTCTAATAGATTTGTACACTTGCGAATTTTAATTAAAACAACAACAATAAAAATGTCGTCGCTTGTATTTGGAGAAAAAGATGATGATAACAATGAATAAAATTGTGATGCTGCTGATAGATCATAATATTAAGATTATATTTATATTTTATATTATTTATGGATGACTTTATGTTATGTATTAATATAATTGATACATATTCGATTAAAAATTATTTTATTCTTCTTGAGATTTATATTTTTAATTTCATATAGTCACTTACATGATAATTATTGGTTTGAGATGATTAAAAAAAATTAGTGAAATTGAATAAAGAAATTCGTTCCATCTCTATTAGTTATAGACGGAATTAATTTCTATCTCTAAGTTCAGATATAGAAAAAATTCTGTCTCTAACTATTAGAGACAAAAAAAATTTTTGTCTCTATAGAGATGGAATCCGTACACCAAAAGAGTAAATGTTCAAGATGAAAATTTTAATATTTAGAGATGAAAAAATTGTCTCTAATTGGAGACAATTTAAATTCCATCTCTAAATGCTTAACGACGACAAAATTAGAGACGGATAAAATTTCATCTCTGTTAGAGATATAATTTTTTTGTCTATAAATCTATTTTTTCTAGTAGTGCAATATCCAACACTAGGATATATACATGCATTCTCTTACCTCAAACAATCAAGAAACCTAACTTTATGTTCTTACTATACAAAAGGGATATAGACCACTCAAATATTGATGCACTTCCAAAATTGTAGATTACAAAAATACACAAGAATTCTCAGCTCGTATCCTCAAAAAAAATTTATGTGGTATTTTAGATCATATATAACACATAAATTTTAAAGTTATCATACTTATTATACTCAAATATTTTAAAAATAGATTTTCAAGTGTTTAAAAAACTAAAATCCTCTTGTACCAAACACTACCTTGATATTCTTCAATATATATATATATATATATATATATATATATATATATATATATATATATATATATATATATATATATATATATATATATATATATATATATATATATATATATAATTTTATCCTACATATATGTCCACTAACAAACAATAATAATTGTATTTACCATAGAATCAAGGTTTTGGATATGCGTATACAAGAAAAATCAAATCTATTTATTACCAAATAAAGGCCCTCTAGATTAAAATTCCGCTTTTGAAAAAGCAATATGCAGTATTGAAAAGATCCAAATGATAGTTGGTTTGCTTTGGACATGCCACCTCTTGTTAAGTTTAGTGGTAAGCATAAAATATATCAAGATAAAAGAGTATTCTCAAAATTTGTAAGTCTTTTTCTCAAATGATTTTAAAAGTACATTTCCTCACGATGTTTTAGTATATATATATATTGATTTAATAGTAATAAAATTTTCTTTCAAGACCGATTATTTTAAATTTGAGCTTAAATTAAATCCAAATAAAATAAAGTAAAATAACATATATATTTACCTCCTAATTTTTTTAAAGCAAAAAAATTGATATATACATTATTTAGTTGCTACTATTAATTAATAAGTATTCTTATATAAATGGAATTACATAATAATATAAATTATAATAAAATTAAAATCTTTCTTTAAAAAGAGTAATGTGCATTAAAATAAACCCAGCTTGGACAGTAGTAACAAAGCTTAAACGTTACAAAATGACACCTCACGCCGTAGATAATATAAACCCACGGTTACACAATAAACCCCGCTAGTTAGTAGAAGTTACCATAGTTGAGTTAAAACAACACGTAATTTACCTAAACCAAGAGGCCCTCTTTGCAAATATTACCAAAAAGAAAAATGCAAAAACAGTCCATATTAGGACAGCGGAGGGTCCCACCGCCAGGTTCTTTATTACCATTACGCCGCGCCTTCTTCTTTCCTCAGTTCTTCCTATTTCCTGCATGTTCTTCAGTCTTTTCTCCCTCTTTCTCTCTGTCGTTTCTTACCCTCTTTGACGACAATGGTTCCCGTCTGCTTCCTCCTCCTCCTCCTTCGTTCCGTCTTCTTTGTCATCCTCCGCAATTTCTCCACAAAACCCACCTTACCATCATTAAAAACTAAACCGAAGAACTTGACATCCATGGAAGAAAAAGAAGAAGAAGAACCAAAGAACAATGAAGAGATCAGAAATGAATCTGATCAGGATGTTTTCAAGAAGCTTCCAGATCCTATTCTATCTTCCATCCTCTCTTTTCTTCCCGTGGAAGAAGCAGTGAGAACCAGCATTCTCTCTCGACGATGGGAATCTCTCTGGAGGCACACCAACCACCTCGATTTCGACCAGAAATTCTTGTTTTCAACTGAGTTTCAGCAATGGATTCAGTTATCTCCTCCATGGCCACCACTAGACTTAACCACCCGCATAGACTCCTACATGCTAATGCTGGCTGAGATCGACAACGTTGTCGGGTTGATCCAGTGGATCCTAAGATTCCACTTGGGTCCCTTACGTAGCTGCAGAATTCTCCACATGATAGAAAGCTGTAGATACGACCATGTAGGAATGTGGGTGGAGTATCTCATAGAGAGTAAAGGAATCCAAGAGCTGAGCCTGGAGTGTGAGACTAATCGATGTTGGAATGTCTACGAAGAACCCACTTTGGGACAACAACCCCCAGAGTTAGATATATGCTTCGAGAACTTTTCGCCATTGAAAGTTCTTGAATTGAAGTACTATTTCATAAGAAATTCGCATAGATTTGTGGGTTCTGAGACTTTGAAAACCCTAAAGCTGAATGTGGTCTGGATAGATGAATGGATGCTTCGGAAGATTCTAGCTACTTGTTTGTGTCTGGAGAATTTGAGTCTTATTGGATGTAAGAAGCTTAAGAGGCTAAGGGTTCATAGCTCTAGCATCAAGTTTTTGAAACTTAGAAAGATGAATTTCCAACACATCGATGTTTCTGCTTCGGAGCTTGTGGTCATGGAGCTTGATAGGATGGTTACTCGACTCGAAGGACTGGTCATTGAGGCTCCAAAGCTTAGGGTTTTCCGTTCTTACTGTGATCCTTTAATTCGAGGGAGGCCTAGATTAGGCTTTGGTAGACTCATTTTGACTATAAAAGAGATTGTTGCAATTTTCAATGCTCTTGCGGTAAGTGTTATTTCTCAATTCTTTTAATTTTAAAATTTTAATTATTTAATCTTTAATTTTTAGCTTTTAAATTCTAAAGTCTCTTTGACATATAATCAATTGCTAACAATTTTTATTGTTTTTTTTTTTTGGGTTTAGAGTACGGTAAGTGCTATTTCTAAAGTCTATTTTATTTATATATTTATTGATGGTTTATAATTTCTGCGGGCTATATAGTCTCTTTGACGTCATAAAATCGATTCCTAATGTTTATGGTTAATGCAGAGTATAGGTTATGCCAACATATTTGAGGGCTTGGTGACTCTGAGCTTTGGTTTAGATTTGAACAATGTAAGAGAGCTCACCTCTCTTCCTTTCATCCTCAAATCATGCCATTCTCTGAAGAACCTTGAAATCCATAACGAGGTATGAATATTTCTTCAGTATGTTAAGAGAAGAGTAATATTTTGAAGAGTATAAATCCTTTTCTCACTTCCTTCTTCAGGTACAATGGGGTATTTATACGTGATTCTTTTTACATATACCGCGAAACAACAAAAGTTTAAAGTGTATATATATAATTATATTTAAAGAATTGTATCATGTTTAATACAAGTATCAAGTGTCAAACATGAACACTACTCATTTTTTATAAATTTTATTTAAAATCCTTTTTTGGATCATATAAATACATATCACATTCAAAGTTCATACTTGTATATCTAGAAAACACAAACAAATGCACATAGACACATTGTATATTGTTTGGAATTTGAATCATATCCAACGAAGACAATATGCTTTGCACTTTCAATAATAAGCTTGAATCTGTCTTGATTGGGTTTATAAACATATATGGGTAGCTTCGGAGAACAAAAGGTGAGTATTAGATTTTCTTTCAAGTGAAAATGCCTCTTTTTATGTAGTTTTCCTAAATTTATGACTCTCTTTTTTCAATTTTGGTACATAATAAACATTGTACAATGAGTCTATACGTGCTATCATCTTTTGCGAAAATGAAAATAGTACCTTTGCATTAAATTTGATTATTCAAGAATTTTCAAAATGGAATATTGTCATGAAACTTCTCATCAAACTCTACAAACAATCTCTCATTTGTCCTAGGATAGTCTCTCTTATCATTGTCATAACTATCATGATAACCTACTCCTCCTTGGTCCCATCCACATCCACTTCCTTTCTCTAATTTCGTTCCTCTTGTCTCTTCTCTTCTTCATCTTCTTTCGAAGAAACAAAAACCTTGGTTAAGAAGACTTGCCCTTGACTCATCCTGAGTTTATCTTCTTGACATGGCTCTAGTTCTTTTGAATCAATACCACAAACTATATGTTAGCACAATCAAACTTTGAAGTCAATCAATCAGCAAAGAATTTCATCCATCATAAAAACATGTTCTATCTTTTCCTCTTACCTCTTTATTTCATTCACAATACCTAAGATATCATTGAATAATAATCCAATATTAACTTTAATTCGTGGAGAAATAGCTCTTATCTATTTTGATTTATACTCTCTATTGCATTTTTTCCTAATCTAAAAATTATTGAAATGTCTCCCAATATTTATATCTATTACAAAAAAGCGTACCGCTGTTCAAAATTGCAGTTAAACCTGACGGCTTTACCATCACGTTGGGTGATGTGATCTGCAATGAAAAACTATGATACTAGCTAATATAATTATAAAAGATATTGATCAACCTCTCGTGGAATCATATTTACTAATCCATTTTCTACTACAGGTTACTGGGCATGTGGAATATCGGAATGATTCTCTCATACCCTATTATGATTTGATGTTTTGGGAGACAAGAGAGGCATGTAATTGGATCAATCAAGGATTGAATTCAGTTACCATAAAAGGGTTCCAAGGAAAACGGCTCGAAGTGAGATTTGTCAAGTACCTTATAGCTAAAGCGGCAATGATCGAGAGTATAGCTATTTGGTTTGACGACAACTGTACATGGGGTGCAGCTAGTACCGCAGAAAGCTTGCTTTCACCTGCTGGAAGTGCCTCCCCAAATCTGTCCATTACTCTGAAGCCTGGGAAGCATTACCTTGCAGAGGTCGGTGGAAGCTGGGAGGAGTGGATTTCCTTTCTGAAGCTGAACTAGTGGCTTAGAGGTCATGATCACCAGCAAAATAATCTAATTTTCCTCTGCCATTTCTGGGTTTTGAACCATTGCTAAGTGAACTTATGTATTTCGGCTGATTTTCATTCTCATCGTAGTTTTGGGTAGTTGTAGTTGCGGGTGCGGTTGCGTTACCGCCATATTGCAGCTGCAATTTAAAACCTTGGTTATCAGGTTCCTATAATTTGCAACCTTAGTTTATTAATGGAAGATTTTACAATTATGCTATGCTTTTCTTGAGTTTTTTGCAATGATCTCTGGGAATTACTTGACACCATTAATGGTAGCAGTGAATTCATAGCTAGCATTAATGGAATGATCGTGAAATTTAAAAGAAGTGTTTTGGGCTAACAAATTTTTTTTTTTTAAAATGGCACCCACACAACTTTGTATATTTCATGATACCACCTTGTGTTTTGCATAATTCTACACTTACTCAAGTAATTAGCATCTCTCTCTCCTCCCTTCCCCCCAAATGTCTATCTATTTATCTTCTTTTAATTATTATGCTTGCTCTCTTAAGTTTATTTAACTAATGATGAAACTTCGTCTGTGGTCAACGGTTCTCATAGCTACAAAATAAGGGAGCTTAGTGTGGCTCCGTCACAGACTCTGACGATCGTCTAGTGAGTAAAAAAGAAAAAAAATGATAATTAAGTTAAAGTTAGAAGACACCTGAGAAGTTTGTGCATGGTACTTATAGGTCAATCTTTTAATAGTAGAATACTAATTTCAATCATTTAGTCTATCTCAACAATGAGCAAGTGCAAAATTTGAATTATCACTAACCAATTCTGAATGACACAAAACTTCCATAATCTATATTTGAAATCTTTCTTCCTCCTCGTCTTTGAATTTCTCTTCATTTTCATCCTCCAGCCATTAAGCATTAAGGTTAATCATCACCAAGTGATGGCAGTTGGGAGAAAATGAAGGAAATGATGCAGTTCCGTAAAAAAAAAAAAATTTGACTTTCAAACTTCAAGATCTACTTCCATGTATCATCATATCACTCTTTCTATATGGTTGATGCAAGTTTCCTAGAGAAAACTGTTAAACTAGATAATGCCACATTATGGAAGTTTATATAGAAAAAAAAATTAAATCTGCAAAAGATGCCTTAATTAAGGATTAAAAAAATAATTGGTAAGGGTTTAGTTAGCATCAAATTACGGTTTTTATCTGTGATTACATTCATCATTATGATTATGGTTATTACAACATAATGCGACAAAATATAAAAATACACACTTAATGCAGACATAATACAACAAAATATGAAAGAAAAAAATATCAATGATTGCAAATAGAATGCGACAAAATATAAGAAAAAAATACAATTATTGCCGATAGAATACGAGAAGATATGAAAAAGAGAAAATCAATTATTGTCCACGTAATGCGACAAAATATGAAAAATAAATATAATTATTGCAAACTAAATTCCAACATTGCATGCAATTGTAAATTGTACATATGTATGTAACAATAGTATACAACCACAATTTCAGTAATATGCAGAGTATAACTAAAATTTTCTTTTAGTGACAACTTTTAAGGTCGTCACTAAAAAGTCTTTGGAGAACTTGATTTCTTGTAGAGATTGTTTCAACTAAGATGTGTAAATGGACTTCTTTAAAAGGATTTAAACTAGGCAAATGAACTTAACCTCTAACTTATAAAATGATGGCGAGATTGGTAAGAATATGTTAATTATATAAATGGAAATTTTCAACTGCAAATACCTATTTAAAAAAATTCAAAACTTTAAAGTCTGCAACAAAATTTCAATTCAAAACATAAAGAAAAAATTGTAAATTTTTTAGAGAACATGTAACAATGAATTTAAGAGGAAGGATTTTTATTTTCCCTGGCTCGTTTTCTTGCACGATGGTGGACCCCTTTCGCTGCTTCTTTTTCACAATGGGACAAACACTGCATCTCGTGTCTAGTTCACACAAATCAGGTTTATTTAGGGTCCACTTTGGTTTTTTTTTTTTTTTGTCTCAGCGTGATTTTTTTTTTTATTTAATTATAAGACTAATTTTATTTAAAATGTTGAAATTGATTTTTTTTACAAATATTTTTTTACCAATTCAAACTCTTAATATTATAAAAATTCAATGGTTAGCATTAATGGTAGCAGTGAGTTCATAGCTAGCATTAATGGAATGACCTTGAAATTTAAAAGAAGTGTTTTGGGCTTAAAATTATTATTTTTTAAATGGCACCCACAAATCTTTATATATTTCATGATGCCACCTTGTGTTTGGCATAATTCTACAATTACTTAGGTAATTAGCATCTCTCTCTCTCTCTCTCTCCTCTTTCCCCAATATGTATCTATTTATCTTCCTTTAATTTTTAGGCATGCTCTCTTAAGTTTAACTGATGATCAAAATTTTCATATCTGTTGAACGCGCGGCTTTCATACTAACAAAATAAGGGAGGTTAGTATGGCCCAATTAATCACAAGCTCTTGCGTTCATTTAGTGAACAAAAAAGAGAAAATGAGAAGAGTTGGTATTTGGTATACTGGCGATGGACAATTTTTTGTTCACTAGCGGTATTCAGATCATGACACGTGACAAAAATAATTTTAAAAACCATTAGTCTTGCCACATGTTGCAATTTGAACACCACTGGTGTACAAAAATTTGTCCACAGCTGGTGGACCAAATATTTTTCCAAATGTGAGAATTAGGTTAAAAATTAAGAGATACCTAAGAGAAGGGCACTTGTGGTACTTATAGATAACCCAAAGGTAGCAGGCACAAAATCCGAATTATCACTAATCAATTTTGAATGGTACAAAATATCCATAATCTCTATTTAAAACATCTTGCTTCCTCTTTGTCTTTGAATTTCTCATCATTTTAATCCTCAAGCCATTAAACATGAGGTCTATCATCACCAAGTGAAGGCAGTTGGGAGAAAATGAAGGAAATCATGCAGTTGAGTAAAAGAAATTGATTACCAAACTTCATGATCTACTTCTATGTATCATCATCATCACTCTTTCTATATGGTTGATGCAAGTTTCCTGGAGAAAACTGTTAAATTAGATAATGCCACATTATGAAAGTTTATAAAGAAAAAAAAATCTGCAAAAGATGCCTTAATTAAGGATTACAAAAAAATAATTGGTAAGGGTTTAGTTAGCATCAAATTATGGCTTCTAATTGTGACTGCAGTTATCATTATGATTATTGTTATTGCGACATAATGCCACAAAACAAATAAAAGAAAAACAAATATTGCAGAATAGAACAAAATATGAAAAAAAAAATACACTTATTTCGAGCAGAATACGACAAAATATAGAAAAGAATAAAGCAATTATTGCCGACATAATACGACAAAATATGAAAAACAAAATACAATTATTGCATACTAAATTCCAATTTTGCATGAAATTGTAACTTTTACGTACGTATATGTACGTAAGAATGATATTACAACCACGACTCAGAAGCAGGTGAATATAATTAAAATTTATTTTTAGTGACGACTTTTTAAGATTATTGTTGAAAAGTTTTCTCTGAAAAATTGAATTCTTGTAGAATTATTTCAGCTAAGATGTGTAAATGGACTCCCTGAAAAAGATTTGAGCTAGCCATATAAACTTAACTACTAACCTAAAATAATGGCTACAGTTATAAGAACATGTTAATTATATAAATGGAAAATTTCAGCAGCAAATACCCATTAAAAAAATTTCAAAAATTTTAAGTTGGCTGAATTTCAAAAACAAAATTTCAATTCAAAATATAAAGAAAAAAATTGTAAATTTTGGAAAGAACATACAATGAACTTTGAGGAAGGAGTTTTATTTCCCTGGCTCGTTTCTTGCATGATGGTGGACCCCTTCCGCTGCTTCCTTTTCACATTGAGACAAACACTGCATCTCCTGTCTGGTTCACACAAATCAGGTTTGTTTAGGTCCACTTCCCTAGCACATATATTGTCTTTCATCGCTGATATGTTTTACACAGATAAGTTTTACAGGCTCGAATTTTTAATATTGCAAAAATCTTAGTTACTGATTGTAAATTTAATTACTACTTGAATTACAAGTTTGTTAGTGTGGGTTTTAATTTTTAGTACAAAGCAACCAAAAAGAATATTTAATTAATTAAAGAAAAGAAAGTGTTCTCATTTGGACACTGGTTAGTGTTAGGTACTATATTACGTGAAACTAATTTTGTTCTTTCTTACGTACTCGCCTTTGCTCTTACTCTCTCTAGTCTCCACCGTTTCTTACTCTCACAACAATGTCACCCTTCTGCTTCCCTTTCCTCATTGTCCTTTCCCTTGAATTGCTCTTCAATTTCTTCAGCAACCATTGCAACATACCTTCGTCATCGCCATTGTCATCATCCTCATCATTTGAAAAAGAGAAGGTAATGGAGGAGGAACCAAAGAATGATGAAGAAGAAGATAAGGATTTCATCAGCAAGCTTCCCGAGTACCTTCTCCTTTCAATTATCTCTCTTCTTCCGGTGGATGATGCCGTGAGAACCAGTGCACTCTCGAAGCAGTGGAGGTCGCTATGGAGGTTCATCCCGCACCTGGAAATCCATCAGAATCTAATTATGAAACCGTCGATACGAAGATTGCTTCAATTCCCTAGATGGCCACTCTCGGAAGTGAGAACCCAGAAACTCATAGATGCTCGTAGATTGCTCATGTTTCAGATCAAAGAAGCTGGTGAATCCATTAAGTGGGTATTAAGATCTCATCTTGGGCCCTTAAGAACTTGCCGGATCCTTCACTTTGCTCCAAGCTGCAGAAATGGAGATGCAGTAGAATGGATTAGGTATATTCTGGAGGAGAAAAGAGTGCAAGAACTTAGCATGGAATGTGAGTTTATAGACCAAACCCAAACCAATACCCAAACTCAAATCCAAAACCATTTTTTGGGTTTTAGGATACCAATTCCAATACAAATCCCATCGACATTAGATCTAACGTTTGAGATTTTGTCACAATTTTGTGTGCTTGAGTTGACAAACTACATTTTAAAAAGCTCGCCTCGCTTCTTGTGTTCTCATAATCTGAAAACCTTAAAGCTGAAGAAAGTGTGGCTATCAGAAGAGCTGCTTGAAGGGATTGTCTCTAATTGTTTGTCACTGGAAAATTTTAGCCTTACCAGGTGTAAGCAGTTCAAGAAGCTTAAGATTCATAGCCAAAGCATCAAGTTTTTGGGGCTTAGAGAAATGATATTGTATAAAATTGATGTTTCCGCTGTGAAACTTCTTGTTCTAGAGCTAGATACCTTGGTTTGTAGATGGAAAGGGCTGGTTATTCGTGCTCCAAACCTCAATGTGTTTCGGGTCTTCTGCTCAGATCCACCAACTCGAGGGATGCCTAAATTACGCTTTGGAAGAGTCCTTTTGACAACAAAAGTGATTCTAGAAGCTTCCGATGATCTTCTAGTAAGTGCTTCTTGTTCCCAAATCCCTTTTTCTTTTTTCCTTTTTTGCTCCTAACAATGTATATATGTTTGCATAAGCAACAGGTTCAATATTTTAATTTATTAGAGATTTTAATTAATATTTTTTCTAGGTCCTGTATCATTAATTACCCTCTTTACAATGTTATTCTCTTTATTTCTTGGCTCAGAGATTCAACATATTTGGGAATTTGGTGAATTTGTGCATTGATTTGAATCTAAACAGTGAAAGAGAAGCCATTGCTCTTTCTTCCACCCTTAGATCATGCTTTAGTCTGCAGAATCTTGAGATCAATAACCAGGTTTATCTTTGTTGATCCTTCTACATATTGATTTCTTATAGTTTTGTCTTTCTCTTGTAGTTTGTATAATGTATAAAGAGTAAACTATTGCTTCTTTTTAAATTTTCAAATCATACACTAATACATCCTTTGATTCTGATATATCTTAGGAAACCTCTCTTAAAATTTATAAAATTTATATTCGCACTTCTTTTGATAAAAATTATGGAGTTAACATTAAAGTGTTATTTTAACATTTTGATGGTCTTTGCTGGATTAAGCTATTGGAAATTTCAGGAGAAAAATAAACAGCTAGTGTGATTAAGAGGATATAAGTTTTGTTAACAATTTTTTATCAAAGGAATTGCTCTTGTATAACCTGAAATTAAAAGAAATGTGAGTGCATATCTTAAAAATCTAAAGGAGGATTGTGATTTACTCTAATTTAAATATACTTACTTGTGACTAAAATCATATTTTAGTCTTCCACCAATTGACAAATCAAGTTGGTCACCAAGAGATTTTTCCTTTTTATTTTAATTAGTCCCCCACCAAAATGAAAAGAAAAATATCCTAAGAACTAACTTGATAATTGATGAATCTGTGGAAGACTATAATAGGGTTTTCATCTTTTACTTACTTAACTAAACCTATTAATGGTTTCCAACTACAGGTGCTCAAACTTTTCAAATTTGAGCAAATTTCTGGAGAAAGGAGTTCAAAGGTTTTGCAGGAGTACTATGATGGCTCCTCAAATTGTCACCAACATGTGAAATCCATGTTTTGGGAGAGAAGATATTTCTGTGTTTGTGTGAACAAAAAGCTAAAGGAAGTTTACATAAGGGGGTTTAAAGGAAAAGAATTTGAATTGGAGTTTGTTAAGAACTTGATAACAAGAGCTACAATGATAGAGAGCATTACCATTTGTTTTGATAGTGATTGCTCATATGAAGGAGCCACTGCTACTTTGTGTTTGCTTTCACTTAAAAGGGCTTCTTCCAATTTGTGCATCACTTTGAAACCTGGGAAGGAGTATATAGCAAATGGTGGTGGAAGCTTTGATAGTTGGTATTCAGCTCTTGGATTGAACTAATAGTCATTAAATTGTGACCTCCAAAATGTTTTAGCAGGTTAATTTCAAGCATTTGCTAGTTTAATGTTTGTGAAGAGGATAGTGTTCTTGCTGTTTATTGCATTCGTAGCTTTATAATTTGCAGGAATTCTTATGTTTGAGTTTGTGTAGTTATTTTAAAAAAAATACCTATGAATTTACTTGTTTGTTTTGTTAAAACTATAATTTAATTCCATGGAATCCATGTCGAATTTGATGGAAAATATGTTAATTTTGTATGTATATATTAAAGAAATGCAAAAATTTAAGTAAATGGAAAAACTGTACATTCATCATTCCTTTGAGTGTATATGTACATCTTGGTGAAGATATGTTATTACAACAAAATATGCTAAACCTAAGGAAAAGATAAACTATAGTTTGAATTTTGAAATTTAAATATGGATAAAATATTTTTAAGAAACCCTATCTCTATCACGCCCCCGCAAGATAGCATGCCATCAAGGACACCAATCTTGGACCGTAGAAGACAAAACTGTGATGCTGGAAGAGGTTTTGTAAGAAGATCTGCCAATTAATCCTTAGATGAAACATGAATGACATGGAGCTGATTGGAGGAGACAAGTTCCCAAATAAAATGGTAGTCAAGGGCAATGTGCTTCATGCGTGAATGAAACACAAGGTTGACACAGAGATAAGTGACCCCAACATTATCACAGTGAAAGACTAGAGTTTGAGATAAGGAAATGCCAAGTTCTTGAAGTAGAGTAGCCATGTCAGCTCAACAACAGTGGAGGCAACAACACAATATTTAGCTCTGTAGATGTTCTAGCAACTGAGCGTTGCTTCTTGGATGACCAGGAAACAACATTAGGGCCAAGGAAGACTAAGTCACCTACGGTTGAAGTTCTGTCATCAGGATTGCCAACCTAATCCGCATATGAAAAAGTATAGAGTTGCAACATAGAAGTAGAAGAGATATGAAGACCAAAGTTAATGGTTGATTTTATGTACCTCGAGATCCTCTTGACAACTTGAAGATGTAAGGAGGAAGGGCAATGCATGAATTGAGCGCACTTGTTGACAGCATAACCAATATCTATCCTAGTCATAGACAAGTATTGAAGACCACCTACAATGCTTCTATATTCTATGGCATTAACGGGAGCTGAGCCATAATCAAGCTTGAGAGAAACAAAGGTTGACATGGGAGTATTTGCACCCTTAGCATTGGTCATGGATGTCTTTCCCAAGAGATCCCTAATATACTTCTGTTGTGAGAGGAAAAAACCATTGCCGTGAGGGATGAATTCTATGCTCAAAAAATAAGTTGGCTGGCTGAGATCTTTGAGGGAGAATCGAGCAGCTAATGCAGCACAGAAGTCAGTCAAGAAGGTGGTCTGATTGCCTGTGAGAAGTAAATCATCCACATATACAAGAAAATAGGCTATAACACCATGTGAGCGATAGATGAACAAGGGAGCCATTAGATTTGGAATTGATAAAACCATATGATAACAAAAACTGGGCTAACTCATGATACCATGCTCAGGGAGCTTGTTTCAAGCCATATATGGCTTTATGGAGTCTGCATACATGATCAAGGTGTATAGCCCGAAGGTTGACTCATGTAGACCTCATCATGAAGTGTTCCTTAAAGAAAGGCATTGTTGACGTCCATATGCTTGAGGGGCCAGCGATGATGAAGTTTAATGGTAAGAACTAACCTAATAGTGGGAGGCTTAACCATCAGGCTAAAGGTGTCTTTATAATCCATGCCACAACGTTGATTGAAGCCCTTAGCAACCAACCGAGCTTTGTAATGTTCAATCTCGCCGAAGGGGAATCTTTTAACTTTTTAAATCCATTTGTAGTCGATGACATTGGCTGAAGGGGGTTTAGGAATAAGAGTCCAAGTGACATTCTAGATTAGTGCATTGAATTCCTGAGACATGGTTAGACGCCAATCATTGTGCTTAAGAGTTGAGAGAGACACATAGGTTCAGAACTAGGGGGAAGAGGGTGTTTAGAGGTGGTAAGGTTAAAGGGAATTCTAGGTTTGAAAATGTTGTTTTTGGATCTGGTTATTATTTGGTTAAGGGAAGGAGCAGTGATGTTGGAGGGAGGAGGAAGAGATGTTGTAGGTAATGAGGAAGAGATTTCGGGTGTAGGGGGGACAGATAAGCCAATATGGGAAGAAGGAGAATTGAGTGGGTGAGGTATGAGTGGGAGGATTGGGTGGTGAAGGAGGTGTAAGGGAAGAGGTAGTAGGGTTGGGTGAGGGATCAGAATTAGATGAGGAAATGGGAACGGGTTAGTTGGATGAGGATAGAGGAGTATTCAATGATGGAGGGGTAGTTAAAGTGGATATGGAGGTGATGGGTGAAGTGGGTAGAGGGAGATAAGGAGAGATGTTAGGGTCTGGGGGGATTAGTGAAGGAGTACGGGATGATAACATGGAAAAATAGTTTCAAAGAATTGCACATGGCGAGAAACATAGAATTCCGAGTGAGTGTAATCATAGCAGAGATACGCATGTTTATCAGAGGAGTAGTCGAGGAAGATACATGGAGATAAGTGAGGGCTAAGTTTTTTGAAAGAGTATGGACAAAGTCACGGATAGCAGAGGCAGCCAAACACCAGAAGGGAGGTATAATTAGGTGTATGTTGGAAGAGTTTGTGATAGGGAGAAGACATGTTAAGGATATGAGTGGGGAGACGATTGATTAAGTAATTCACAGTAAGGAAAGCAAAGGACCAGAAGGTGGATGGGAGGCTAGTGTGGTGAAGTAAACTAATCCAGTTTGAACAATATGACCATGTTTTCTCTCTGCCAAACCATTGCGTTCAAGTATGTAGGGTGGAGTGATGAAGAAGGAGATGCCTGATTGTGTAAGAAATGGTTTGAGTTTAATAAATTCACCACCATTAAACGAATGGAAGGAGCGGATGGGAAGGTTAAAAAATTTCTCTACAACCGTTTTAAAATGAGTGAATATCTTTAAAACATCGAATTTTAATGCAAGTGGATAAAGCCATAAGTAACGTGTAAAGTTATCAACAAAAAAATGTAATATCTATATTGATCAATGGAAATGGAAGGTGCAGGACCCCAAACATATGCAAAAATACATTCAAGAGGTGCAGAGGTACATAAGCTAGAAGTAGAGAATGGAGTCTTGTGACTCTTATTACAAGTGCAATAATTACAAGCAGAAAGATTCTTAGGAACTGAAAATTAAAAAGCTGCAAAAACATGATGAAGAATGCGAGTATGTGGATGCCCCAAGCGATAATGCCAGAGTGAGGTAGATGGTGTGCGTTGAAGAGACAATGCCTAGGGAGAGAAGTGAGACGTGGAGATGGTGACTGGAATGTGATAAGCATGTGATTTACTTGACCCTTGGAGAAGACATGCCCCGTGGTGAAATCCTTCACAATGAAAGAGTGTGGTAAGAATTAAATAGAAGTGTTGTTAGATTTACAGAATTGAGAAACCAAAATTAAGTTTTGTTTCATGGAGGGAACACAGTGCACATTGTTAAGTAAAAAAGTAAAGGAAGAAGAAGAAAGAGTTGAGGAATCGGTGTGAGAAATGGGCAAACCTGCACCATTTCCAACAAGCATGGCATTAGATCCTACATATGGGGTTTTGTGAGAGATGTTGCTTGAATCATGTGTGACACGATGAGATGCACTAGTGTCAAGTAGCCAAGTCTAAGGATTGAGTGAGGATGGAGAATAGTTGAAGTTTACTTGTGGGGCTCGGGTGAGTTTGAGATGAGGGAAGTATTTGTAGCATTTGGATGCAGAGTGGCTAAGTTTGGAGCATAATTGGCAAGTGACGGAAGAGGAGATGGTTGAGGATGGTGGTGTAGAAAGTAAGGGTCTAGGAGAGTATGGAGGTGGTCTACATTTAAAGTGGGGATTATATTTGTGAGTAGGGTGAAAAGTGAGAGAAATGGGTGAGTAGGAGACTTCATCTTTCTTCATGTAGGATTCAAAGTCCACAAGTTTATCATGTAGCTCTGGGAAGGAGATGGGGTTGTCACAAGCACGAAGAGGACCTAAGATATCTTTAAAGTTGGGTCCAAGTCCATTTAAGGCATAGATAACTAGGTTAAGATCATCTATAGGGTTGGATATAAGGGCAATTTCATCAGCAAGATTTTTTAAGTGTTGAAGATAGGTGGTGACAGATTGAGTGCCTTTTGTGGCTATGGAGAGTTTTTCTTTAAGAGACATGATTCTCGACTGGGATTGATTGGCAAAGAGTGTTTTAAGATGGTCCCAGGCTTCTTTAGATGTTTTGGGGTTGCCTAATAGTTTCATGACGTCTGGTTCAAGAGAGGCAACAATGGTATGGAGGATAAGTTTATCTTGCTGAGTCTAGATTGTAAATTCAGAGTTAGGGATGGGGATGTTTTGAGATAGGATGGTGGGTGAAGGACAAGGATGGGATCTATTGACGTAAGACATGAGATTATGGCCAAAGAGTAATGCATCAATTAGAGTTCGCCATGATGAGTAATTATCGTGATTTAGTTTGAGAGGAATTTGAGCTGAGGTGAATGAAATTAATGTTGTGGTTGGGTGATGGACAATTTGAGAAGCAGTATGGGCATGAGTGTTTGATGATGATGAGTCTGACATATCTGAAATAGGGAAAATGATGTTCACCATGGAAGAAGCTGTTAAGCGAGTAGCTCTGATACCATAAAGAAATGCAAACATTTTAGGTAAATGGAAAAACCATATATTCATCATTCCTTTGAGTGTATATGTATATCTTGGTGAAGATATGTCGTTACAACAAAAGATGCTGAACCTAAGGAAAAGATAAACTATAGTTTGAATGTTTTAAAATAAAATATAGATAAAATATTATTAAGAAACCCTATTTCTATCATATATAAGCATATTTATAGAATTGAGATTCATTAATTAGGGCTACTATTATATATAAAGTTAAGACAATCTTAATTATTACAACATAAAATAATGAATTGTTAGATTTTTTTATATAAAATCTAATGTCAGATTTCAAATTCTCATGATTTCTACGGGAACTTATCCAATGAGGTGAGTTATATATTGTATCTCAATATACAAGATATATAAATACTTTGAGAAAATTGCATTTATCTACTATAATCTATATTTTTAAAAGTAATTTTTTTAATATAAAAAATATTGCAATATATATTCCCCTAATTTATATTTCACATTGCAATAAGTATCCCTCTATCCAAATCAAACGTTAAATGTAACATTTTAAAAGTCACGTGGAGTACTACATGTGTATATAGCACTTATATTATACATAACTTTTGTACCATCAAACTAATTTAAAATATTTATTATATTTCTCTCCCTATATGCTTATACCTCTTCTCCATTTTATGTTCGTCAATTAAAGTGTCGAGATCTCGTCCCCTTTCCTCAATTATAGTTGTCTTTTTATGTTGGTTGGATAATATAAAAAATTATGTGCAGGGCATGTGACTTTTGGAACGTCAAGTTTGACGTACTATTTTAAAAGATAGAGTACTCGTTACAATAAAATATATAAATTTGGGAGGGAGGATATCACAATATTTTTTATATTAGAGAAAAACTGCAATTGAAAATATAAATTGTAGCAGATAAATGGAATTTCTTCTTCTACTTAATAGAGAACCCATAATATATATATATATTTTTAAAAAATACTACAAAATTTTGTAAGTATGGTATGTATAATGAGAAAACCGAACTTTTATTTTATCAATATTTAAAAATTACAGACATGGCAGAATTTTATGAGTAATTAACCATAAATATTCTAAAAAATAAAAATAAAAATTTCATGGACTTGGCATGAGATAATTATAACTATTGCTACTAAATGTTTAAGCGTATTTCTTTTTATGCTTTCATAGGAATGACTACAAACTACAACGACTGTAAGAAAGGCCACCCTATGGATTATACATAGTCTCATTTTAAAGGTATAATAAACACCTGACATTTAATAATAATAGTAAAGCTTTTTTTTATACGAGTATCCATACATTATTTTAAATATAAAACTAATTTCGCTCAAAATATTATAAGGAATAATAAAGTTTTAAATTGCGGTTTACATGCAATTGTGTCAGTAATATTATTGTTGCCGTAGGTTTTACAATTATATAATGCTTGTTGTTCCAAGTTTTGCAAAGATTGCATTCCCTTTCATTTTAAACATATTTTCTGTATTTACTATAAGTACAATGTAATTTAAAACCTAAATCAAGTCTTCTAGAAGTATTTCTTTGACAAGAGAGGGTCCTTTCTTCAATGCTGTTAATCTCTACAACCTTCTTCAATGCTGTTAATCTCTACAACCTTGGATACTTGGTGTCACGTCCCTACTTTAGGAACGCGAATACCTTTAATATCCGTTAAACTTTTTATTACGCATATGCAAATGATCTCACGATAATACATATCTAAGTATTATTCAACGTTCACAAGTTTATAAAATCAATAATTATACATGCCAAGTCTATATACATCAAGTTTACAACGGAAACAAGGATCCTGCCTGTGACTTTCAAAGCAACACTAGAGTACAAATATATTACAATATATTACACTGAGAGCTTAGAAACAAGTTAGGCTCACCACTGAAGCATGACACCTAGTCAGTCAAGTAGCCGCGGGACCAAATTTTGGGTCTTTATCTGAAAAATATATCAACCACGTGTAGTGAGTTTTACAACTCAGTGAGCAGATAACACCTCCTATGACTTCTCAGGTCAACATAAGGATGTACTTATATAGTAAAACTTATCATATTAAAATCCACCGTTCAAAAGTACATTCTTATGGGACCCGCATTTTCAAAATATTCTCAATTCAAATCACATTTTAATAGCTGTAACCACATATGATACAAATAAATCTTAAATAGATTTTGGTATGCATAAAAAATCAAATCTTTTCAATAGATAATTATCGAATGTGAGCTCATCACCCAACTGCCTCCTCACAATACCATAGTCACAATCACAGTAGGTAATCAGGGAATGTGAGTACATCACCCAACTGCCTCCTCATATTACCACTGTCATCATCACAATAAGTAATCAGGGAATGTGAGTACATCACCCAACTGCCTCCTCACAATACCTCTGACTACAACTTTCATCAACCGGGAATGTGAGTACATCACCCAACTACCTCCTCACATTCCCACTACTATCACGTTCACATTACCGTCTCAAGCCATATAATCGACAAAATTCATCAATATATATATATATATATATATATATATATATAAATATTAATGCATATTCATCAAATAGAATGTAAAATTATCAAGCAACTCGCCATGAATTTTACGCTTGCCGTAATTATCAAGCAACTCGCTATGAGCTTTACGCTTGCCGTAATTATCAAGCAACTCGCCATGAGTTTTACGCTTGCAGTAATTATCAAGCAACTCGCCATGAGCTTTACGCTTGCCGTAATTATCAAGCAACTCGCCATGAGCTTTACGCTTGCCATTCAATTTCTTTCATAAAATAATATGCATAATTTTCATATCCAACAATTAATACGTGTAAAAAAAACCACATATTCAATGTGTTTCAAAATTTATTGCAAAATCAAACTCTTCTTGAACTACATATCATATACCAAATATTTCAGACATTTCCAAACCATTTCAAGAACATATGAAAGTATAAATAACATGTAATCGTGCTCATTTATCAATGTAAAGTTCAAGAAGAGTAAAAACAAGCCATAGAAAGAATCATCTACTCACCACTTTGAAGTATAAAGTTGGACACCCTTAAAATCCTATTTTCTTATCCGAATTCAGCAAAATAAACCCCAAAATCGAGTCCAGAACGTCTGAAAACCTTGAAAACGACTCCAGATTTGCGAAATTTGGCCTCCGGGAGCTCGGTCAACGCAGGTCAACGTGAGGAGGTCCGGCTGCCACGCGCTACATGCGCCACCCGAGGAGCTGCGCATGGGCTTCACTTGCCGAGGGAGATGCGGCGCGTGGGGGCACGTACGGTAGTGGGTCTGGCTGAAATTTGAGATCCAAAGGTTTCGGTACCTTCTGGATCGATCTACGATGTTAGTTTTTGCGTTTGAAAACTAAAAGTAGGAGTTTCGGGGGTTACCTTTTTGGCTGTTTTTCCCTTCAATTTTTTGGCCAATTTCCGGTCAATTCTCCAGAAACCAATCGGATGGATTTGAAGAACTCTTCGTCTTGAGTCCGTTGGTAGTGGTGGTGTCGAAATTCGAGGTCCGTAGGCGAAGAAATCTTAGAGAGAAGTTAGAGGATTTTCGAGGAGAATTTTCTGAAGAGAGATGGAGAAATCTGTCACTGACCACCTTCCGGATTGGTTAAGGCCCTTAAAATATCTCGGGGGACCTTTTTGCAAAATTTTACTTTTTGAGGGAGGTCCTTGCAAAATTTTCTGATTTACATTTTAACCCCAAAACTTTTAAGAAATTGCATTTTTGCCCCGAAACATAAATTTCTAACATTTCTTTTATAATTCTTTAATCCATGTAAATAATAACTTATTTTCACCGGGTCCTAACTCCATTTTCGAAATCCTCTCTTTAATTCCAAATTTTTCTTAATTAAAATCTCTATTTTTCAAAATTATCTCTTTTATTCTAAATTTCTTTAGTTGAACTTTCTCGTTAAATTTACAGCTATTACATTTTTCCTCCCTTAAAGAAATTCGTTCCCCGAATTTCATCACCATAGTAACAGATAAATACTAACCTCATTGTTCAAACAAATGCGGATATTTGGCGCGGATGTCATCT
Organism: Gleditsia sinensis; assembly: GCA_037074535.1. Lineage (NCBI taxonomy): Eukaryota > Viridiplantae > Streptophyta > Magnoliopsida > Fabales > Fabaceae > Gleditsia > Gleditsia sinensis. The sequence continues at coordinate 15,998,067 of CM073466.1, read as the reverse complement.
TCTCTTTCCCACGTAGCTTCCTCAGATGAGTGATTTTGCCATATCACCTTAACCATAGAAATATCTCGTGACCGCAACTTCTTCACTTATCGATCAGCAATAGATATCGGCTTTTCCTCATAAGTTAAATTTTTATCCAATTGAATTTCCTGGGGTTGAATGACATGAGTAGGATCCGGTAAGTATTTCCGTAACATAGACACATGAAATACTGGATGAACATTACTCAGTTCTGGTGGTAGAGCTATGCGATATGCTATTGCACCTATTCTGTCCAATATCTCAAAAGGACCTATATACCGAGGGCTTAACTTCCCTTTCTTTCCAAATCTCATCACTCCTTTCATGGGTGAGACTTTCAGGAACACTTGTTCACCCTCTGAAAATTCTAACTCCCTTCGTCTATTGTCAACATATGCCTTTTGTCTACTCTGAGCTGCCTGCAGCCTTCCTCTAATCAGCTTTACATTGTTCAAAGCTTCTTGTACAAGATCTGGCCCTATAAGTTTAGCCTCGCCCACTTCGAACCATCCAATGGGAGATCTGCACCGTCTACCATACAAAGCTTCAAATGGGGCCATCTGTATACTAGTCTGGTAACTATTATTATATGCAAATTCAGCCAAAGGCAAGTACATATCCCAACTTCCACCAAAATAAAAAATGCAGGCTCAGAGCATATCTTCTAAAATCTGAATCGTACGCTCAGACTGACCATTAGTTTGGGGATGGAAAGCTGCGCTCATGTCCAATCTCGTTCCTAATGCTTCTTGAAAAGCTTTCCAAAATCGTGCCGTGAACTGCGGCCCTCGATCCGATATAATCGATATAGGAACTCCATGTAGCCTAACTATTTCATTTAAATAGAGCCTTGCATACTGAGCTACATTGTAGGTTGTTTTCACAGGTAGAAAGTGTGCTGACTTCATCATGCGGTCTATAATGACCCAGATAGAATCATTTCCCTTGGGAGTTCTTGGTAATCCAGTGATAAAATTCATAGTAATTCTCTCCCACTTCCATTATGGTATCTCTATTCGCTGATGTAACCTTGCAGGTCGTTGATGTTCAGCTTTTACCTGCTGGCATGTCAAACAATGGGAAACATATTCTGCAATATCCCTCTTCATACCATCCCACCAATACAATTCCTTTATGTCTTGGTACATCTTTGTCATTCCCGGGTGTATGGTATATGTAGATCGATGTGCTTCCTCCAAAACTTGCTTTCTCAAATCATGAACATTTGGGACACATAATCGTCTACCGTATCTTAATACCCCTTCAGTATCCACTAAGAATTCAGAATCCTTACGATCCTTCATTTCACTCTTAATCTTGAGCAAATTAGCATCCTTGTCTTGATCGGCTTTGATTTGCTCAACTAAGGAAGATTGGAGCTGCACATGAGCCAATAATATTCCCGGTTCTTTTATTTCAAACTTTATCCCCTTACTTTCTAACTTATGGATGTCTTCTAACAATGGTCGTCGCACCTCTGCTATATGAGCCAAACTTCCCATTGACTTTCTGCTTAGAGCATCAGCTACTACATTTGCTTGACCTGGATGATACAAAATCGTACAGTCATAGTCTTTCAGTAACTCCATCCATCTTCTTTGCCTCAAATTAAGATCCTTCTGTTGAAAAATATATTTGAGGCTTTTGTGATATGTATAAATCTCACAAGTTCTTCCATACAGGTAATGTCTCCAAATCTTTAGAGCAAATACTACAGCTGCCATCTCTAAATCATGGATGGGATAATTCTGTTCATGCTTCTTCAACTGTCTAGATGCATAAGCAACTACTCTTCCATTTTGCATTAACACACAGCCTAAACCCACTCTAGATGCATCACAGTATACTACGTAATCTCCTGTATCCGTAGGAATGGTAAGGATTGGGGCTGTAGTTAAGCATTCCTTTAATTTCTAAAAACTCTTTTCACAAGTATCAGACCACTCAAATTTTATTCCTTTCCTAGTCAACCTGATTAAAGGAGCAGCTATCTTTGAAAAATCTTTAACAAATCTACGATAATAGCCTGCTAACCCAAGAAAGCTACGAATCTCTATAACTGTCGTGGGGCGTGGCCATTGCTGTACTGCTTCTATCTTTTTGGGATCAACATGAATACCATCTTTGGTAACCACATGCCCTAGGAATGTAACATTACTAAGTCAAAATTCACACTTTGAAAACTTAGCATTCAATTGATGTTCTCTTAGGGTTTGCAAGGCTATCCTTAAATGTCGCTCATGCTCCTCTGAACTCTTTGAATACACCAGAATATCATCGATAAATACAATAATAAACTAGTCCAAGAAAGGTTTAAATACCTTATTCATTAAGTCCATAAATGTAGCTGGGGCATTTGTTAAACCAAATGGCATTACTAAGAACTCGTAGTGCCCATACCAAGTCCTAAAAGCAGTTTTTAAAATATCTTCCTTCTTTATTTTTAATTGATGATACCTGGATCTCAGATCAATTTTTGAAAAACATTGAGCACCTTGTAACTAGTCAAACAGATCATCTATTCTGGGTAGAGGATATTTATTTCGTATAGTCACTTTGTTCAACTGCCTATAGTCAATACATAGACGTAAAGATCCATCCTTTTTCTTCACAAAGAGAACAGGAGCACCCCAGGGAGATGTACTGGGTCGAATAAAACCTTTATCTAATAAATCTTTTAATTGTTCTTTTAATTCCTTAAGTTCTGTAGGTGTCATCCGATAAGGAGGTATGGATATTGGTTGTGTTTCAGGGAGAAGGTCAATACTAAACTCAATCTCTCGGTCTGGTGGTAATCCTAGCAACTCTTCAGGAAACACATCAGGAAATTCTTTAACTACTGGAACCTGCTCTAAACTTGTATACTTCATATCAACATCCTTGACTATTGCTATATATCCCTGACATCCTCTTCGTAACAGTTTATGAGCTGTTAAGGATAAAATTAAATTTCTAGACTTCTTACTACAATCTCCTTGTATCATAAAGGAAGATTCTCCAGGTACATTAAACTTAATCACCTTATGATGACAGTCTAGAATGGCATGGCATGATGCCAACCAATACATTCCCAAAATCACATCAAAGTCTATCATATTTAGAACTATCAAATCTATAAGAGTCTCCTTGCCTTCTATCGAAATCTCACATGATTTATACACATCATTTACTACTAGAAGTTCTCCCATTGGAGTAGCAACCATGAAAGAACAATGCAAACTAGCAGGATCTCTATCCAAGTTCTTAGCAAAGCATGGTGATATATAAGAATGAGTAGAACCAGGATCGAACATAACATATTCTTTATGGAAACATACTGATAATGTACCTGTCATAACTGCATTTGAGGCCTGAGCATCCTGTCGTGTCAAGGCAAAAAAACTCGAGCTGGTTCTCGCCCTCGATTTCCTGATCCTCTACCAAGACCACCACTACTTGTTTGGACTGAGGCTGCTCTACTAGGTCGTGCTGGCACAGATGCAGGGAGTGAAGCTGGTTGCACTGATGCTTGACTAAAACTTCGCAGTTGTAGACAATTTCTCATCAGATGACCCATTTGTCCACACTTAAAACATGCACCAGTTTCTCTACGACACTGTCCAGTATGGGACCTACCAAAATTTGGACATGGTGGAATTGATCTTGAGTCTTGCTGACTTGGGGGTCTCATATCTCTTTGGAACATTCTCTGCTTATTAATATTAACTGATGGCTGGTTAGAACTATCAGCTCTTGTTTGATTAAAATGCTGTGGATTTTGAAATCTTGACCCACTGACAGTAAGATTATATCTAGTCTAGGCATTATTATCCCGATCTCTTTTCCTTCTCTTAAGATCTTCTATGTCAGTTTGCTCTCGTGTTTCCATCATTCTAGCACAGTTCACAGCTACTAAATAAGTTGAAAAATGATCCATCTGAGGACCCACTGACTTAAACAATGGGCGTATCAATCCCAAAACAAACCTCTTAATTCTATCCTTTTCAGTTGGGACCAGGTATGGTGCATATCTAGACAACCGGGTAAAACGAATGTCATATTTAGAAACTGACATGTTTGGTGTTTGTTTCAATTCCTCAAACTCTCTGGCCCTCTTGTCTCTTTCACTTGTTGGTAAAAAGCGATTCATAAATGCTTCCTTAAATTCATTCCACTCCATCGGTGGTAAAACAACTGCCCGTCCTTGTACAAATGTCTCAAACCAAACTTGGGCCACATCAGATAGTTGAAAAGACACCAACTCTACAGATCTTCTACTAGAGCACCCCAAGGCTCTGAAAATTCGTTCCACAGCATCAATAAAGATATGTGGATCTTCCTGAACATCTGACCCAGAAAAAGTCGAAGGTTTTAACTTAAGGAATTGCGGTAATGACACCTCAATCTCTCTCAGCTTATCCTCTTGGTCAGCTGTTCTTCCCAGTTCTTGCACTTCAGGAGCATGTTCTGCGGGCTGGCCTTCCCTTCTACCCTGTTCCACTATAAATCCAGCCAATGTTTCTAAACTTCTATATATACCAGCAATCATATCAGCATTTCTATCAGGTGGCTCCTGAGGGGTTTCTACTCTTCCCTCAGGAACTCTATTAGGTACAGGAGTCTGTTCACCTTGTCTTAGGGTTCTCAAACCCCGTGCACGTCCTCTACCTCTACCTCTTCCTCTAGGTCGGCCTCTACCACGGCCTCTTTGTACTGGTATTGTAGATTGTGCAGACTCTTCTGTAGAGGGTGCACGATCTACAGTTTCTTCTCTAGTGACCGTTCTAGTTCTTGGTGGCATCATTAACTATACAGAATAAAACACCTCTTTAAAATACATGTATTCAAACTTTACTCAAGGAATTTAAAGACACTTGGAAAGGAAGTGAATATCCTATAGATTCCCTTAGCAGCACCTGAAGTATAAATATGTCCGGCTCATATCGATACTAAAGGTCTTACTAAAGACTCCCTTGCTCTGATTGTCACAGGGAAACCAGGCTCTGATACCAACTTGTCACGTCCCTACTTTAGGAACGCGAATACCTTTAATATCTGTTAAACTTTTTATTACGCATATGCAAATTATCTCACGATAATACATATCTAAGTATTATTCAACGTTCACAAGTTTACAAAACTAATAATTATACATGCCAAGTCTATATACATCAAGTTTACAACGGAAACAAGGATCCTGCCTGTGACTTTCAAAGCAACACTAGAGTACAAATATATTACAATATATTACACTGAGAGCTTAGAAACAAGTTAGGCTCACCACTGAAGCATGACACCTAGTCGGTCAAGTAGCCGCGGGACCAAATTTTGGGTCTTTATCTGAAAAATATATCAACCACGTGTAGTGAGTTTTACAACTCAGTGAGCAGATAACACCTCCTATGACTTCTCAGGTCAACATAAAGGATGTACTTATATAGTAAAAATTATCATATCAAAATCCACCGTTCAAAAGTACATTCTTATGGGACCCGCATTTTCAAAATATTTTCAGTTCAAATCACATTTTAATAGCTGTAACCACATATGATACAAATAAATCTTAAATAGATTTTGGTATGCATTAAAAATCAAATCTTTTCAATAGATAATTATGGAATGTGAGTTCATCACCCAACTGCCTTCTCACAATACCATAGTCACAATCACAATAGGTAATCAGGGAATGTGAGTACATCACCCAACTGCTTCCTCACAATACCACTGACTACAACTTCAATAGATCAACAGGAAATGTGAGTACATCACTCAACTGCCTCCTCACATTACCACTGTCATCATCACAATAAGTAATCAGGGAATGTGAGTACATCACCCAACTGCCTCCTCACAATACCTCTGACTACAACTTCCATCAACCGGGAATGTGAGTATATCACCCAACTGCCTCCTCACATTCCCACTACTATCACCTTCACATTACCGTCTCAAGCCATATAACCGACAAAATTCATCAATATATATATATATATATATATATATATATATATATATTCAGACATTTCCAAACCATTTCAAGAACATATGAAAGTATAAATAACATGTAATCGTGCTCATTTATCAATGTAAAGTTCAAGAAGAGTAAAAACAAGCTATAGAAAGAATCATCTACTTACCACTTTGAAGTATAAAGTTGGACACCCTTAAAATCCTATTTTTTGATCCGAATTCAGCGAAATAAACCCTAAAATCGAGTCCGGAACATCCGAAAACCTTGAAAACAACTCCGGATTTACGAAATTTGGCCTCCGGGAGCTCAGTCAACGCAGGTCAACGCGAGGAGGTCCGGCTGCCACGCGCTACACGCGCCACTCGAGGAGCTGCACGTGGGCTTCACTCGTTGAGGGAGATGCGGCGCGTGGGGGCGCGTGCGGTGGTGGGTCTGGCTGAAATTTGAGATCCAAAGGTTTCGGTGCCTTCTGGATCGATCTACGGTGTTAGTTTTTGTGTTTAAAAACTAAAAGTAGGAGTTTCGGGGGTTACCTTTTTGGCCGTTTTTCCTTTAATTTTCTGGCCAATTCTCCAGAAACCAATCAGAAGGATTTGAAGAACTCTTCGTCCTAAGTCCATTGGTGGTGTTGGTGTCGAAATCCGAGGTCCGTAGGCGAAGAAATCTTAGAGAGAAATTGGAGGGTTTTCGGGGAGAATTTTCTGAAGAGAGATGGAAAAATCTGTCACTGACCACCTTCCGGATTGGTTGAGGCCCTTAAAATATCCTAGGGGACCTTTCTGCAAAATTTTACTTTTTGAGGGAGGTCCTTGCAAAATTTTCTGATTTACATTTTAACCCCGAAACTTTTAAGAAATTACATTTTTGCCCCGAAATATAAATTTCTAACATTTCTTTTATAATTCTTTAATCCATGTAAATAATAAATTATTTTCACCGGGTTCTAACTCCATTTTCGAAATCCTCTCTTTAATTCTAAATTTTCCTTAATTAAAATCTCCATTTTCCAAAATTATCTCTTTTATTCTAAATTTCTTTAGTTGAACTTTCTCGTTAAATTTACGGCTATTACACTTGGGGATGGGGAAAATCTGGGTAGTAATGTCCCTTATAATTTATTATTTCATTATGAAATATTTAACGAGTTATCACATAAATAGATTAATTTAATATTTTGTAACCTCTCTTGTCCCTTTCTTCTCTTTCTTTCTAAGTTTGAGACTCAACTTTATAGTCAGTGTTATATAAAAAAATCAAAAAAATATATCAAAAAAATGAATACGTCATTAAATACTATTAAAATAAAGCTAATGTTACAATTTATGCTTACATAATTATATACATAAAAAGATAATTATCATCATACAGTAGAATGACTTGTAAGATCATAACTTCCAGTTTCACTTTGACATCACACATGCTCCCTGTCCAAAAACATAACCAAAAGATCCTCCACTTTTTTGATCCATTTGTTGCTGATAAGAAATGTAATAACCGTAAAATTTAACGAAAATTCCAATTAAAGAAAATTTAGAATAAAAGAGAGAATTTTGACAATAGAGATAAGAACCGGTGAAAATATGTATATTTATTACATGGATTAAAAAATTACAAAAGAAATATGAGAATTTATGTTTTGGCGCGCTATTAGCAAATATATTTTTATTTATGTAGAAATAATTATGATTTGCTAAAAGTAAGTGGACTTTTAAGTAAAAGAAGTATTGTGTTGCTTAAAATAATTATACCGGTCTCTATTGAATTTTTATGGTATTTTTAGAAATATTCTTTCTTTTAATATGAATAAAGATATTTGTTTTGAAATTTATTTTATTATGATTTTTATCAAGAAAAATCATGATTTAAGAGTTTAACTAAAGATTTATGAGAATGGAAATTTTTAAAAAAATTTGGGATATTTTATGATGAAAAACAGAATTTATATGAATTTTTATAAAATAAAATACTATTATTAATTATTTAATAATTATTATTATATTTAAAAAAAAACTGATAAAACGGAAGCCGGGGAGTATCAGTTGAACCAAAAAAAATCGGAAAGATGCATAGTAATGAATAGTGAGTGAATAGTAATGTCCAACTTTTTCTTTCGATTTGGAATGCTTATGGGCTTCCGATCTCAAAACTGAAAGTGTTATTGGATTCAGGACGAAGACTACTTCAGTTTTGACTGATCAATTTTTCAAATCAATCGTTGAATCACCGTAGATCTGAAGTAGAAAATCTCGGTAAAAGGTAAGTTCTGAAAAACCTTACTTAGAGACTTCTAATTAGAAATCTTACTCCGTAGATGGATTCAGAAACTAGATAAACATTAGGATATGAATTCGTTTTGTTGATTTGGTAAAAAAAAGTTTGTGACAGTGAATTGTATTTTTAGCGGTGAATAGTGTGGTGAATAGTGATTTCCAGCGGTGAACAGTAACCGAGCTCATTTAAGGTTTTTGGACCCTCCGGACACGTTTTTGAAACTTATTTGGTCAAATTCAGACTAGAAAAATGCATTTTAGGTCTGTCCAATTCGGAGCCCTTACACTGTGAGTAGATAATTCTTCATATAGTTTGTTTTTACTCTTCTTGAACTTTTCATTGATAAATGAATATGATTACATGCTATTTATATGTTCATATGTTTCTGAAATGGTTTGGAATATTTGAAATGATTAAGAAATGATATTTAGTTCAAGAAGAGTATGATTTTTGAAATAGATTTTGAAATGTTTTGAATACGTTATTTCTAAATGCATTTCGCATTACATGGCAAAGAAAATATGATATGCATGTGGCATTAATTTTACAGTGTTACATTTGCCTCGGATATGAGCATGATTATATGATTCCCCTGATTAGAAAATTTATAATAAAAGATTTTGTACTGAGACTAAAAGCTCTGTTTTGAATGATATGTAAAGTGATAAGTTGCCGAATATGATTGTATGGCGAATTGTTTGATAATGATGCATTGCATATGATGGATATGCACTTTTATATATGTATTGATGAGAAATGACGGGATTATATGGCTTGAGACGGTATTGTGAAGGTGGTATTAGTGGTAATGTGAGGAGGCAGTAGGGTGATAAACTCACATTCCTTAATTACCTATTGTGATGATGACAGTGGTAATGTGAGGAGACAGAAGGGTGATGAACTCACATTCCCTGTTGATCTATTGAAGTTGTAGTCAGTGGTAATGTGAGGAGGCAGTAGGGTGATGAACTCACATTCTTTGATTACCTATTGTGATTGTGACTATGGTAATGGGAGGAGGCAGAAGAGTGATGAACTCACATTCCATATTTATCTATTGAGTATATTGAAAGTTGTGACATACTTGAGCATTATATAAAAGAATTGATTTTTATTGCATATCAAATTCGATTTAAGATCAATTTGTATCATATGTGGTTACAGATATTTGTATGTGATTTGAACTAAGATATTTTGAAATGCGGGTCCCATATGAATGTACTCCTGAATGTAACTTTTAAATATGAGAAACTTTGAAATGAAAAGTACATCCATATGTTGACCTAAGAGGTTATAGGGGGTGTTATCTGCTCACTGAATTGTAAAACTCACTACACGATGTGGATCTATTTTTCAGATAAAGACACAGAGTTTGGTCCAGAAACCAAGTGATCGACTAGAGGTCGTACTTCAGTGGTGAATCTAAATTGTTTCTAGGCTCTCAATGTTTTATATTGTAATATATTTGTACTCTAGAGTTGCTCTGAACGTCACAAACAGGATCCTTGTTTCTGCTGTACTCTTATGTATATGTACTTGATTTGTATATGGTATCTGTATGGGAAAATTTATATGTATCTATTTCCTTGATAAAGGATTGAGATATTTATGTTTATGGAAAATATATGTTCATGATATACGTGTTTCATGTACCCTAAAATTAGGGGTGTGACAAGAAAATTTTGAAACTTAATGATTATAAGAATCTTGATAATTTACACTATCAAGACACTAAGTTTATCCAACCTGGTTAGGTCAAGTATTTACTCTATTTTTAGCTCAAATTCTATGAAGTACGAACACAGACACAGGACACGACACGGATACAGACACATGACACGTAAATTTTAAAAAAATGTAAGACACAACACGTTGAAGACATGTGAATTAATATATATATATATATATATATATATATATATATATATATATATATATATATATATATATATATATACAAGAAAAGCGAGGTATGACGACGGAACTTTAACGACGGTAAAACAAACTGTTTTCAAGGCTGCATTTAGCTACAGTTCTATAACCGTCGTTAAAATTAAAAATTTAACGACGATTTAAAGAAAACCGTCGTTAAATAGAGACGGTCCATATTGAACTGTCGTAATATGTCTCAGGTTTAGGAAAATAAAAATAAATTGCGAAATTTGACCACGGTTTTGACAAAACCGTCGTTAAGTAACGACGGTTACCTTATAATCGTCGTTAAATCACAACGGTTACCTTATAACCGTTGTTATTTAACAACGGTTCTTGACAAAACCGTCGTGAATTTTCTAACGTTCAAAATTAGAACTGTTATTCAGGATGTATGCGATTTAAGGATGGTTTTAATTAAAATCGTTGTTAAGCCTACACTTAACGATGGTTATACTGAAAATCGTCATTAAGTGGGTTTAATGACGATTTCTGGTTGGTTTGACAACGGTTAACAACCGTCGTTAAACCACGCGGTCATCTATAAATTTGACCCCCTCTTCATTTCGATTATAGACACTTTCAGTTACAGTTTTTTCGTATAAAATACATCAGCTAAGATTTTTTATTGTGATTTACGAGTTGTGGTATTGTGGTCTACTTTGCGACTTGTTTTTATTTTTCTCAAGGCATGTCATTTAATTTTATAATTATATTTGACTATTTTTTTTTATATATTTTATGTTCAAAATATTTTGTTATATTATTTTTTATTTTCTTTTGTGAAGATCTTTTGACAACACTTCCATTTTTGTGCGTTATTTATTTGGAATCATTTTGAAGGTATGCAATCTAATTATTTTTATTTTAAATAAATTTATTTCAAATTATTGTATGTTAAAATGTGATAATATTAGATATTTTATATACTTCATATTTATTTTTAAAATATAGTTTACATTGTGATGTACATGTATGAATAAATTTTAAAATTTTTGTTACTTTTTCAATGTTTATGTTGTTTAATATTATAATATATTATGTCCATTGAAAATATGTAAGAGGAATTTATATTTTAATAATCCTGAAATATTAGACTTAATTATTTTTGAAGTAAAATATTTGTAATTAATATTAGAAATAATTTATAAAAATAAAAAATAGAGATTTTGAGGCGGTGTTGATGGAATAATATGATAAAATTATTAAATACACGTAGTTAAAAATAAAATGTTAATAAAAATTACAAGTATATTTAAAAAAATAAAAAATATATATATAATAACATAAATTTAGTAGATGAATTGAAGTGTAATTGATGAGGTAAAATAATAAATTTTAATAAATAGATAGAGTGAGTATTAAAAAAATTTAAAAAAAAATTGTGACGCTACTTTAAAAATATACGTATGTTTTAATATAAGTTTAAAATATATATATAATATTATAAATTTAGTATAAAATGATAATGAATTCAGTTTTAAATATAAGTTATTTAGTGTTTAAAAAACATAATTAAAATTGATGCAAATAAATCAAAAATAGTTATTATATTGATAAACGTGTTTAAATAATATACATAAATTAGTAATAGTCAAATTTTATTACAGTTGTTTCTAAAATATTAAAATATTTGGTCAGGTGATGAGGTAAAATAATAAATGTTAGTAAATAGATGAAATTAATATTAAGAATTGGTTTAAAAAATTTTAAACACTAATTTTAAAATACATGTAGTTTTTAAAAAATGAAAACAAATATATATAATAACATAAATTTAATAGAAAATAATAGTGCAGTAAGTTTTAATGTACTATGTTTTTACATTAGATTCTCTATTAAGTAACTAGCAATATCTTAGGTGTAATTGAGTAGAATTATTCTTAAATATATGGTCCTTATATGAGCCACTGCTTTTACTTTTTCAGATAGGGAATTGAAATTTCAATTGCCTATATGAGTTCGTTAGAAATTTTACCATGTAAATATTATAATTGAAATCGTAGCGGCAGATACAAAATCATAATTCAATTTTTTGCTGCTAGTGGCTATCCTTCCCAAAAAATTCAAATTCGTGGAGATTCGATCATGAAACTCATCCTTTAAATTAATGATATTAGGATAATGAAATAAAATTGGCACATGACCAAAGACTTTATCAATGGCGCTGTTTCAAAAGTTAAAATTTTTGTTCTTGGATTCATAGAGATATTTCAAGTGTTTTATTTCATATTATACAAGCCAATGACATTATTTATCTCACTTTCATAAGGTGTGACAAGTTTTGTCAATGAAATCAATAAATTTCATGCATCTAAGTTTGCATCATAAGTTTTTTAAGATCAAATAAGTATCTTATTTCTCTATTTTTCACTCTCTCTTAAATATCTCTATTAAACTCTTTAAGATCAGGATTCTTTATTTATAGCGAACCAATGATGATGATTTTTTATTTGGTGCTTCATTAAATGTCAATTATCATCAAGTTTGTTAAATATTTTTTACACGTAAAGCATTTTAAACCTCTTCAAAATGTGTTGTGTTTTATGCACAATCAATTGCAAATGCCTTCCCATGTAAAATAGTCATGTTTTCTTTCAGTTCAGAGTAAGAGTTATTTAGGTTAATTTTTATTTAAATTTATAATTATTTTATATATGGATAAATCTTAGATCAATAAACCTCGACAATCAATAGAGTATCTGAATGGTTTAGATGGATTTTTGGAATTCGTAAATGCCAACTCTGATATCAAAGGTAGAATAATATGCCAATGCCCAAAGTGTAGATTCAAGAAACGGCAACTCATCGAGGTCGTGCGCCAACACTTGATCGTCAAACCATTTCTAGAGGGATACAATTTTTAGAGTTTACACGAAGAAATGATTACATAAGAACCTACTGTAGGACATGCTATAATGCAAATTGAGATCCCAGAACCCATAGTTCGAAATGACCCTGTGCAGAACATAGTTCGTTATGCATTCAGGATTCACCCCGAAAATGAGAGCATCGATTATGTAGATATGCCAGTTCCACAGTCAGTAGACAGGATGGATGATAGTGTCAAATATTTTTATGAGTTACTGAAAGATGGCCAACAACCACTCTATGAAGGGTATAAAAAGTATTTCAAATTGTCTTTTTTGGTGAAATTGTATCACATCAAGTGTTTGTGCGGGCTAAGCGACAAAGCAATGTCGATGGTACTTGAGTTGTTTGTCGATGTATTTTCAGATGCCAAGATTCTGCCTTCATTTTACGAGGCTAAAAAAGTCATTAATAAGTTGGGGTTGAACTACAAAAAAATTCATGCATGTTAGAATGATTGTATGTTATACTAGGGTGAGCATAAAAGTAGAGAAACTTGTAGTAAGTTGTCACGCCCTTAATTTTAAGAACGTGAGTAACACTACTATTTGATAACTCTATCTTTATTTATTTGCGATCAACTTCATATTATGACATAACAGGATAATATCATACGTTCGCAAGTAAGTTTTCAATATAACTAATTAGACATGCCAATGTCACATTTAAAAAAAATTACAACGGAAGCAAAGATCCTGCCTGTGACGTTCAGAGCAACTCTAGAGTACAAATATATTATAATTTTAAACACTGAGAGCCCAGAAACAATTTAGGCTCACCACGGAAGTACAACACCTATTTGTTCAAGAAGCCACAAGACCAAACTCTGGATCTTTATCTGAAAAACATATCAACCACGTGTAGTGAGTTTTACAATTCAGTGAGCAGATAACACCTCCTATGACCTCTTAGGTCAACATATGAATGTACTCTTTATTTTAAAACTTATCACATTGAAAATTACAAATCAAAGGTACATTTATATGAGACCCGTATTTCAAATAATCTCTATTCAAATTCATATTCATATGCAATTCATAAGTAATGTTGTAAGAACGGTAATAATATCATGTTATGCATCAACATAATTCTTATGAAAACATTTGGAGGATTCTATATTAGAACCACCATATCAGAGTTTAACCCCTTTTGTACTTTGGTGGTATAGGATTTGCCTAAACTCAGTATCCCGCTAAGGTTTGCCCTACTACCATTCAAGAGGACATGCGAAGGGACTCTATATGGGTATCTGCTAATCACACAGCAAGATAAGGCAAATCACATCTCATATAACTGGCATCTCGCTCATATAGAAGGTATTCCACTTTCCTTCACATATCATCTCCCGTGTGTTGGCCCTCACACGAGATTAGCACCACTCCCTGCTAGCTGAGGCAATCAAGGTGCACCAGAGCTAACATGACTTGCTGTTAGCAGACAGTGTTTCCAATAGGATTCCTCCATAAAACAATAATCTTATATAATCCATATTAATCAAAATAGAGGTACTATTATAATGCATCATTTTCATTCTCAGTATATTCCTCTGTCAAAACTTCCCAATCAGGGGAATCACATATACATGCCTATTTCCGAGGCAAATATATCTCTGTATAAATCAATATCATATGCATAACATATTTCCTTTGCCATATAATGAGAAATACATTTAAAAATCATATGTTCAATATGTTTCAAAATTTATTTCAAAAGTCACTCTTCTTGAACCAGATATCATATTGCAATCGTTTCATATATTCTAAACTATTTCAAGAACATATAAAAGTATAAATAACTTGTAAAAATACTCATCAATTTAAAGTTCAAGAAGAGTAAAGGCAAGTCATAGAATAATCATCTACTCACAGGGTAAGAGCCCTAAATTGGATAGCTCTAAAATACACATTTTCAATCTCAATTTGATCAAATAGACCTCAAAAACGTATTCGGAGGGTCCAAAAATTAAGGAAACAACTCCGGGAACTTGGTCACTATTCACCGCCAAGAAATACTATTCACCCGCCAGAAATCACTATTCACTCGCCGGAAATCACTATTCACGACAAACAAAAAACTGTCAGATGGTAGAAAATATTCATATCTTAAGGTTTATCTATCTCCCGAATCCATCTACGGTGTCAGATTTTGAATTAGAGATCTCTAAGTAAGAGTTTTAGAATTTGCTTTTTTCTGAGATTTTCTACTTCAGATTTACGGCGATTCAACGACTGATTTGAAAAATTGATTGGTCAAAACCGTAGTATTCTTTGTCCTGAATCCAGCAGCACCATCAGTTTTGAGATCGGAAGCCAATAGGCACTCAAGATCTAAAGAGAAAATTGAAGGCTACTATTCTTCACTATTCTTTCTTCTTCTCAGATTTTTCCCGTCTCCATTCTCCAATTCTTCTTTCCTTTTTTATTGTTTGTTTTTTTTAATTATTATTATTATTTAATAATTGAATAATAAGATTTTATTTTATATATATTCATATAAATTCCGTTTTTTATCATAAAACATTCCAAAAATTTCTAAAAATGTACATTCTCATAAACATTTAGTTAAACTCTTAAATCAAGATTTTTCTTGATAAAAATCGTAATAAAAAAATCTCAAAATAAATATCTTTATACATATTAAAAGAAAGAATATTTCTAAAAATAAAACAAAAATTTATTAGAGGTCAATATAATTATTTTAAGCAAAACAATAATTATTTTAATTAAAAGTCTACTTACTTTTGGCAAGACATAATCATTTTTAAGCAAATAAAAATATATATGTTTATAGCAAAATACTATCATTTAAAAATAAAAATTACGCCCAAAAACGTAAATTTTCATATTTTCTTTGTACTTCTTTAACCCATGTAGTAAATATATCTATTTTCTATGGTTCTTATCCCTATTTTTCGAAATTCTCTCTTTATTCTAAATTTTTTTTAATTGGAATTTTCATTAAATTTTATGGTTATTACATAAGTGCTTCGCACCAAGGTGGAAACCGAAACAAAAGGGGGAAAAGCGAAAAAATATGCCTAATAAAATTCTTAGATACTTTCCAATTAAGTCAAGATTGCAGAGGTTGTTCATGTCTTCTGAAACTGTTGAATTTATGAGATGGCATTCTGAAGACAAAATTTCTGACGGCATCATGAGGCATCCAAAGGATTCTGAGGCATGGAAGAGATTTGATCTTCTAAATCCTCAATTTGCATCAGATCTGAGTAATGTTCATTTGGGCCTTACAACGGATGGTTTCAATCCATTTGGAAACCTATCTACAAGTTACAGTATATGGCCAGTTGTGCTGGTTCTGTATAATCTTCCTCCTTGGATGTATATAAAACAGAATTCATTCATGTTGTCAATGATAATTCCAGGGAGAAAAGCACTAGAGAATGATATAAATGTATTTTTACAACCACTAATTGAGGAGTTGAAGGAGTTATGAGTTAAAGGTGTTAAGACGTATGATGTCTTTAGCAAAGAAATGTTCAATATGCATGTAGCTCTTTTGTGGACAATCAGTGATTTTCCTGACCTTGAATGTTTATCAGGCTGGAATACTCATACTGGATTAGCCTGTCCGTACTATAACTTTGACTCCACTCCAGTTCGTCTTCCTCACAGTCAAAAGTGGTGTTTTATGGGACATCGACGTTTTCTATCTTCGGGTCATAAATTTAGGATGGCCCGCAATAGGTTTGACGGAAAAGAGGAAAGAAGAAACGTTTCTCCGCAACTAAGTGGTGTAGACATTTTAAGACAAATCGATGATATTGAAGTTGTTTTCAAAAAAAAATGTAGAAACTGATGCTGGGACTCAACAACGACATTCTCGAGGTCAGGGTTTGGTTGATGCTGAGACACAACAATGGCGTAAGAGAAGTATAATTTTCAAACTTCTGTATTGGACGAATAATATGTTGCGTCGTAATCTTGACGTCATGCATATTGAGAAAAATGTATGCGACAACATCATTTACACTTTACTTAATGATTCTGGCCGTTCAAAGAACTGCGTAAATGCGTGAAAAAGACTTAAAGGAGTTTGGTGTAAGGTCTGAGCTGTGGCCAAATGATGACAGTAAATATCCACTTACTTTGTTCACATTGACAAACGCAGGCAAGGAAGTCTTTCTCAAAACAGTTAAGAATGTATTTGTACCTGACGGTTATTCCAGTAATATCTTTAGATGTATTGACGTAAGACAACATAAGATCGGAGGACTAAAAAGTCACGACTGTCACATCCTTATGGAACAACTGTTACCGTTAGGCATAAGAAAGACACTTCCCAATCCGGTATCTATAGTTTTGATCGAGTTATGTTCATTCTTCCAACAACTTTGTTCTAGAGTTTTGAACGTTAATGAACTTGATCAACTTAAAAATCGTATCATTATGACGCTGTGTCATCTTGAAATGTTATTCATGTCATCTTTCTTTACATTCATAGTGCACTTGACTGCACATTTGATCATGGAAGTGAAGTTAGGAGGACCAGTTTAATATCGTTGGATGTATCCCATCGAAAGGTAAAAAATGAAAAAAAACATAATTTAGATTTTTTGCATTATTGTTAATCCAATTTCATTCATTTAATCTATGTTGTCTAAATATTTGGGTAAACTTAAATCTTTCGTGCGGAATAGAGCAAGGCTAGAAGGCTCAATAGCAGAGTCGTACGTTGCAGCAGAAGTTTTATTATTCTGTACCAGGTACACAGATGGTGTTGACACTGTCTTCAATCATCCTCCTCGTGTGGATGATCGACACAATGTTGGGACGTCTAACAGGGGTTTGTTCCTACCAATAGGAAGACCAGTTGGTGGGTTTGAATATTTCATACTTTCTCCCCGGGAAAAATTGCAAGCCCATCGGCATGTCTTAACAAACTGCAAAGAAGTTGATCCTTACTTACAGTAAGTTAACTCACACTTAGCTACATTTGCATACAATTTTTTGTCTTTTGTAGCATTAAGTGTATAGACAATGTTTACTCAACAGAGAATTTAAAGACTATGTACGGCATAACTTAAGAAGTCCAACACGAGCATCTACCGAGATAGATAAAAAAGTCCACAAGGAATTTGTCTCTTGGTCTTCGCGTCGTGTAAGTATTTCAACATGGTCATATTTCATTCATATGTCAAATATGAGTACAACTCATCCTTTATTTGTTTTACAGATCGCAATTCATGACGATGGATCGTAGTGTGCTGATTTAAAATTTTTTGCACTTGGTCCACTAGATAAAGCACGTCGATACAGTGCTTACAATGTAAATGGATTCAAATTTTGAACTTTAGAGCGAGACCAAGGGATAACATCTCAAAATAGTGGAGTTTACGGTACTTTCGAGACGAGGAGTTATGCAAGTAGTAGTGACAGGAACATGCAATTTGGTGGCGTCTCGTAGTACGAAAAACTATTAGACATTATTGAGTTAAACTACCATGGTCATTTTACAGTCATATTATTTAAGTGTATATGGCCAACACAACTACGAGAGGAATTGCAATTGATGAATTAGGGGTGACATCGGTTGATTTTTCTCGGTTGATTAACACTGGTGAAAATGATGATGACGAGCCACACATCTAGGCATTTGAGGCTCATCAAGTGTACTATGTACGAGATGAGCTGGACAAGAACTAGAGTATAGTGATGCATTTGAAACCCCGTGACTTATACGATATGGGCAATGAAGATAAAAATCTTATATACGAGAGCGATCCGTTACACACGCAAAATTTAGAAAAATTGTTTCCAGAAGGAGAAGTTAATTTATGCTTGTTACGGTATAATTAGTTTTGTTGTTGCCGCCTATTTACATATATTTTGGACTACTTACAATTATTGTACTATTTTATTTATTTTTATTACTTTTATTAGGAAAATTTTATTTTGTAATTATTTTATGCGGTGACTAATCTTATTAATTTCATTTTGGCAGAAGCGGTGATGATGAAGAAGGCTAGATCACTCTACACGGGCATGGCAGGCGCGTCTAGTTCTCACACTCCCACGTTCTGTGCGGCAATCAATGAGGGCAAACAACCCAGTATGGAGTCTGACACTGTTCTCTCTCGGGGAGGAGAGTCGAAGGCTGTCGCATCATCAGTCCTTGGTAGCGACTCTCGTCCACTAAATTCACAGGGAGTCCCTTGCACACTCTCCCCACCCGACGCTCAGGCACCGGACAATGATTATGCCTTCGATTTTGACGTGATTTTTACCAGTGTGGAGGAGGAGCATCAGCCCGGTGAGTAAGAGCGTAGACGCAGGAGGAGTTGGACAGTTGATGTAGTCAGTGAGTATTGTAAACACTTTATACGCTTAATAATTTTGTCATAGTAACATAATATATAATTGTTTATATTATGATAGACGGGACAGGTCAGGTGACGTCTAGACAATTGATTGTCCACGATGTATAGGCCCTACCTCAGGGGTAAAGGTGGTTGTCCAATTCAACGACAACCACCAGCCTATCAGAGACAGTGGCGGTTTGCTCGGTGTCTTTCTCGGCACCATCGAGGATAACTTTCGGTTATTCCCAATCTCTTACAGGGACTGGAGGAGCATTCCTCAACATTCGAAGATGAATGTCTTTCTAAACAATGTTCAGGTATGAAAACATATATCTTTTGTAATTAATTATATTTATTTATAATTTATGTGCAATTCATGTGTAACTAATTTTTTACTTTCGTTTGTATACACATTTTAATGTGATAGGTCTGCACAAAAAATGATCATGCAATCGCTAGGAGCGAAGTTGAGAGCCACACGGTACAATTTATTCCGCCTGGCGTATGATGGTACGAAGATCAAAGATCAGTTGCGGAGTGAAGTCCCGACAAACATCCCACCTAATCAGTGGGCAACTTTCATAGACTATCGCCTTGATGTGACGTTTAGGTTAAGTTGTGTATATTAATATATTTATAAAATTTAACTTTTAAATATTATGACTAATTAATTTCTCTATGTGATTAATTAGGATGTGACTGCGAAGAATAAATGGAACAGAAGACAACTGACAATGCCACACACCACTGGATCCAAGAGCCTTATGCATAAAAAGGCAAATATGGTAAGTTTAAATCCATAAATATCTTTTTTTAAAATGTTAAGAAGACTATAATATATATAATCATAAATTGATTAATTATTTTAAATTTCAGGAGATTGATCTTGGTGATCCGGTGACTTGTGGTGATGTATGGACGGCAGCTCATAAAAGAGCTGACAGATCATACATCAACAACGAAACTCGGGCTGTTGCGATAAGTAATAAAATTTTATCAACCGTACATGGGTAATTATTTACTTTTTAGATAATGTTTAATATTATTAATTGTCTGTTATTGGATGTTAGGAAAAAAATTGCTTCGATCCAGTAGGAGGATAGCTCGTCCCAAGAGCTCTCGACGGCTGATTTACTTGCGAGAGTTCTTGGTACTAGGGAGCACTCCAGCCGCGTTCGAGGATTTGGGTTGGGTGTTTGCCCAACCCAAGTCTTCAGTCGTGGCTCGCCTGGGTTGAGCTCACAGTCTGGGTCGTCATACCACGACTTATAGAATGAGGTAGAGCGCCTGAAAGCATCTATGCATGCGTGGGACATCGAGCAGCAGCGACTAGACGCTGAGCTTGCAGCATGGCAGGGAAAAATAGAGGTTGCTATGACGTTCTTGCTACAAAAATTTCAGGGTCAGCTACCACCTGAAATTGCAAGACTTCATAGTTCCGGACCCAGGGTAATCTTTTAATACATAAAAGTTGTTGGTATAATTTTGTTTACTTTGAAAATGCTAAAAATTGTAACAAAAAAATTTTATTTTTCAAGACCCTAGTGACCGTGGTAGTGGACATCAGCATGATCAGCATCTGCAGGGTCCGGGAACATGATTTAGTTATTATAATCTGTATATGTAATTTTGTTATGCTCGTGACTATTAATTTTTGTGTACATATTTTTTATTTATATATAGATTCATTATAATTCAATAATTTACGTATATCTAGTATATAGTTAAATATTAATAAATTTTAAAATAATTTTTTAAATTATTAAGTAATTCACACGTTTAATTATTATATAATAGATAAAAATGTATCTAAATTAATTTATAGAATATTAAAAATATAAATTAATTTTTATTATGCATAATAATTTAATAAAAAAAAATTTAATCATAATTAGTATTTATGAATAACAAAAAATATTACATTTTATAAAAAAAAATTAAATTTTATTAATTAAAAATTTTAAAAAAATTATCAATTTAACGACGGTTTTTAAACCGTTGTTATACACGATTTTACGACGGTTTTAAAACCGTCGTAAAATCAGTCATAACGACGATTGTTCCCACGGTTGACTAAAACCATTGCTATGATCACGAATCAACGATGGTTTCTAAACTATCGTTAAATGATATAACGACGGTCAAAACCATTGTTATGCCCACTTAAAAACCGCCGTAAATTCCCCTATTTCTTGTTGTGTGTGTGTCTGTGTGTGTGTGTGTGTATATATATATAGCCAGAAAACAATATTATTTACAATTCATTTCATAACTTAATCTCAAAAAAATTATCATAAATTTATAATACAATAAACATTCATTCTTCTTCAATATATTCTTCATCGCTATTGTTTTTATTCCCTTCATTTGTAAAAAGAACTTTCAAATTCTGAATTATACAAAGATATATTTGCAACCGATAAAATTTCAACTAAAAAAAAAACAAAGAATACAAAAGTTATGTGTACATACAGCAATAACAAAGAACAAAAGTAAGAGAACAACTCCAGAAAAAATAATATGTACATTATTATAATTCAATTCCCCCACCATAGACAAAAGCTACCTCAGTTCTTTGCCACTGCATTTATGTAAGACATTAAGAGACAACACAAAATTTAGAATAATTTGGCTTCCTTTTCCTCCGTAAAAAAGTTTGAACCCTAAAAATAAATTTTCGAATAGGTATATATGCTTGCATAAAAACAAATTTCGAAGACTTGTTGAAAAGAAATATGCACATGGCCACACTCACACAAACAAATCCAATAAGAGAAAATAGAAGAACTTACTCTCAATATTCAACAAAAACAAACAATAGAGATGCGATGACCGAAATATAAGTTACGATGGATTATAAGAACCCAACTTCAATGGAAGACATGTTACGATAACCAACATACAAGCTGCAATTATAGGTGTTGGGTTCTAACTTCAAATAAAAATCTAAAAGAGATAGAGGATTTATGCTTAAAATATCTGAAAAAAGTGTTGAACACGTTCAAAAATGTGTCTGACACAAGTTTTTTTATAATTTTTTTAAAAAAGTTGGACACAGGACACGTGCTCCAAGAGTATCCCAAGAGTGTCAGTGTTCGTAGAGTATCTGACACGTCGACACGCCCTAAAATGAAGTGTTCGTGCTTCATAGCTCAAATTCTTGCTGAAATTTGGTTCCTGCTATTTAAGGATTGGTGTTTGATTTTTGTTGCTCGTAGACATTGTTTTAGGTCATGTTTGGCAAATCAGCACTTCCTGATTTGGTTTGGTAGAGCTTCTTTCCCTTTGATCATGAGGACATCGTCTCAAGGGCTGTCAATCCCCTCCATTTTTCTTCCAAGAGACACCTCTTTTACGCTCTTTGTCATCCAATTCTCATCAATGTCGGCAACAAGGTACCCTTTCTTTCAATTCGTTTCATCCATGTCTCTCTTTTCTGCAAATCTCCACATAACAATCATAGTGTACTGTAGAGTTTGCAATTGTACGAACAAGCTAGGAGATTTGTTGTTACTGTCTACTGACTATAGTTCCTTTTGTTGAGTTACATTATGAGATGTTCAATAGCTTAGCAGATTATTTCTAGCTTTACCATATACAGAATCATGTTGCTGGTTGTAATTACACCATTAAAGCATTAGGTCTATTGGTTTTTCCTAGATGAGACAGAATTCACTATCTTACTTGGATGCAATCTTATGCAGTCTTTCTCTTGGGTTTGTCTTTCTTGTTGCTGTTTTTTTTGTATTTCTTGTAGTTCTTATACTGACTAACGTTCTTTTATTGAATTATAACTTTCTTGTCATCAATCTCTTTATTATGATTACTGGTATCATTGTGCTATTTTTTATTGGAGGGGTTGCATTAAGAAGTTAAGAACTTTGTACACACTTGTCCATCCTATCAACAAAATAAAAACGAGACAATCAGCTCTCTTAGACTCTTGCAGCCATTGCCAATACCCCAAGATGCTTAGCAAGCAGTTTCTATGGATTTTATTACAGCTCTTCTCCATTCACACGGCAAATCTATGATATTGGTCATCATTGATAAATTGACCAAATATAGTCACTTCATTGCCCTATCCCACCCGTTGACCATGACAATAGTAGCCAAGGCATTTTTAGATCACATCGCCAAGCTCCATGGGTGGCCATCTGTCATCATCACTTATTGTAATTCATTGTTCCTTACTAGATTTTGGTAAGAACTGTTCAATACTCAAGGGGTCCACCATCTCAAATCCTCTACTTACTATCCTCAAACCGATAATCAAACAAAGGTTCCCAATCAGACTCTGGAATGTTATCTATGTTGCACTATTGGAGAGCATCCCTTGAAATGGCTAGACTATCTTCCCATAGCAGAATTATGGTATAATACAACACACCAGTCAGCCATAGGGATGACACCCTTTGAAGCTCTATACGGCCATGTACCTACGACCTACATGTCTTATATTATCAGGCAATCAGTGGTCGAAGCAGTAAATGTTATTCAATAGACTCACGAGACTATCGCTACTCTTCTTCAATCTAATTTACGTAAGGCTCAGGATCAAATGAAGGTTCAAGGTGATAAACACAGGTCAGAAAAAGAGTTTCGGTTAGGTGATTTTGTTTATTTGAAGCTATAGTCATATCGGCAAACATCGGTTGCTAACAAGTGTTTTCACAAGTTAGCAACTCTTTATTATGGACCATATGACGTGGTGGAAAAGATCGGAGATGTGGCTTATCATCTCAAACTTCTTGAGGATTTCAAGATTCATAATGTTTTTCATGCCTCCTTGCTCAAAAGGCACCATAGGTCTAAAACTGTTTCTAGCACTCTTCCACCATTTGATGATCAAGGTTTCATGCTGTTGGTGCCACTTAAGGTGTTGGATAGGAGACTCTAGAATAAGAAGGGGAGAGCTATAATTGAGTTGTTAGTTCAGTGGCTACATACTAATCCTGAGGATGCTACTTGGGTTTTGCTTCATCAATTCCAATAGCAATTCCCTCACCTCATCACCAAGCTTCTGTCTTAAGGTTCCTCGGGGACAAGGAACCTTTAGGGGGGGGGGGGGGGGGGGTTTTGTTACGATAGAAATTAGAAAACACAAAACGCCCAATTTCACTTGTATCTCAATAAAGTAACACTCACTGTTTCACTAATATTGTTGGTTAGTTGGGACAGATGGCGTGCACTAAGGAAGATGGCCATTAAGGTTTAGTTCTGGTGGGTAGTAGTTAAATACGGGAAATGGAAAAGATTGGACATTCTACTCATTTCAACTTCTTTGAAATCTAGATTTTCGATTTGGAGATCTTTAGCAATAAGAGAATGAATTCTTGGAGAATATCTCTTAGTTTGCTTTATGCAATTGTAGTGTATCAGATTATAAGGACATCGCCTCATGGGCTATCAATCCCCTCCATTTTTCTTTCAAGAAACACCTCTTTTATGCTATTTTCATCCAATTCTCATCAATGGCGGCAACAAGGTACCCTTTATTTCAATTCGTTTCATCCATGTCTCTCTTTTCTGCAAATCTTCACATAACAATCATAGTGTACTGCAGAGTTTGCAATTGGACAAACTGGTTAGCAGATTCGTTCTGCTGACTATAGTTCCGTTTGTTGAGTTACATTATGAGATGCTAAATAGGTTAGCATATTATTTCTAGCTTTAACATATATAGAATCATGCTACTGGTTGTAATTACACCATTAAAGCATTAGGTCTATTGGTTTTTCCTATATGAGATAGAATTCACTGTCTTGGATGCAATTTTATGCAGTCTTTTTCTTGGGTTTGTCTTCCTTGTTGCTTTTGTTTTTTTTTTTGTATTTCTTGTAGTTCTTATACTGACTAACATTCTTTTATTGAATTATAACTTTCTCGTCATCAGTCTCTTTATTATGATTACTGGTATCATTGTTCTGTCTCTTTTGTTTTCAGTTTTATTACTAATAATCCCATTTATGCCATGCGTCGCAATTGTTTATTTGATTCAGGGATATAGGTTGGAGCATTTCAAAGTGTTCACTCGAAGTCTTTAATTTGATATAGTCTTGGGTCCAATTCTTATTATTTCAAGCTTTTTGGGAAAATCCACGATCTGAAATGTTATTTTGCTTCATTATGATTTGTACCTATTAAATTCTACTGCTTTAGCTGTCTTTCAAAGTAGGATTCTTTTAATAAATGGCTTGAATACTTCCTGCATAGTAATCTTCTTAATAGTTCTAAATAATTTTCCTAAGCTTTAATGTAAAAGAAGGAAGAAAAAAGAATACCTTGTGACTAGTTTCAGAATGTAAACTCTTTATGTTTTCTTTCTCCCTATGCTATTGATACACAGTAATAAGGAATGTCCTCTGATTTATGTTATGCAGTAATCTAGAATGAGTAAAATAGGGAAGACAAAAGGAAAAGGAATGTTACTAAACACTGATCCTTACAACTGGAAAGGGCAGTTATTTAGGTTACTTACATCCAAACATGGGCAATTCCTTACTCATATGATATGTAAAAAAAACATCTTTAATTTTTAAAAAATAATAATTCTCTTTATTTTCTTTATATGGTGTAAATTCTATTTCCTCCTGCCCCTCCACTTCCTGTTGAAGTTTTTTCATTCATGCCACTAAGTATATATGCTGCACATATTTTAATTGGCTTAAATTTTATTACATAATGTTATTGGCAGCTACTGTCATTAGTTGCAGGAGTGTTGTTGGAAAAACAAATGGTAGAGTATGTCCAAATCTGATAAGTCAATGAAACAATCATTCTTATTGATGGTTGCTCATTTGCTTGACAATATTTGGTGTTTAATAGTTATTTACTGTTGTTGATCAATTTGGTTTGCAACAGAAAGTTTATATAAACTGCAAGTTTATTTTGAACAATGCAGGATGTTATATCTACTGCAATGTTATCTCTTGTTCCAATGATTCGTCTGTTTCAATGGCAGAGTTTGTCGCTTCCTATGAGTTCATAACCATTCAACAATTCTTGGTTTCAGATTTTCCAGGTGCCCGTTTCACATATGTCTAACACTGTGCTAGCCTTACTTTTCAAGTTTTACCCCAGAGAATTCTTGATTTTGTTAATGCACCAGTTTCATATATTGTGAGTTCTATTATATTTAGTTTTACAAAATATATTTCTTAGTTTTTTTGAATGCTGCTTTATCATTCATTATTCTTTAACTATTAATAATCTTCTCACTCTAGGTTTTTCGAAATGGGGCAGTTGTTTTATGTGAAATTTAAGATCTAGTATTTCCTACTTTTGCTTTGGTGTAATCTCAAGATTGACCTGCAGCATGCTTTTAATCTTACATCTCATATACATGTGTTGGGATTTCGGAGGAACCAAACAGGCAATTAGAGAGGCAAAATCATAAGGAGAAAAATAATAGACAAAAGAATTAACATGGTTCGGCTTATAGCCTACATCCACGAACAAAACAACCAACAATTCTTCACTAACAAATTAAATGGAGAATCCAAAAGTGGATTGACTACACTCACAAATTAACTCACATCCCAAATACACTCAAATATATCTCAATGATGTATTTCTCACCGGTGTATAACTCTACACAAAATTGGTACTCAAAATACACCCAATAATACCAATGATGTATTACTACTAAATGACACCACAAAAGATCACCCAAGCTTTAAGAGTCAAATGCCTTAAAGCTCCTACTTCTTGCCTCTCCTCGGCTTGCTTCTCCACCTTGAGTGATATGTTTTGATCTCTTTCTATTGCTTATTTATAGGCAAGGATGCCATGGAAAAATAAGCAAATGCATGTAGGTAGGTGAGAAGAGTCAACAATAGTAGGTTGAATTTGTCTTTCACTTCTTCCTTTGCATGCCTTGCAAAATCAACAAATGTGGTTTGTAACATCCCGTAAGAAAATAAAATTTATTAGACAATTTTGAGATATCTAAGAAAATATAATCCGTATAAATTCTTTACCTTACATATATGCATAGAAATATTCTAACATTAATGGAATAAGTAAAGAGAGAAAACTTAAGAGGAAATATTAAAAATAAATATACTAAAGAAAGGTGAAATTCTTGGATAAGAAAAAAAAATTTTGTGAAGTCAGTAAAGGTATTAAAATTTCAAGAAGATTGGATTAGGGTAATTTTTTCTAATTTAAGAGTTAAAGTTACCAAGTTTAGTATCTCCACCCATAAATTGAATTTTTACCTACGGACACTTCATATAGAGTTTTTCTACTTCACATGAATTTTTAGCAAGCCAATAGGATAGTCCAAGAAAGAAATAAAACATAGACTTGGACTAAGATATAGAAATTGGATCGATAGCCCAAAAATTATGAAAATGTGACAAGCTTATTATAAAAGGTAGAATTTTAACCAAAGTAAAGAAAATGGGCAAAAATGAGCCCAAACCCAAGAAGAAAAATAAAAATAAAAATACAAATAAAGGTGACATGGCATTAAAATAAAAATTTAGCAAGTGGTGTGATATTCTACATTCATAATTTTAGCAAGTGGTATGATAATACATGGCATTAGGATAAAACATCTATATCCTACACTCATAATTTTAGCAAGTGAGTAATAATACATAGCATTATGACAAAACATCTTTATCCTACACAAATAATTTTAGCTAAGCAAAGAAGATTCAAGGGTTGGAAATTTGCCACCTAAAAAGGCAAACCTATAATACTTGATTAACACAAAAGAAAAAGGAAATGTATCCCTAAATCAAAGGGACCTTGTCCCTTATCTTAAGAACATATCATCATAATTTTCAAAATACAAATCTCATTTTCCTATGCATATCTTGACTAAGGAAGAGGAAGACAAGAACATAAGTTGTTTGTTTTTCAAAAATTCAACCAAGTGCATCCTCATTGTGATAAGGTAGACCCATGATTATGAAAGGTAAATTATTTGATAGTCTATATAAGTAGAACCTACCTTTCTAACATTAGAATTTCGTCCAAGGGAGGGAGAGGAAAAATAGAAGCAAGGTAGAGTGAGGAAAGGAGAGTAAGGAGAAATCTAGAGGACTAAGTGCTTAAGGTAAGTTTAACAATATTTCCTTTTGAAGAAAAATTTTGAAACTTATAATATTTATATGAGATTTTGAACTTAGAACTTTGATAATTGGTCATGGATGTTGCTATATCATGTTACATATTATGTATGTTTGAATACTTAAGCTGGTGTAGATAGTTCTGCATAGGTATGGCTATGGGTGGCAAAATTTTAAACTTCTGTTTTTAAAATTCTGGGAAGAAACGGTAAGGAATTAAAACAAATAGTTAATATGAAAAATGAAGATATATGTGTCACGGATTTTTAACCACTGGCATCACTCAATTTGGAGTCCATATGAGGTAGATATGATCCGATTAGTAAGTAGTCATCAAAAATTGGTTAATCAGGGAAGAATATGTTAGGACAGCTTCTGTGTTTTAATTTTTGAAAATATTCTATAGAGAATTTAAATAAATTTTTAACATAATAATTGTAGATATATATGTCATGGATTTGTAGCCACTGGAATCACTCAATTTTGAGTCCATATGAGGTAGATATGGTCCGATTAGTATGCAGTGGTCAGAAATTGGTTAATCAGGGAAGAATATTTTAGGATAGCTTCTATGTTTTAATTTCTGCGAACATTATTTAGGGAATTAAAATAAATGATTAACATAAAAATTATTGCTATATGTGTCCCAGATTTTTAGCCACTGGAATCACTTAATTTGGAATTCTTATGAGGGAGATATGGACAAATTAGTAGGTAGAGGTCAGAACCTACCCGAGAAGAAATAACCTGTACTTTGGGGGAGTAATATCACCATGATTTTTTAATATTTTGTTCAACTGTTCAACATAATAGTTTTAGATAATTGTTTTATCTTTAAATTGACACCAATATCACCTAAATCAGAGTTAAATTTAGGGCGTTATGCTCTGATTAGTAAGAGAAGGTCAGATAGGATGAAAACCTGCATCAAGAAAATAAAGAAATAAAATTAATATTTAAAAAAGAACAAGAATCTTATAAATGAAAATAATAAATGACTAGTACATGCCATAGCCATTGCCATTGCATGAACTTCTTACCATATTAAGTGTGAAATTTTGACATGAAAATATTTTATAAAGTGATATTTAAAATGGTTATGTTCATGGCATGATTAATAATATTTTTGGCTATTATTGTGAAAAGTCTCATGGCAAATCCGTGTGGTGCACAAGTAGGGGACGCCCTACCAATGGTTATGATCATGTTAATGAGAAAAGAAAGAGAAAGTGGGCCATGTCGGATGGAACGAGAAAAGCTCGTTTCGGAGAGTAGATAATACTCACCCTGACCAAGGTAGTTTGATATGAGAATAAATTGATAGTCATCATATGATATTATAAAAATAATTAATCTTGTCATACATGTCATTAATGTACGATTTTCATGTGCATAGATATAATGTATTCATGTGACCAAAGATATTTACTGTAGTTTATACAGTTGAACATGACGTGATGAGTTATATTGATGATGATTTATTGTTGAACTTACTGGGATTTAATTCTCACTATATTTCCATGTCATGTTCAGAAAATTAGTTATGCAGATTTTTCTATGGCTCTGACTTTTAGTGTACGTTGGATCGAGTTACTTTATATTGGGTAGATCCAGAGTCAAATAATATGTTTGTGGTCGAGTTGATTCAGATCTCGGTGAAGGTGCAACCACCCACACCTATATCTCTGGAATTGGTCAACCAGAATAAATAAGATGTATTTATTTATGTGTTTGATTTTTGTTGTACGTACATTTTGATTAATGACGTGTATGTGAACTCTATATTGTATAATAAAAAAAAAGTGGTTGTTACATGGTTAGCCATTTTTAACAAAAATGGCCAGCCATTTTCAACAAATGTGGCTACATTAAATTCAAGCCATAATTTCAATAAATCTCCACCATGGCTTGAATTTTATCAAGCTCTAAATTAGTGAATTTCTAAATTGTCTTATCCAATGCACACTTGAACAATCCACATACTGCAGATTTCAAAGATAACAACATGTGCTAACAAAAGCATACATAATGTTTCAAAAAATTATCTCACACCACATTTTGACAAAACAGTTGCAGGGTCCCATAGTTCAAAAATAGATGAAATCCATTATGCACTTAGTCCTGTGAGTCGTTGTACTGAATTTAACACAATGTTCACAAAAGTCAAGTTTCTAATATCCCTTTTATCATAAGGGAGCCACGTAAAGCTTTTAAAGCTCCACCTTCAGCAAAATACTTAGAGAAAATCACTTTCATCTATAGCCACATTAGCTATGTTGCTGGTATTCTCTCTTTTCACTTTGAGCTTTGGACATTTCACTTTCCAATGTCCTTCCTTCTTACAGTAGTTACATCTGCTTTTTCTAGATTTAGACTTTGACTCATCTCCATTTCTACTCAAGCCATTTTCTTTATATCTCCCTTGAGCAATCAGAGCTGCATCCTAATTCTCGTTCTAATTTTCAGAAACTCTTTTCTTCAATTCATGTGAATTCAATGATGCCTTAACATCTTCTAAAGCAAGGGTGTCTCTTCCATAGAGTATGGTGTTAGCAAAATTGTAATAGCCGTAAATTTAACGAAAATTTCAACTAAAAAAAATTTGAAATAAAAGAGATAATTTTGAAAATGGGGATTTCAATTAAAGAAAATTTGGAATTAAAGAGAAGATTACGAAAATGGAGTTAGGACCCGGTGAAAATAAGTTATTATTTACATGGATTAAAGACTTATAAAAGAAATGTAAGAAATTTACGTTTCGGGGAAAAAATGTAATTTCTTAAAAGTTTCGGAGTTAAAATGTAAATAAGAAAATTTTGCAAGGACCTCCCTCAAAAAGTGAAATTTTGTAGAAAGGTCCCCCGGGATATTTTAAGGGCCTCAACCACTCCGGAAGTTGGTCATTTACAGATTTTTCCATCTCTCTTCAGAAAATTCTCCCTGAAAACTCTCTAACTTCTCTCTAAGATTTCTCCGCCTACGGACCTTGGATTTCGACACCACCACCAACAATGGATTCAGGACGAAGAGTTCTTCAAATCCATCCGATTGGTTTCAAGAGAATTGGCCGAAAATTGCTTGGAAAATTGAAGGGAAAATCGGCCAAAAAGGTAACTCCCAAAACATTTATTTTTAATTCTCAAACGCAAAAAAACTAACACCGTAGATTGATCCAGAAGGCACCGAAACCTTTGGATCTCAAATTTCAGCCAAATCCACCACCGCACGCACCCCCACGTGCCGAATCTCTCTCGGCGAGTGAAGTCCACGCGTAGCTCCTTGGGCGGCGTTTGTAGCGCGTGGCAGTAAGACCTCCTTGCGTTGACCGAGCTCCTGGAGGCCAAATTTCGCAAATCCGGAGTCGTTTTTAAGGTTTTCAGACGTTCTGGACTCGATTTTGGGATTTATTTAGCTGAATTCGGATCAGAAACTAGGATTTTAAGGGTGTCCAACTTTGTACTTCAAATTGGTGAGTAGATAATTCTTCCTATGACTTGTTTTTACTCTTCTTGAACTTTACATTGATTAATGAGTATGATTATATATTATTTATACTTTCATATGTTTCTGAAATGGTTTAGAATGTCTAAAATAATTGAAATATGATATTTAGTTCAAGAAGAGTATGACTTTTGAAATGAATTTTGAAACACATTGAACATGCGATTTTTAAATGTATTTCGCATTACATGGCAAAGAAAATATGTTATGCATGTGACATTGATTTTACAGTGTTATGTTTGCCTTGGAGATGGGTATGATTATATGATTTCCCCAGATTGGAAAATTTATGATAAAATATTTTGTACTGAGACTAAAAGCTCTGTTTTGAATTATATGTAAAGTGATAAGTTGCCGAATATGATTGTATGGCGAGTTGTTTGATAATTATGTGTTGCATTTGATGGATGTGCACTTTATACATGTTTATATATATATATATATATATATATATATATATATATATATATGTATTAATAAATAATGATGGGTTATATGGATTGAGACGGTATTGTGAAGGTGGTATCAGTGGTAATGTGAGGAGGCAGTAGAGTGATGAACTCACATTCCCTGATTACCTATTGTGATGATGACAGTGGTAATGTGAGGAGGCAGTAGGGTGATGAACTCACATTCCATGTTTTTCTATTGAGTTTATTTAAAATTGTGACATACTTGAGTATTATATAAAAGAATTGATTTTTAATGCATATCAAATTTGATTTAAGATCAATTTGTATCATATGTGGTTACAGATATTTGAATGTAATTTGAACTGAGAATATTTTGAAAATGCGGGTCCTATAAGAATGTATTTCTGAATGGTAGATTTTAATATGATAAATTTTAAAATAAGAGTACATCTTTATGTTGATCTGAGAGGTTATAAGAAGTATTATCTATTCACTGAGTTGTAAAACTCACTACACGTGGTTGATATATTTTTCAGATAAAGACCCAGAATTTGGTCCTGCGGCTACTTGATTGACTGGGTGTCGTATTTCAGTGGTGAGCCTAAATTGTTTCTGGGTTCTCAGTATGTAAACTTGTAATATATTTGTACTCTAGAGTTGCTCTGAACGTCACGGGCAGGATCCTTGTTTCCGCTGTAAAACTGATAAGTGTAGACCTGGCATGTATAATTAGCTATACTGAAAATGTGTAAATGTATGATATTATCCTATTATGACATATTATGTGGTCGATTGTAATTAATATTGCAAATTTGTAAACATATGGTAATACTCAGATATGTTATATTGTGAAACTATTTACAAGTGCATAATAGTAAAGTTTATCGGATATTAGAGATTTTCGCGTTCCTAAAGTAGAGATGTGACAAGTTGGTATCAGAGCATTAGGTCTTCCTGTGACAATCAGAGCAAAGGATTCTTTAGTAGGACCTTTAGTATCGATATGAGCCGAACATATTTATACTTCAGGTGCTGCTGAGGGATTCTATAGGATATTTACTTCCTTTCTATTCCAAGTGTCTTTAAATTCCTGGAGTAAATTTTAAATACATATTATAGTATCTTAAAGAGGTGTTTTATTCTATATAGTTAATGATGCCGCCAAGAACTAGAGCGGTCACTAGAGAAGAAGCTGTAGATCGTCCACCCTCTACAGAAGAATCTGCACAATCTACAATACCAGTACAAAGAGGCCACGGTAGAGGCCGACCTAGAGGAAGAGGTAGAGGTAGAGGACGTGCACGGGGTCTGAGAACCCCAAGACAAGATGAACAGACTCCTGTATCTAATAGAGTTCTTGAGGAAAGAGTAGAAACCCCTCAGGAGCCACCTGATAGAACCGCTGATATGATTGCTGGTATACATAGAAGTTTAGAAATATTGGCTGGATTTATAGTAGAACAGGGTAGAAGGGAAGGTCAGCCAGTAGAAAATGCTTCTGAAGTGCAAAAACTGGGAAGAACAGCTGAGCAAGATGACAAGCTTAGAGGGATTGAGGTGTCATTACCGCAATTCCTTAAGTTAAAACCTCCGACTTTTTCTAGGTCAGATGTTCAGGAAGACCCACAGATATTTATTAATGCTGTGGAACGAGTTTTCAGAGCCTTGGGGTGCTCTAGTAGAAGATCTGTTGAATTGGTGTCTTTTCAACTATCTGATGTGGCCCAAGTTTAGTTTAAAACACTTGTACAAGGACGGACAGTTGTTTTACCACAAATGGAGTGGGACGAATTTAAGGAAGCATTTATGAATCGCTTTCTACCAACGAGTGAAAGAGACAAGAGGGCCAGAGAGTTTGAGGAATTGAAACAAACACCAAACATGTCAGTTTCTGAATATGACATCTGTTTTACCCGATTGTCCATATATGCACCATATCTGGTCCCTACTGAAAAGGATAGAATTAAGAGGTTTGTTTTGGGATTGATACGTCCATTATTTAAGTCGGTGGGTCCTCAGATGGATCATTTTTCAACTTATTCAGCAGTTGTGAACTGTGCTAGAATGATGGAAACACGAGAGCAAGCTGACATAGAAGGTCTTAAGAGAAGCAAAAGAGATCGAGATAGTAATGCCCAGACTAGATATAATCCTACTATCAGTGGGTCAAGATTTCAAAATCCACAACGTTTTACTCAAACAGGAGCTGGTAGTTCTAACCAACCATCAGTTAACATTAATAAGCAGAGAATGTTCCAAAGAGATATAAGACCCCCAAGTCAACAAGATTCAAGATTGATTCCCTTATGTCTCCTCTGCGGCAGCCCTCATACTGGACAGTGCCGTACACAAATGGGTGCCTGTTATAAGTGTGGACAAGTGGGTCATTTGATGAGGAATTACCCACAACTACGAAGTTTTAGTCAAGTACCAGTGCAACTAGTTTCACCCCCTGCATCTGTACCAGGACGACCGAGTAGAGCAGCTTCAATTCAAGTAAGTAGTGGTGGTATTGGTAGAGGATCAGGAAGTCGAGGCCGAGAATCAGCTCGAGTTTTTTCTTTGACACGACAGGATACTCAGGCCTCAAATGCAGTTATGACAGGTATAGTATCAGTATGTTCCCATAAAGTATATGTTCTGTTCGATCCTAGTTCTACTCATTCTTATATATCACCATGCTTTGCTAAGAACTTAGATAGAGATCCTGCTAGTTTACATTGTTCTTTCATGGTTGCTACTCCAATGGGAGAATTCCTATTAGTAAATGATGTGTATAAATCATCTGAGATTTCGATAGAAGGCAAGGAGACTCTTATAGATTTGATAGTTCTAGATATGATAGATTTTGATGTGATTTTGAGAATGGATTGATTGGCATCATGCCATACCATTCCATTCTAGACTGTCATCATAAGGTGATTAAGTTTAATGTTCCTGGAGAATCTTCCTTTATGATACAAGGAGATTGTAGTAAGGAGTCTAGTAATTTAATTTCAGCTTTAACAGCTCATAAACTGTTATGAAAAGGATGCCAGGGATATTTAGCAGTAGTTAAGGATGTTGATATGAAGTATACAAGTTTAGAGCAGGTTTCAATAGTTAAAGAATTCCCTGATTTATTCCCTGAAGAGTTGTTAGGATTACCACCAGACCGGGAGATTGAGTTCGGTATTGATCTTCTCCCCGGAACACAACCAATATCCATACCTCCTTATAGGATGGCACCCGCAGAACTTAAGGAATTGAAGTAGCAACTGCAAGATTTACTGGATAAAGGTTTTATTCGACCTAGCACATCTCCTTGGGGTGCTCCTGTCCTCTTTGTGAAGAAAAAGGATGGATCTTTACGTTTATGTATTGATTAAAGGCAGTTGAATAAAGTGACAATACGGAACAAATATCCTTTACCCAGAATAGATGATTTGTTTGATCAGTTACAAGGTGCTGAATGTTTTTCAAAAATTGATCTGAGATCTGGTTATCATCAGTTAAGGATAAAGAAAGAGGATATCCCGAAGACTGCTTTTAGGACTCGGTATGGACATTACGAGTTCTTAGTAATGCCATTTGGTTTAACAAATGCCCCAGCTGCATTCATGGATTTAATGAATAAGGTATTTAAACCTTTCCTGGATCAATTTATTATTGTATTTATAGATGACATTTTGGTTTATTCAAAGAGTTTAGAGGAGCATGAACGGCATTTAAGAATAGCTTTACAAACCCTAAGAGAACACCAGTTATATGCTAAGTTCTCAAAATGTGAATTTTGGCTTAGTAGTGTTACATTCTTAGGGCATATGGTTACCAAAGATAGTATTCAGGTTGATCCCAAAAAGATAGAAGCAGTACAGCAATGGCCACGCCCTACGACAGTTACGGAGATTCGTAGTTTTCTTGGGTTAGCAGGCTATTATCGTAGATTTGTTAAAGATTTTTCAATGATAGCTGCTCCTTTGACCAGGTTAACTAGGAAAGGAATAAAATTTGAGTGGTCTGATGCTTGTGAAGAGAGTTTTCAGAAATTAAAGGAGTGCTTAACTACGGCCCCAGCCCTTACCATTCCTATGGATACTGGAGACTATGTAGTATACTGTGATGCATCTAGAGTGGGTTTAGGCTGTGTGTTAATGCAAAATGGAAGAGTAGTTGCTTATGCATCCAGACAGTTGAAGAAATATGAACAGAATTATCCCACCCATGATTTAGAGATGACAGTTGTAGTATTTGTTTTAAAGATTTGGAGACATTACCTGCATGGAAAAACTTGTAAGATTTATACAGATCACAAAAGCTTCAAGTATATTTTTCAACAGAATGATCTTAATTTGAGGCAAAGAAGATGGATGGAACTATTGAAAGATTATGACTGTATGATTTTGTATCATCCAGGAAAAACAAATGTAGTAGCTGATGCTCTAAGCAGAAAGTCCATGGGAAGTTTGGCTCATATAGCAGAGATGCGACGACCATTGTTAGAAGAAATCCATAAGTTAGAAAGTAAGGGGATAACGTTTGAAGTAAAAAAACCAGGAATATTATTAGCTCATGTGCAGCTCCAATCTTCCTTAGTTGAACAAATCAAAGCTGATCAAGACAAAGATGCTAATTTGCTCAAGATTAAGAGTGAATTGAAGGATAGCAAGGATTATGAATTCTTAGTGGATACTGAAGGGGTTTTAAGATACGGTAGACGATTATGTGTCCCAAATGTTAATGATTTGAGGAAACAAGTTTTGGAGGAAGCACATCAATCTACATATACCATACACCCAGGAACGACAAAGATGTACCAAGACATGAAGGAATTGTATTGGTGGGATGGTATGAAAAGGGATATCGCAGAGTTTGTTTCCCATTGTCTGACATGCCAACAGGTGAAAGATGAATATCAACGACCCGCTGGGTTACATCAGTGAATAGAAATACCAAAATGGAAGTGGGAGAGAATTACTATGGATTTTATCACGGGATTACCAAGGACTCCCAAAGGAAATGATTCTATCTGGGTCATTATCGACCGCATGACGAAGTCAGCACACTTTCTGCCTATGAAAACAACCTACAACGTAGCTCAGTATGCAAGGCTCTACTTAAATGAAATAGTTAGGCTACATGGAGTCCCTATATCGATTATATCTGATCGAGGGCCGCAGTTCACAGCACAATTTTGGAAAGTTTTTCAAGAGGCATTAGGAACGAAGTTGGATTTGAGCACAGCTTTTCATCCCCAAACCGATGGTCAGTCTGAGCGTACGATTCAAATTTTAGAAGACATGCTCCGAGCCTACATTTTTTATTTTGGTGGAAGTTGGGATATGTACTTATCTTTAGCAGAGGTTGCATATAATAATAGTTACCAGACTAGTATACAGATGGCTCCATTCGAAGTTTTGTATGGTAGACGGTGCAGATCCCCCATTGGATGGTTCGAAGTGGGCGAAGCTAAACTTATAAGGCCAGATCTTGTACAAGAAGCTTTGAACAAGGTAAAGCTGATTAAAAAAAGGCTGTAAGCAGCTCAAAGTAGACAAAAGGCGTATGCTGATAATAGGCGAAGGGAGTTAGAATTTTCAGAGGGTGAACAAGTGTTCTTGAAAGTATCACCCATGAAAGGAGTGATGAGATTTGGAAAGAAAGAAAAATAAAGCCCTCAGTTTATAGGCCCTTTTGAAATATTGGATAGAGTAGGTGTAGTGGCATATCGCATAGCTCTGCCACCAGAACTGAGCGATGTTCATCCAGTATTTCATGTGTCTATGTTACGGAAATACTTATCGGATCCTACTCATGTTATTCAACCCCAAGAGATTCAATTGGATAAGAATTTAACCTATGAGGAAAAGCCGATGTTCATTGCTGATCGACAAGTAAAAAAGTTACGATCAAGAGAAATTCTTATGGTTAAGGTGATATGGCAAAACCAATCATCTGAGGAAGCTACATGGGAAAGAGAAGATGAAATGCGCGCCAGATACCCACTTTTGTTTGATGAATGAGGTTAGTGTTTATCTGCCATTACGATGATGAAATTTGGGGACCGAATTTCTTTAAGGGGTGAAAAATGTAATAGTCGTAAATTTAACGAAAATTTCAACTAAAGAAAATTTGGAATAAAAGAGATAATTTTGAAAATGGGGATTTCAATTAAAGAAAATTTG
The DNA here is from genome assembly GCA_037074535.1 of Gleditsia sinensis. Lineage (NCBI taxonomy): Eukaryota > Viridiplantae > Streptophyta > Magnoliopsida > Fabales > Fabaceae > Gleditsia > Gleditsia sinensis. The sequence goes on along the minus strand of CM073466.1, from coordinate 15,959,542 downwards.
GAATTAAAGAGATGATTTCGAAAATGGAGTTAGGACCCGGTGAAAATAAGTTATTATTTATATGGATTAAAGAATTATAAAAAAAATGTGAGAAATTTACGTTTCGAGGCACAAATGTAATTTCTTAAAAGTTTCGGGGTTAAAATGTAAATAAGAAAATTTTGCAAGGACCTCCCTCAAAAAGTAAAATTTTGCAGAAAAGTCCCCTGAGATATTTTAAGGGCCTCAACCACTCCGGAAGTTGGTCATTTGCAGATTTTTCCATCTCTCTTCAGAAAATTCTCCCCGAAAATCCTCTAACTTCTCTCTAAGATTTCTCCGCCTACGGACCTCAGATTTCGACACCACCACCACCAATGGATTCAGGACGAAGAGTTTTTCAAATCCATCTAATTGGTTTCTGGAGAATTGGCCAGAAATTGGCTGGAAAATTGAAGGGAAAATCAGCCAAAAAGGTAACTCCCGAAACACCTATTTTTAGTTCTCAAACGCAAAAAACTAACACCGTAGATCGATCTAGAAGGCACCGAAACCTTTGCATCTCAAATTTCAGCCAGATCCAACACCGTACGCACCCCCACGCGCCGAATCTCTCTCGACGAGTGAAGCCCACGCGCAGCTCCTTGGGCGGCGCTTGTAGAGCGTGGCAGCCAAACCTCCTTGCGTTGACCGAGCTCTTGGAGGTCAAATTTCGCAAATCTGGAGTCGTTTTTAAGGTTTTTGGACATTCTGGACTCGATTTTGGGGTTTAGTTTACTGAATTCGAATCATAAACTAAGATTTTAAGGGTGTCCAACTTTGTACTTCAAAGTGGTGAGTAGATAATTCTTCCTATGGCTTATTTTTACTCTTCTTTTATATTGATTAATGAGTATGATTACATGTTATTTATACTTTCATATGTTTCTGAAATAGTTTAGAATTTCTGAAATAATTGAAATATGATATTTAGTGCAAGAAGAGTATGACTTTTGAAATGAATTTTGAAACACATTGAACATGCGATTTTTAAATGTATTTTGCATTACATGGTAAAGAAAATATGTTATGCATGTGACATTGATTTTACAGTGTTATGTTTGCCTCAGATATGGGCATGATTATATGATTTCCCCCGATTGAAAAATTTATGATAAAAGATTTTGTACTGAGACTAAAAGCTCTGTTTTGAATGATATGTAAAGTGATAAGTTGCCGAATATGATTGTATGGCAAGTTGTTTGATAATTATGTGTTGCATTTGATGGATGTGCACTTTATACATGTTTATATATATGTATTGATAAATAATGACGGGTTATATGGATTGAGACGGTATTGTGAAGGTGGTATCAGTGGTAATGTGAGGAGGCAGTAGGGTGATGAACTCACATTCTCTGATTACCTATTGTGATGATAATAGTGGTAATGTGAGAAGGCAGTAGGGTGATGAACTCACATTCCATGTTAATCTATTGAAGTTGTAATCAGTGGTAATGTGAGGAGGCAGTAGGGTGATGAACTCACATTCCCTGATTACCTATTATGATGATGACACTAGTAATGTGAGGAGGCAGTAGGGTGATGAACTCACATTCCCTAATTACTTATTGTGATTGTGACTATGGTAATGTGAGGAGGCAGAAAGGTGATGAACTCACATTCCATGTTTATCTATTGAGTTTATTTAAAGTTATGACATACTTGAGCATTATATAAAAGAATTGATTTTTAATACATATCAAATTTGATTTAAGATCAATTTGTATCATATGTGGTTATAAATATTTGAATGTAATTTGAACTGAGAATATTTTGAAAATGCGGGTCCCATAAGGATGTATTTATGAATGGTAGATTTTAATATGATAAATTTTAAAATAAGAGTACATCCTTATGTTGATCTGAGAGGTTATAGGAGGTATTATCTGCTCACTGAGTTGTAAAACTCACTACACGTGGTTGATATATTTTTCAGATAAAGACCCAGAATTTGGTCATGTGGCTACTTGATTGACTGGGTGTCGTATTTCAGTGGTGAGCCTAAATTGTTTCTGGGCTCTCAGTATGTAAACTTGTAATATATTTGTACTCTAGAGTTGCTCTGAATGTCACGGGCAGGATCCTTGTTTCCGTTGTAAAACTGATAAGTGTAGACCTGGCATGTATAATTAGCTATACTGAAAATGTGTAAATGTATGATATTATCCTGTTATGACATATTATGTGGTCGATTGTAATTAGTATTGTAAATTTGTAAACATATGGTAATACTCGGATATGTTATATTGTGAAACTATTTACAAGTGCATAATAGTAAAGTTTATCGGATATTAAAGATTTTCGTGTTCCTAAAGTAGGGATGTGACAAAAATGTTCCATTGAAGAAGGTAGGGAACCCAATAAGATTAAGGCTTGATCTTCGTCATCATCAATATTTTTCAAATCCAAAATAACTCTATTGAACTCATCTAGATGGTCTTTAATAGGTATACCTTCTTTCATCCGAAGTGTGTAAAGTTGCTGCTTTAAATAAAACCGATTAGTGAGAGACTTTGTCATATATAGACTTTCCAATTTAAGCCATAATTTTGCCACTGTTGTCTCATCTGCAACCTCCTGTAAAACTTTATCTGTAAGATATAACTGAACTGCACTAAGTGCACGTGCTAAGAGATCATCTTTTACTTCATCAGACAATGTTGCTGGCAAATCCTCCCTTCCTTCTAATGCCTTTAGCAGCCCTTATTGTACCAACAAGGCACGCATTTTCACACGCCAAAGGCTAAAGTTATTATTGCTGTTGAATTTTTCGATCTCAAATTTTGTCGCCATCTCAAAAGGATTCAAAGCTCTTTTTAACCAAATACTTCTAATAAAATCTTTTCTGATATAGAATATCAGTTAATACTGTAACTACAGAGCATACTAAAAATTTTAAAAAATAACCACCAATGGCTTTGATACCACTTGTTGGGATTTCGGAGGACCCAAACAAGCAATTAATGAGGCAAAATAATAAAGAAAAAAATAATAGAAAAAAGAATTAACGTTGTTCGGTTTATAGCCTACATCTACGAACAAAACGACCAACAATTCTTCACTAACAAATTAAATGGAGAATCTAAAAGTGGTTTGACTACATTCACAAATTAACCCGCATTCCAAATACACCCAAATATATCTCAATGATATATTTCTCACCGGTGTATCACTCTACACAAAATTGGTACCCAAAATACACCCAATAATAAATGTCTTAAAGCTCCTACTTCTTGCCTCTTTTTGGCTTGCTTCTCCACCTTGAGTAATATGTTTTGATCTTTTTCCATTGCTTATTTATAGGCAAAGATGCCATGAAAAAATAAGCAAATGCACATGGGTAGGTGAGAAGAGTCAATAATAGTAGATTGACATAAAATTGGGGTGTGACATAAATAACTATACCAACAACTGTGGTACAAGAAGACCCAGAATTGTGGGGGGATGATGCAAAAGAGTTCAAGCCAGAGGGTCTTCCGAAGGAATCTCAAAGGCAACCAAAGCTCAATCAATATATCTCCCCTTCGGATGGGGTCCAAGAATATGCATTGGACAAAACTTTGGCTTAGATGGAAGTAAAATTGGCTTTATCCTTGATTCTGCAGAACTTCTCCTTTTAGCATTCCCCATTCAAACAAAAAAAGTTTAAAGTGAGAAACATCATTTTAAACTTATCTTATGCTTTAAGTTTTAATTAGAATTTACAGTAATACTTACAGATTATTTATAAAAAGAGACTATTGACAATAAAAATTGAATACATGCTTTATAAATAAAATATTTTAATTTTTATCAGTTAAATCAATCAATGTTAATAACAATAAATTGTTAAATGTAAAATTTTTCCTATGAGATTAATTATTAATATTTTGGCAAAATATGTATATTATCTGTGGGTTGTGTCTCTAGTTAATAAATTTTAAAAAATATACAGGGAAATGCCAACTTCTTTACATTTTTTGCAGAGATTAACAATTTCTCAATAAGTTTTTATTGATAAAATACTTCTTATTATTCAATTTATAGAGAGATTCTATAAAGAGTTCTATACCTCTGAAAAGGTTTTCGTTCTTTACAGAGAGAGACGTTGATATTTTTTTTACCATTAAATGTATTTTGAAATTTTACTTTAATAATTAAAAAATTAAATTAAGTGAAGGATCTAATTTCACAAAATTCTTAAGAATTTTTTTTATCATGTATAGTTTAATTACTCCGTGTAATATTTAGCATAAGCTTATTAATTAATATATAGTATGCAATGAATAAAAAATTAGGATGTACTTAGTTTTAGTACATTATACAAAATAATCCCCAAAAATATACTATTTGAAGCTCTAGTCTAATAATACTATTTTGAGTGTCTAGGATGCTTCTATTATTATGTAAGCATCTTGTAATTAACATATGAGGCCTTCCAAAAATTTAAACTATGATAAATTTCGTAAAATATAAATTTCATTTATTCAATTCCGTTTTGACATCTAAGATTGAATGTTAGTCGATCTTAATTCGTAATAGGATCAAAAGTTCAATTTTAATTCAGATTTAAATGTGAGTCTCAAATTATTATTTTTATTATCCGATATTCGGACTTATATATAATCAAGTCTCATTGTGATAATCGATAGTATGCTCTTGTTGCTGATGATTATAACCATAACTTTTTCTGTAATTTGATTCAAGTGACCATCATTCTGCATTAGATTTTCTGGAGATGCAAAGGAGTTCAAACCAGAAAGGTTTTCTGGAGGAGTTTCGAGGACCACCAAAGGTCAAGTTTCATTCCTCCCATCGGATGGGGTTCTAGAATATGCGTTGGCCAAAACTTTTCAATGTTGGAAGCAAAGATGGTTTTGTCAATGATTCTACAACGTTTCTGGTTGGAGCGTTCCCCAGCACATGCTCATGCTCCAATCACTGTCATTACTCTTTAGCGACGATATGGAGCTAATATTATTTTACGTAAACTGTAGATTGAAAAAATAAGAAGCTCTCGTTGCGAAGTTTTTGTAGAATACACTTCTGACAAGCTTATATATATATATATATATATATATATATATATATATATATATATATATATATATATATATATTTACATTTATAACATTTTGTTGAGGAAGACCTCTTTTAGATTCTATTAAATGTTTGATTATTCTAAACTTATATAGTTGAATTGGCTTCTTTGATTCAGCTCTAAAAGAAATTGTATTTCTTTTTACAAGAGATATAACATGAAATATGATATATGACAATTTTGTCTAAAAATTTTTTTAAAAAAATAATTTTATCTATTGTTAATAGATAATTTTTTTATCTATTAATGACATTTAAATTATGACACGTAATAAAAATAATATTTTTTAAATTATTTTTATTATGTGTCACAATTTAAATACTGTTTATGGATAAAAAATTATCTACAGACAGTAAATCAAATACTAATTCAATTTTAAATACTTAAATATATTTATATTTAATATACTAGTATTTAAAATATATATTTAGAGCCATTAAATGCCTCCATTTTGATATTATGGTCAGGGGTGTATTAAGGCTAAACCCAAAATTAAATCTCTTCGATAGGCTATCTTAAGGTGCTTCCTCACCTTGATGCATTAAAAGTGCTCCCTAAAAAAATAAAACTCAGAATGATTAAGATATATGCATCCCTTTTGCTTCTTGTACCATATAAAAAATATTGCATATTTTATTTTGACATCTTTTAACTGTCATATCAAATATAAAAAGCTCCGATGCTATGATATTAAATCCAAGAAACCTACATTGCTAGTGAGAATTGGAAAGGAATAAAATCATATATAAGGGTTATGATACGGACTATTAGAACTCTTACATTAACTTTGCAAACAGATCAGGCATAAAAGAGTTTTATACAGATTATACTAAAACTTTATAGTAAAGTGATTGTTCAGTTTTATTTAACCTTGGGAAGGTCGAGATGGCCTTAAAAACTTTTTTAAAAAAAAATTGTTATTTTGGCAAGAGGTATTGACTAAACCAGAGATCACTCAGAAGATCAATCACTTATGTTACTCCAGACAATGACAAGCATAATCATAGAGCAAGACCAAGGTCCGCTTGTAAAGGAGCAACAGAAAGTGGAGTTATTCTTAAGGGTGACAAACATAATGAAAGGTTTGCATTTATGCAATCATGAGGAGATGGAAAATGTTTCTCTCATTATTTCAAACAATGTTAATTCATAAGTACAAGAGATTTGCTTTTAAAATAAGTTCGTCATGAGTACTCGTAATGCAAATTTTGGATATTGAAATTACTATTTCGCCTTTAAAAACTTGTTTCTGTATAGCACAATCATTTTTGAGCTATGGCCAAACCTGTCACAGAGATTAACTTTAGAGGTTATTATGGTGCCACTGCTCCATCACAGTACTCTTATTTTGCAGACATGGAAGATTGTCTACGAGAGATAAAATTGTCAATCTCATCATCAAGTGCCAACCAGAGTTTTCCATCATCTCATCTCTAGTGATGGGAAAAGACACAGTATGATAATGAACAAGTAAATAAGTAAAATTTACAAGCTTAATTGTATTTCTGCAAAGCAGTAATATTGTATACAATAAGGAACACAATTAATAATTACTTAAGGGTTGAGATATTTTTATGGGTTTTTTTTCTTTCCCTAAAGTTCTCCAGACGCAAATAAAGAAAATTGTGAAAAAGAATATACTGCATGCATGTTATGATACAACAAAGGATTATTTTACTTTCCTTGTAAGTCAATTTGCAGGAAGCTGCTTTGTGTGTGTATATATGTATTCGCTGTCTGCAAAAATAATACTTTGAATGAGTTAGTCCCCAGAAATACAAAATTGTTGCAAATTAGTTTCGCTGTTAACTTCCTAACATTTTTTTATATAAAAAAGATGAAGTCGGACATTATAAAGCTGCTTGATAAATGATTCATACTCACATGGCAAAGAATCGAGAAAAAATTGAGTTTTAAAGGTGTATAACACAAATCATCTATTTAGCAGTGCAAAGCTATTGGGAATTTTGTGTCATACACTCTAAAAACATTTCGTTTCTTCTAGGTTCACTGTCACATGAGCATGGGTTATTTGTCAAGTCACATTATAATGTTCTACATTAGCTTTTTTGGATGGAAAATGTGAAAGAGTCAACCAGGTACCAATTTGCAATGATGGTGTATTTTTTGGGAACCATTTCGTATATTTACTCCTCAGATGTCTATGTTACTTAGCTCCGTCTTGGGATGCACTTTATTGATTTGCTCGAAATTCTTGAAATGAAGATGCTCAAACTTCATGGCTTTCCTCCTTATATTATGACAACTTCTCAATAATAATGTCATTGGCACTTACGCAATCCGTTGAAGATTATATGCCACCATATCCTCAAGAGCTAAACTATACATGGTCTGAGGAAGGGATCGGAGATTTTGAATTGCAAGATTGGCTTTCTCTTTTGCTAACTCTCGTGCTCTTTCAATGCCCTCGCAACTCTTAACCAATTCAATGGCCTCATCAAGTGAACCAGTCTCACTAAATTCAGACTCAATGATATCTCTCAATTTCAGTTCTTTCTCCAATGCAAAAATTACAGGTGCAGTCAAGTTACCTTTGGCGAGATCACTGCCAGCAGGCTTTCCTAGTTGCTCCGCAGATTGTGTGAAATCCAATATGTCATCCACAACTTGGAAGGACAGACCAAGATTTTTTCCAAATTCAAACATTTTCTCAGTGATGCTGCCGTTGGTGCCACTAAAAATTGCAGCTCCTTTTGTACTGGCAGCAATTAAAGATGCTGTTTTATAGTAGCTCTTCATTAGATACTCCTCGAGTTGAACATCACAATCGAACAAGCTAGAAGCCTGCTTTATTTCTCCACTTGCAAAATCTTTAATCACCTGTCACATAAACAGGGTTAAAAAAAAATTCTGTATACAACCAATAGAAAAAACATAAAAGCTTCAAATTGAAATTATGTAGCTCTTTATACCCTTTATGAAACCACTGGCTTCAAGTGCATTAATCAATGTATGAATGACAGCTTTAACCATGCAAGTAAAAGGTGAAGGCATTTTGGACAGTATGATGATGGAACTCACTTGACTGATAAGTTTAATGACCTCAATGTTTTCAAGGTTGGCAAGATACCATGATGACTGTGCAAACATGAAGTCTCCAGCCAATACTGCCACTCTTGTTCCATACAGTTGATGAACAGTTTCCTTTCCTACAGAAAGACAGCATCAATATTGAGTTCAAATGGAGGGAAAATGAAACCAGAAAAGGAGTAAATCTAGACAGACACTGACACAACAAAATTTATAGTGTTTAAATGCAATTTGTATTTGTTGTATATGATACGGGTGTCATACACATTTCGGATACGATATGGCTCCTATTTTAAGTATCGATGCTTGAAAGATCCAGAGGAACCAGAAAAGAACAGAATGCAAAATAGCACTCATAAAAAAAAAAACTCAAAAAGCCTTCTTTGTATTTAAACATTCCTTGAAAAAGGTGACTGGTGACTTTGGCATAATACCTGACAGACATCTCATGATTCATATGAAGAGGATTCTTCAATTTTTAATAATTCAATCTAAGTGTTCTACTACAGAATCCAACAAGAAGTTCATAAGGCACGTGGTGTCTACATCCAACAAATCATGGCTGAAATCAAAAATATAATTCTAATCCAAGAAATAAAAGAATATTTCACATGGAAAATTGGAAGAAACTTATTGCCCCACCCAGTTGCCAGGGGTTTCATTTACTGCAGAAACTATGTATACAAACAGTAGCATCTTCCCGACATGATTCTTATCCTAGTATTTTTCAAACTTGTATAAATTAAATAAGTAGTATAATAGTAAATGATATCCCAAGAAAAATGAGACGGGGGTTTTCCAGAAAATTGCTCCCTATCCAACTATACAGATAACTGCTATATATAATAACCCAATCTCTAATGATAATTGCTAAATTCATGAGTCCCACGTCTAGTAAATAGGGGTTTTAAGCATGCAATACAAACAATAACAAGAAGAAAGACAAGTCTTTTGGATTAAGTACACCTAGTTATAGATTGAATGGTTAACTTAGTACATGTAATGCTAATATCTGTCCGACAAGAATATTTGATGAACCTTTTTCTCCCAGTTTTCACATGAGAAAAAATTCATGAGCACATACAATATCGAGAAAACCAGTATCTTTTAGTTGATGATTCTACTCTATAGGATAACACTAGCAATCAATCCAAGGAGATCTTGCTTGCCAAGATCCTATATTGATCTGCAGTCTGCTATACTTGTGTTAAGAGAGGGAATATGAGGAGTTACAGGCCATGTTACTAATCATAATCATAATGAACTTCTGAGAGACCTGCTCATCGGGTATCTTAATACAGGGTTTTTGTGTGGGGCAGGGTGGAGGAAATTCGGGCAGGGATTAGTTCATCAGATTGAAAAATGAATCTTAGTTTTTTCTTCCCTCCCTGCTATTTAATAAGTCTCTTTTCCTTTCATTCTCCCTCTTCATAGAAGAATTTTAAATATGAAAATGCAGGCATCGTCTTATGACACGAAAATTAAATAGTCAATTCTTAAGTTACATAGGTCTGAAGCAGACTAAAGGTTTTTCCAGTAAAATTGCCTAACAAAATGCAAAACCCAAGCATCACTGCTTTGACACAAACGTAAGGTGTAAAGGAAATTCTTAATAAAATAAACAGTAACATGGCTGTTGCAGCTTAAAACCAAAAGAAACCCAATAAAATACATCTAAAGAGGAAATTCACAGCATCCATCAAGTTGAAGAGGATATATAAATACATCTAGAAAGACATCACTAAACTAATACAAATTCTTCTAAATAAAAATTTAAGGCCTACCTCTCCGCAGGTTACTCTCATCTAATACATCATCATGTATCAAACTTGCAGTATGAATCATCTCAATAATCTCTGCTAATCGCCGATGCTTTACAGTAAGATCACTGGAATAATAAATTTCAAAGTAAAGCTTTAAACTTGTTATTATCATATAGTGCGTAGAACTATTTGGATAAGCAAAGTGTGCCTGTGTGTGTGTATGCAAAAGCGCGCATGGGGGAAAGAGAGAGAGAATGTTCTATACTAACTTCAACCCAACTAGCTCTGCTGTCGCTCTTGACACCAAGAACACCAGAGCTGGCCTCATCCTTTTCCCACCAGCACTAAAAATCTGCGCTGCTGCAGATGTTAAAACTGGGTTTTCTGCGCCAACAATCTACCAGAGCATTTTCATCAGATACATTGAAAAATGAGGCACTAAAAGTCTAACACGTATAGTTTATAAGTAGAAAAGAAACTATTAGACAGGCAGGTACAGCGGGCAATCAGAAAAATCAGGTCTTAGCACCAATTGACTGATTCAGCATTCAACTTCCTTTTAAATAGGTAGCACCGAATTAGAAGCCAAGAATACAAATAAGGATGCTACATGATGTAAGTCTAATAAGTTAATTATGGCTTCAGTAATGGAAATTAGAAACCAATCCAACAGAACTGAAATTAGACTCTAATTTTATGATTTCAATATGTTCAATGAAAGTTAACAACAATAACCCACAAGCTTGTGGAGTGAGCTCAGTCACAAGCAAAAGCCCCAAGCGAAAACAGTTGTGGGGAAGGGAACGTTCAGTAATTCGAGTGACTAAGTGTAGGGATATTTATATCACCAAAAAAAAAAAAAAAAAGCTAACAACAACAAGTAGCATAGCCGCAGAGGAAGGCAGGAGTTGAGTCAATGAACAAGTAATAACATTCAAGTGCTAATGGACATTGGAAAACTGGCTTGTGTCTAAAAATGCCCCACGTGTCATTCTGTTAAAAGTTCACATTTATCTGCAGAACTGTTTAACAATCCAAGACTTCACCTGACTGAAGAGGAACAATTATAATTTACTATCAGTATACAGAAGCACTCCCCAAAGCACTACTCACCGATAGAAGATTTTTGTTGAGCAATTGGAGGTCATCTGCGACCACTTCAAACAATTTTGTCGGCGAAATGGGACTTTCTTGATTATTCTTCAACTCCAATCCTGCTGGAAGGCCTTGGGTTTCCCCTATGTAAACCAAAACACTTAATGTCTAGTTTCACTGCTCGAATAAGACTCACTAATAGCTTTATTCATTCAAACAAAGAGACAGAGTAATCTGAACCAATTCTATTACCATTTATCGTAGTCCCTTCAGCCTTCATCGAAGAAAATCGACATTGCGTGGGACCCCGTTTGCAACAAACCGATTTACGAGCTCCACAACCTCTGCTCCAACCTCTAAAATTCAACTTTGCATGATTTCGCACTGAATAGCGGTCAAATGAAGCATTGGAGGAGCACCCACAAGCAACCAAATTTTTCCCAGTAAAATCAAGGCCTTGGCTTGTTACTGACATCATTCTGAAACGGAACCAGAATCGAAAACAAGCAAGTTCCACTTCAAAATCAGAAACCCTGATGGGAAATAAGCTTAATTTTCCACAAACACCCAACAAGCGATGGTCATTGTCGCAGAAGCTTATGACTCAGAGTTTTAATGGACAACAGAAGGATATAAAACTAGAAAGAAAAAAAGGTGTCGATTAACTGAGCGGACGAAGAGAGCCCACATAGGAGTAAGACTTTGTGTGTCTCTTATCGGTTGGAGAACGTTATATCTGTAATCCATGGCTCTTGCTTGGATAGCGTGTTCTACGGTTTATTTAAGAGAGGCTAGCATTTATGTGGCATTGGTATATGTGGCTAACATTTCTCATATGTCCGTCCCAAAATAAGAAAAGCATTTACCACGGTTGGACTCGCCTCCATCCCCCAAAAAAGGAAGAGAATTTATCATGATTGGACCCACATCTATCTCCCGCGTTTCAGTCTGATTTCAATAGGTTGTTCCAGGACAATGAGAAAATCTAGCCAGTTGAGTTTTGATTTCTTATAGCGAGGATTAATGGCATAGTGATTAAGGTCAATCCATTGCCACTCACTCAGTCACTTTTATAAGAAAAGTTTAAAGCACTTGTGCTGAGGTAATGACCCTTCCATAACATCTAAGTAAAATTAAAATTATATTTAATTACACTTTTGATTTTTTTTAATAGTGTGTTAATTTAGTATTTTATAATTTATAATATAAATTTAATTTTTCAAATATTAATAAATAAATAAATAAAATTTTAACTCTTAATATATCACTATACTATATATGTTAAAATTGAAGATACACACTAGAACACACTAGAAATGTAGATACAAAATGGTTATTACAGTGGTTAGATCTAAATTTAGACTCCTAAAAATAATTATATTCAAACGTAAATTTATCAACAATAAATTTATTGATAGAGAGTCTCAAACATTGTAGATTATCAGTAAAATAAATAATGTACTTACCCTTTTGACTTTTTTATTAAAATTAAAAAAATTAAATTTATATTATAAATTATAAAAAAAACATATCTTTAAAAATAAAAGATTAAAGTACAATTAAATCTTAAAATTATGAAACATGCAGGAAGAATAAGTTTGTATTGACTGTAAAATCCCCTTTGTTTTCGTTGATTAATTATTCAAAGTCAACTATAAGTTCTCAGTTTGTTTGATTTTATTTTTTTTAATTGTATTTAAAATTTATATTTAAAAAAAATCATTTAATAAATTTTTAAAAAAATATGTTGTTTTTTATTTTTATGTGTTTTGAAAACAAAACAAAAAAATAAAAACAACTCTCATTTATTTTATTTTTTTGTTTTTTTATGTTTTTAAAATAATTTATTTTTAAAATTTGTTTCAAAATAAAAAAAATAAAGACATATTTGATTCTGTTTTTATTTTTTTTTGTTTAATTTTTAAAAAAAATTATGTTCAAAAATTATTCTTCAGAATAAAAAAAATTCATTTAATAAACTATTTTAAAAATGTTATTTTTTATTTTTGTATATTTTGAAAATAAAAATGGAAAGTAAAAATAAATTTTCTTTATTTTTTATTTTTTATTTTAAAAATAATTGAAAACAGAAAATAATTTTAAAACACAGAAAATAAACATATCCTAATTTTTAAATAAGTTTTTTTTATTTTAAAAATAACTAAAAATAAAAAGCCGTTTTTAAAAACAGTTACCAAAGCCTTAAATCCCAGAGCAATTGTACTATTCCTTCTTTCTTTTCACCCACAATCAGTGACGCTTCTGAGAAACTAGTAATGGCACTGAGAGACAGTCAAGAAAGGGCGAAATTTGAGTTGGTTCAACATGGCAAATGTGAATAACCCACTGGTGCAGAATAAGAACTCACTTAAATACAGGTACATTTACCATAAAACTACATATGGAACAATCGAAATGCATCAGCAAATCTAGCCCTTGTTTGCTATTCCAATGGCTATGCATAAATGCAGTTGCCATAACCTGCAATTCCAAATCACATAACAGAAATCAAAATCCCATTTAGCACAAAGACATAAAAAATGCACACATTCGTTTCATACCAATTCTTTATTCACGAAGAAAGTAATTTAGATTAGAACTAAACCAAGTGATATTTGAATTTTCTTCTACAACAGTAATATGAGAAGAGAGCTAACCGTCAAATAAGATATTGTGAGAAGAGAGTTAAATATAGAACACTCACCATTTGGTAGGAGAGAAAAAGTTTTAAATTCCTAAAAATTTTAATTTGAAAATAAAAAATTGATTTGTTTAGTATTAAAATAAAAATCATAATTTCTGACAAATTTCAATTTTTGAAAATAATTTTTAAATATAGATTCTCAAAAAAAAAATTATTATGGAGGGGTGAGAATTGGTGATTCTATGAAAGTAGAAATTTTTATTAAGAGTGAAATAATAATTTTATCCTTCAATAATTAATGTAAAAAAATTTTATAAAAATAAATTTAATTGTTAACTTTTTAATAATTTTAAAATTAATATAAATCTAATAAATTATTAACAATAATTTATTTTATTCTTTGTTAAAAAAATAAACAAACAAACAAAATTTTTTTTAAAAAAAATAGATAAGAATATTTTTTAAAAATGTACAATTTTTTTAAAAAAAACGTAATATAATCAAATACAGAAACGAAGATTTAAAAAAAATATTATTTAAATATTTTTAACAATTTTAAAATTTAATCAAACATATTTTATATATTTTTATAAAATATTATTTTCATCAATTATGTTTTTTAAAATATATAATTTATAAAAATAAAAAATTTAATCGTATATCAAACGCATTGAGTGTTACAATGAAAAGCTTCACTTGAGTTTTTCTATCCTTAAATATTTATCTTTATCTAGAAATATGTTTCATTTTGTCTGACAAATAAAAAAAGCTCTAAATAAAGATTCAAATCCAAGGGTGAAAAAAGCTCAACGGGTGAAGTCAAGTTTTTCATAACAACACCTAACAATTAAGGACGAGTTTACAGAGTGTTTGAGCACTATATGGTGGGATCATGTTGAGATTTGTGTATATTTATAGTATGCACAAATTTCTACAAAATCCTGCCAATCTAACCATGAGAGAACTTGACCTCATGAGAGGTCACGCTCTCTATAGATTTACTCAACAACTAATTACAACAAGACAAGAAAAAAGTATTTATCTTTATTCTCACATGACAATTGTGTCACATGAGAAGACCAAAATCTATCCAAATGTGCAATAGCATGACTTACTTGGATCAGTGACAACAATGAGGCCAGATCCCCTGAAGTCACAGTTCCAGTGGTTCTTTCCCTTAGACTGAAAATAGAGATTCATTGCTATGGAGGCATGGTTTATGAGATTATCAGGGTTGAAGCAGGGGCAGCCTCTCTGTAGAACCCGGCAATCAACATGAGAGCAGGCATAATTGATGTTAGCCAAAAGGGTTGCCTGGTCTGATGAAGGCTTAGCCACACACCAAGTTCTCTGTGATTTCATCACATCAACATTCCCAGATCAGCAGGAAAACCATCAAATACCAGGTCAATTTGCAGAGAAAAAGACTAGTAAACCTACATCTAAATCAATAAGTCCCATTTATTTATTAAATATTAATTTTCTCATCAAATTTATCCTATAAAGTATTTTACAGGATTCAAATTCATACATATCCCTTGACATGTAATATGACACAGATAATTCCATGTGGTTCTTTTGAAGAAAACATTGAGGAAACTTTTAAAGATAAAGGATGAAAATGTAACAATAAAGATTAAGAGACAAGAGTGAAACTATATACAAATTTAAAGGACAAAAAATATGTTTTAACCAAATTTCTTTCATGGGACCTACGGATTTTGGTAATTAGTTACCTGTCCATTAACCATTGTCAGATTCCCTCCTGTAGATGAAAAGAGAAAACAGGAAAGAGAAGTTTAGCTTGCGAGTTCGTAATTCTGTACATTTAAATGGTAGCTCACCTAAGATTCCTGACATTAATAACACTGCAACAATATAACGAGGCTAATACAACTCAATGCTACTTGAAATATAAACGTAGAATTTTAGGGAAGATTTTCAATTATAGCATTAGAATCTTCTAAGAATTATGAAAAACCAAGTATAGATCTGAAAGCAGACGCTAAATTAAAATCATTTTGAGTAATGAAGCTTGTCATTTGAAGCTCAAACTGCTGAAAAATGGCTCTGCAAAGCTCAATGGAAAAGTATAACATTATGCAGGAAACAGACTGATCCAATTGTGACAAACCATCAAGGATTCTTGATAAACCCAACAAATTTGCCACCAATTTGATTAACTTCTAATTATCATTGAACAATAAAACCCAAACTAAGACCAAAATTAAAAAAGAAAAAAGAAAAAAGAAAAACCATTAAATTCTTTATAAACCCAACAGATTTTGGCACCAATTTTATTAACTCCTCATTATCATCGAACAACACAACCCAAAATGTGACCAAAATTAAAAAACCCCAGTTTGAACAAAGCTAAACCAGAAAAGAGTAAAGGTTAAAAACCCATCATTTGAAAGATGAAATGTACCTGTAATGAGGGATAAAAGCAGGAGGAAAAGGAGAGCATCCACTTTAGCCATTGCTAATCTGTTATGCTGTACTACCAGTACTGGACTATACTGATACTGATACTGCTACTGAATGATATGAATCTGACGATTAAAGGAAAATGAGGAAGAAAGAGAAAGAAAATAATGACTGGGAGTGGGGTTTGAGGGGTAGAAAGATGATGCCTTTTTAAAGAAATGGAGGAGCAGATGAAAAGGTCTGCATGATAACGGATATATCAACAGCAAGTAGAAACAGAGAGACGTTAAGAGGTAGGGAATCTCACGGAGCAAAAGGTCACAGTACTGAAAAGGCTCCCAGTGGGGACGCCCATGTGATGTGACTTGTGTGCTAGTGGCAGTGGCGGTGTCGTTTCGCTTCTCGCTTCCCCATTGGATCGTTCTTTGATAAACTCTAAAAAGTTATTGGAAATGGGAAAGCCATTGTGATTTGGGTTAATGGCAGTGATATTCCACCTTAAATCCTTAAATAACATTAATGGGCAGAGTTCCAGCAGCTAGAAGAACTAATGGTAGTGGGCCGTGTTAGTCTCTCAATAATTGAAGTTTCATTACTCCATAATGATAGAGCTTTTTTGCGTAAAGATGATTTATGGTTGAAAATTACTCACAAAATTGTCTACCAATAAACATATTTGAATTTTACGGTTAAAAATTTTTTACCACGACAGAAGTCCGAATTACAAAAAAAATATTTGTAAAAAGAACGGCTTCAATATTGTTAATAAAATTAGTTATAAACTCAAAAAATATAAAAATATTTATATCAAGACTAAAATTTTTTTACTAATATAAAAATTTATTGGCAAGATTAGATAACCTATATAAAATTATTAGCCATGTGACTATTACACACAAAATACTTAAAATTTAAATTATTTTAATATAAATTTTATATTATGAATTAAAAAATTAAAGAATTTTTTAATTTAGGTAATTTCTTTAAATTTTTATTAAAACTTTTAACAATATATACTATTATATTCAAACAATAGAGAGTAAAAAATATATTAAATTTAGTATTGTATTTTGTTCTTTTTTAAAAGAAAATTTGATTTAGAAAAATTGATACTGCATGAATGATGCAGTATTCTTTAAAATATTACCTACAAATGGGTCATTTTTTAATAAAAATTTATGAGACATTATATTATATTATCTAGAAATTAGACAAAAAGAGTTTACAAACTATTTTACCTCTCACTTGTGAAGACAATATCAGCATATCACCCGAATAAAAACTACTAAAAATTACTCCCCTTTTTAAATTTTTTTAAATTTGTACTTATATTTCTCTAATTTTAATTTGTTTGAAAAAATTTCATCTATTAATAAAATTGTTAACAAAACTATTATCCTATGCATATTTTTTTTAAAAAAAATTATAATAATTAAATTTAGTATAGTACATATTACTAAAAAATTATATCAGTATTTAGAATTTAAAAATTAGAAAAGCTAGTGTAAGTTTTTGTTTTTTAATTAGAGAAAATATGAGTGTGTGTTTTATAAATTTTAGAAAATGTTGTAGTTATACAATAAAATTAAAATAAATATGAATATAAATTTCAAAAATCTTAAATAAAGAAGGTGTTTGATATATTGTGATATCAAATCTAATAATATCTTAAATACCATGATATAAGATATTATATATGGTATTTATGATCATTAGGTTAATATGACAAATAAAAATTATCATAAAAAATATATATGTTATAAAAATTAATAAAGATAAAAGTATTGTGATGCTGAAGATTTATTTTTTTGTGCATACGAGGGCTAAGCCCGAAAACTAAAGAGGACAAAATTGGGGAAAAGCAATCCCAGCTAGATCTTCCAAGAGTATTTGACTGCAACAACGAGGAGGCCTAAAAAAAATTCATGCAAACCGCCAGCGTTGATTGGAAGTCAGATTAATACCTGCATTTGCTCTGAAGAAGTCAGATTGCGAATAGTATTTAGATCGATAGAGTTGAGCCAAAAACGAATTTGAAGCTGTTGCCAACCTCCAAGCAGTTTTACCCCAAAAAGTTACCCTGGAAGCTTTAAGATCATGAATGCCCAAGTCCCTTTCTTTCTTGCGCCTGCACAAATTAGCCCATTTAGTCCAACACATACGTTTTCCAAAATCAGACTAGCCCACTAGAATTGCCTCATTGAACTTGTAATTTCTATACAAAACTTTGTAAGTCATAAATTTACATAAATGTAATAAATTAAAAACAAAAGTTTAAAAAATATACGTACAGCCATGTACTTGATGAACATAATCACTAAATATAAATAAGAATAGAGATAATTTGTTTAATATATTCTAAATCTTGATCTCTATATTTGATAGAGAATTACAAGATTTTTTTTATAGATTAGAGACTCTTATATCAAAAAAATATTTTCGGAGTATTTCACTAAATTTTTTTTTTATAAAGAGGAGTATTTATAATTGATGAATAGTTGTCATAACTACCATATAAATTTTCACATAGAGACACTTTTTGATATAAAGTTACATTTTCATATAGAATCACATTTTCATATAAGAAGATAACTTTTGTATAAAAATGGTCCATATATATTTTTTAACATAATTAACATTTTCTCACTTGTCCCATTGAACACTCAATTCAATATTGACACATCTTTAAAATCTCATACGGATGCAATATCCCTATACCCAAACAAGAAAATTTAAATTGTATGAATCATTGTAGTAAACCCTTTTAGAACAAGTATTATCTTCCATGTATCACAATGCAACTAAATTCTTTTGAATGAGAACCATATATGATACATATCTTTTTGAATGAACTTCCAAATACTTATTTAGGGTCACAAAAACATACATTGTCATTTAAAACTTTATGTATACAACTAAATAAGAGAAGACAAATATAACTTAATGGAGTTTTTTAAATCGACAAAATGCGATACTAAACATAAGGGCATCTCAATTATATAAGATTACGTAATAAAATTAAGTCTTATATGTTCAACAAGTTCCTTATAAGTAACATGTGGTAAATTTTTTGTCAAGGGATCTACAATTATCAGTTTAATACTTATGTGTTCTATAACCACATTGTTTGCTTTAATATGTTCTCTAATAGCTAAATTTTTAATGTTGATGTGCTTACTACTATTTTTGTTCTTATTATCCTTGTCCAAAAACACTGATGCAAAATCATAACAGTAAATCTTTAATGACTTGGCAATTGTGTTAACAATTACAAGCTCAAAAACTCTTCAACCATATAGCTTGTGATGTTACTTCAAAGCATGATACAAATTATGCTTCAATTGTATAAATAGTAATTAAATATTGTTTTATACTTTTTCAAGAAATGACCCCTCAAGTAATAAATAAAACATATCATGATATTAACTTTTTTTAATAAAGGTAACCAACAAAGTAAAAGTCTAATTATCCAACCACTTCTAAATAGTTAGATAGTCTATATATAAGCTTGTATTTTTTAATTTCTTAAAAATATCACATAACTTTCTTTACATTTTTCTAATAGTCCAAATCATGATTACTTTAATATCTTCCTAACATTTCAACTATATATGTAAAGTCAAATCTTATGTGAACCTAAGCATACATTAAAATTTTAACTGGAGAAGTATAAGGAATGTTTTTATGTTCTCTCTCTAAAATACTTGAGTTTTGTTCCAAATTAAATTTGTCATCTTTGACAACATGTGCACCATTGGACGAACAATTCTTTATGTGAAATCTCTCAAAAACTTTATTGATACATGGTTTTTAAGGCAATCTTAATATCATTCAGGATCTGTCTCTCGTAATTTTTATGCATATGACATAAAAGGTTTTACCTATCTCTTTCATATCAAATTGCTATGAAAGAAATCACTTAAACTCATGAAGTAAGCTCAAATTCCTTGAAGCAAGTAAGAGATCATCTACATATAGAATCAAAAAATTTATTTTACTCACACTAACTTTATGGTATATACATTGATCCATAAATAATATTATGAAATTTAAAATACTATTAATGGGAGGCTTGTTTTAATTCATATATAGATTTCTTAAATTTGCAAGTTAAGTGATCATTGCTCTTTGAAATAAAAACTTCTGGTTATTTTATATAAACTTCTTCTTTTAGATCTTCATTGAGAAATAATGTTTTTACATTCATTCGATATAACTCTATATCAAAATGAACTACTAATGTCATGATTATCCAAAATGAAGTCTTATTATAAACAAGAGAAAATGTATTGTGATAATTAATTCATTTTTGTTGAGTGAATTCTTTGGGTTCAAGTCTTGCCTTATATATTTTAATATTGCCTAAAGAGTCTCTCTGGTTCTAAAAACTCACTTATAGCTAATGGCATTTCCCCTTTTAAGCAATTTGATCAGATCTCATAGTTGATTGTTAGCCATAAAATTTGGTTTATCTTTCATGGCATCATACCATAATATGGATTTATTTCCACTCATAGGTTGTGAAAACACGATAAAGTCATATTCAACACCAATGTCTATGTCAGATTCCTGTAGATACACAACATAATTTAAAGAAATTGTAATTTTTTGACTCTTGAAGATCTTCTTAATATTACATCAACATCTTCAATTTAAAAATTTTGAGTAGCTAGATTTACAAGGATGTCCTCATGATTAAGTTTTTTTTTAAATATTGGTTGTTCTTGAGTAATCAAATCCTAATGATTATCAAGAAAAACAACCATTCAAAGATGTGGTAATAGATTCAACTTCATTATGTTCCTTAAAAAACTAAGTTTGAGAAATACTACTCTCATTAATATAATCATTTTCAAGAAATCGTAAATTCTTAGATTCTATAATTCTTGTTGTACGATATGGATAGTAAAATCTATATACATTAAACTTTTCAGCATAACCAATGAAATATTCACTGACTGTTCTTGTCTAACTGTGTCTCATGTGAATCATAAACTCTAACTTCAACTAGGTATCCCTAAATATGTACGTCTTAAACTAGGTTTCTAACTTTTTCATAGTTCAAATGGTGTTTTTTGAACCATCTTGATTGGAACCCTATTTAGTACATATGTCACAATTTTTAGAGTTTCACTCCACAAAGACAATAGGAGATTAGAGTTACTAATCATACTTCTCACCATGTCCATTAATGTTCAGTTTCTCATTTCAGTCACATTATTCTGTGATGGTGAGTTAGGTATTGTATATTGTGCCATAATACCTTGTTCCTTATGGAACCTTGCAAATAGACGCAATAACTATCATTTTTTAATGTACTTTCCATAAAATTCATCACATCTATCTGACCACACGATTTTAATTTGTTTACCTAATTGTTTCTCTAATTTTGCTTTAGAGACCTTAAAAGCATATAGTACTTTACTCTTATCATAAAATAAGTAGAGATACATACATAGTGAATAGTTTTCAATAAAGATAATTGAATTTTTTTTTATCATTAAAGCACAAATCATAAGATCTTGAAATATTAGTGTGTATAATTTCTAATATATTAGAACTCCTCCTATCGCTTTCTTGGACTTGTTAATTTTCTTTCCTTTAATGCAATCTAAAAAAGTACCAAAATTAATAAAGTTAAGAGTTTCAAAAACTCCATAATTTACTAATATCTTAATTCTATCAATGGAGATATGATGTAATATCCTATGCCATAACATAGAGGATTTCTTATTTATAATACTACCCTTAATGTCAATATTATTACCATACATAATAGTAAGGCTGCAATCAAGGGTATAATTTAATTGAAATTTAAACAATCCATAATCCAGAATATCATTACCAACAAGAATATTGTCTTTATACAAACATTAGGTATTATTAATGAAATTGAAACTAAAACCACAAGGTAAAAGTCTTGAAATTAAATTAAGGTTTCTTGAAAAAGATGGAACATAAAATATTTTTTCAAAGTTTAATACAAAGCCATAATCAAGTACAAGTCTATAGGTTTTAACTACCTCTACATGTGGACGCGTCTTATTTCCTGAATAGATAGAACATTCACTTTTGATTGATTTTCTTTGTTTTATAAATCCTTCCATGGTATTAGAAACATGAATTGTAGAATTAGAATCAATCCGCCAAATGTTATATGAAACATGAATCATATTAAATTCAAAACACAATAAGGAGATCTGATTACCTTTCTTTTTAAGTTAATGCTTGAATTTGGGACAAATCTTCTATATATGTCTTTTTTTTTTACAAAATAAGCATTTAACATCGCCACTTATTAACTTGATTAAGAGGCGTTTTACCCTTCTGTAATAACCGTAAATTTAACGAGAAAGTTGAACTAAAGAAATTTAGAATAAAAGAGATAATTTTGGAAAATGGAGATTTTAATAAAGGAAAATGTGGAATTTAAGAGAGGATTTCGAAAATGGAGTTAGGACCCAGTGAAAATAAGTTATTATTTACATGGATTAGATAATTATAAAAGTAATGTTAAGAAATTTACGTTTCGGGGCAAAAATACAATTTTTTAAAAGTTTTGAGATTAATATGTAAATAAGAAAAATTTACAAGGACCTCCCGCTAAAATTGAAATATTGCAGAAAGGTCCCCCGAGATATTTTAAGGGCCTCAACCACTCCGGAAGCGGTCATTTGCAGATTTTTCCATCTCTCTTCAAAAAAATTCTTCTCAAAAACCCTCTAACTTCTCTCTAAGATTTCTTCGCCTACGGACCTCGGATTTCGACACCACCACCACCAACGGACTCAGGACGAAGAGTTCTTCAAATCCATCCGATTGGTTTCTGGAGAATTGGCTGGAAACTGGCCGAAAAATTAAAGGGAAAAACGGTCAAAAAGGTAACCCCCGAAACTCCTACTTTGAGTTCTCAAACGCAAAAACTAACACCGTAGATCGATCCAGAAGGCACCGAAACCTTTGGATCTCAAATTTCAGGCCGATCCACCACCGTACGCCCCCCCACGCGCCGCTTCTCCCTCGGAGAGTGACGCCCACGCGCAGCTCCTCGGGCGGCGCGTGTAGCGCGTGGCAGCCGGACCTCCTCGCGTTGACCTGCGTTGACTGAGCTCCCGGAGGCCAAATTTCACAAATCCGGAGTTGTTTTCAAGGTTTTCGGACGTTCCGGACTCGATTTTGGAGTTTATTTCACTGAATTCGGATCAGAAAATAGGATTTTAAGGGTGTCCAACTTTGTGCTTCAAAGAGGTGAGTAGATGATTCTTTCTATGGCTTGTTTTTACTCTTCTTGAACTTTATATTGATAAATGAGTATGATTACATGTTATTTATGCTTCCATATGTTCTTGAAATGGTTTGAAAATGTCTGAATTAATTGAAATATGAAATGTAGTTCAAGAAGAGTTTAATTTTGCAATAAATTTTGAAACACATTGAGTATGTGATTTTTACACGTATTTCACATGACATGGCAAAGAAACTATGTTATGCATGTTATTTTATAAAAGAAATTGAATGGCAAGCGTAAAACTCATGGCGAGTTGCTTGATAACTATGGCAAGCGTAAAACTCATGGCGAGTTGCTTGATAATTTTTCATGCCATTTCATGTATATATATATATATATATTGATGAATGTGAAGTTGATGGAAGTGGAAATGTGAGGAGGCAGTTGGGTGATGTACTCACATTCCCTGTTGATGGAAGTTGTAGTCAGTGGTATTGTGAGGAGGCAGTTGGGTGATGTACTCACAATCCTTGATTAGTTATTGTGATGATGACAGTGGTATTGTGAGGAGGCAGTTGGGTGATGTACTCACATTCTCTGATTACTTACTGTGATTGTGCTTATGGAATTCGTAAGGAGGCAGAAGGGTGATGTACTCACATTCCATGTTTATCTATTGAAAATATTTGATTTTTAAATGCATATCAAAATTGATTAAATATTTACTTGTATCATATGTGGTTACAGCTATTTAAATGTGATTTGAACTGAGAATATTTTGAAAATGCAGGTCCCATAAGGATGTACTTCTGAACGGTATATTTTGATATGATACGTTTTACTATATGAGTCATCCTTATATTGACTTGAGAAGTCGTAGGAGGTGTTATCTGCTCACTGAGTTGTAAAACTCACTATACGTAGTTGACATATTTTTCAGATAAAGACCCAGAATTTGGTCCCGCAGCTACTTGACCGACTAGGTGTCGTGCCTCAGTGGTGAGCCTAACTTGTTTCTAGGCTCTCAGTGTATTATATTGTAATATATTTGTACTCTAGTGTTGCTCTGAAAGTCACAGGCAGGATCCTTGTTTCCGCTGTAAACTTGATGTATATAGTTTTGGCATGTATAATTATTGGTTTTGTAAACTTGTGAACGTTGAATAATACTTGGATATGTGTTATCGTGAGTTTATTTGCATATGCGAAATAAAAAGTTTATCGGATATTAAAGGTATTCGCGTTCTTAAAATAGGGACGTGACAAGTTGGTATCAGAGCCTGGTTTTCCTGTGACAATCAGAGCAAAAGTATTCTTTAGTAGGACCTTTAGTATCGATATGAGCCGGACATATTTATACTTCAGGTGCTGCTAAGGGATTCTATAGGATATTCATTTCCTTTCTATTCCAAGTGTCCTTAAATTCCTTGAGTAAAGTGTGAATATATATTATAGTATCCTAAAGAGGTGTTTTATTCTGTATAGTTAATGATGCCGCCAAGAACTAGAGCGGTCACTAGAGAAGAAGCTGTAGATCGTGCACCCTCTACAGAAGAGTCTGCACAATCTACAATACCAATACAAAGAGGCCGTGGTAGAGGTCGACCTAGAGGAAGAGGTAGAGGTAGAGGACGTGCACGGGTTCTGAGAACCCCAAGACAAGGTGAACAGACTCCTGTACCTGATAGAGTTCTGAGGAAAGAGTAGAAACTCCTCAGGAGCCACCTGATAGAAACGCTGATATGATTGCTGGTATCCATAGAAGTTTAGAAACATTGGCTGGATTTATAGTAGAACAGGGTAGAAGGGAAGGCCAGCTAGCAGAACATCCTCCTGAAGTGCAAGAACTGAGAAGAACAGCTGACCAAGAGGATAAGCTGAGAGGGATTGAGGTGTCATTACCGCAATTCCTTAAGTTAAAACCTCCGACTTTTTCTGGGTCAGATGTTCAGGAAGACCCACAGATCTTTATTGATGCTGTGGAACGAATTTTCAGAGCCTTGGGATGCTCTAGTAGAAGATCCGTGGAGTTGGTGTCTTTTCAACTATCTGATGTGGCCCAAGTTTGGTTTGAGACATTTGTACAAGGACGGGCAGTTGTTTTACCACCAATGGAGTGGAACGAATTTAAGGAAGCATTTATGAATCGCTTCCTACCAGCAAGTGAAAGAGACAAGAGGGCCAGAGAGTTTGAGGAATTGAAACAAACACCAAACATGTCAGTTTCTGAATATGACATTCGTTTTACCCGGTTGTCCAGATATACACCATACCTGGTCCCAACTGAAAAGGATAGAATTAAGAGGTTTGTTTTGGGATTGATACGCCCATTGTTTAAGTCAGTGGGTCCTCAGATGGATCATTTCTCAACTTATTCAGCAGCTGTGAACTGTGCTAGAATGATGGAAACACGAGAGCAAGCTGACATAGAAAGTCTTAAGAGAAGGAAAATAGATCGAGATAGTAATGCCCAGACTAGATCTAATCCTACTGTTAGTGGGTCAAGATTTCAAAATTCACAACGTTTTAATCAAACAGGAGCTGGTAGTTCTAACCAGCCATCAATTAACATTAATAAGCAGAGAATGTTCCAAAAGAGATATGAGACCCCCGAGTCAGCAAGATTCAAGATCAATGCCACTATGTCCACATTGTGGTAGGTCCCATACTGGACAGTGTCGCAGAGAAACTGGTGCATGTTTTAAGTGTGGACAAATGGGTCATCTGATGAGGAATTGTCCACAACTGCGAAGTTTTAGTCAAGCATCAATGCAACCAGCTTTACCCCCTGCATCTGTGCCAGTACGACCTAGTAGAGCAGCCTCAGTCCAAGCAAGTAGTGGTGGTTCTGGTAGAGGATCAGGAAATCGAGGGCGAGAACCAGCTCGAGTTTTTGCCTTGACACGACAGGATGCTCAGGCCTCAAATGCAGTTATGACATGTACATTATCAGTATGTTCCCACAAAGCATATGTTCTGTTCGATCCTGATTCTACTCATTCTTATATATCACCATGCTTTGCTAAGAACTTGGATAGAGATCCTGCTAGTTTGCATTGTTCTTTCATGGTTGCTACTCCAATGGGAGAACTTCTAGTAGTAAATGATGTGTATAAATCCTGTGAGATTTCGATAGAAGGCAGGGAGACTCTTATAGATTTGATAGTTCTAAATATGATAGACTTTGACATGATTTTGGGAATGGATTGGTTGGCATCATGCCATGCCATTCTCGACTGTCATCATAAGGTGATTAAGTTTAATGTACCTGGAGAATCCTTCTTTATGATACAAGGAGATTGTAGTAAGAAGTCTAGTAATTTAATTTCAGCCTTAACAGCTCATAAACTGTTACGAAGAGGATGTCAGGGATATCTAGCAATAGTCAAGGATGTTAATATAAAGTATACAAGTTTAGAGCAAGTTCCAGTAGTTAAAGAATTTCCTGATGTGTTTCCTGAAGAGTTGCCAGGATTACCACCAGACCGAGAGATTGAGTTTAGTATTGACCTTCTCCCTGAAACACAACCAATATCCATACCTTCTTATCGGATGGCACCTGCAGAACTTAAGGAATTAAAGGAACAATTACAAGATTTATTAGATAAAGGTTTTATTCGACCCAGTACATCTCCCTGGGGTGCTCCTGTTCTCTTCGTGAAGAAAAAAGATGGATCTTTACGTTTATGTATTGACTATAGGCAGTTGAATAAAGTGACTATACGAAATAAATATCCTCTACCCAAAATAGATGATCTGTTTGATCAGTTACAAGGTGCTCAATGTTTTTCAAAAATTGATCTGAGATCCGGGTATCATCAATTGAAAATAAAGAAGGAAGATATTTCAAAAACTGCCTTTAGGACTCGGTATGGGCACTACGAGTTCTTAGTAATGCCATTTGGTTTAACGAATGCCCCAGCTGCATTTATGGACTTAATGAATAGGGTATTTAAACCTTTTCTGGACCAGTTTATTATTGTGTTTATCGATGATATTCTGGTGTACTCAACGAGTTCAGAGGAGGATGAGCGACATTTAAGGATAGCTTTGCAAACCCTAAGAGAACATCAATTGTATGCTAAGTTTTCAAAGTGTGAATTTTGGCTTAGTAATGTTACATTCCTAGGGCATGTGGTTACCAAAGATGGTATTCATGTTGATCCCAAAAAGATAGAAGCAGTACAACAATGGCCACGCCCCACGACAGTTACAGAGATTCGTAGCTTTCTTGGGTTAGCAGGCTATTATCGTAGATTTGTTAAAGATTTTTCAAAGATAGCTGCTCCTTTGACCAGGTTGACTAGGAAAGGAATAAAATTTGAGTGGTCTGATGCTTGTGAAAAGAGTTTTCAGAAATTAAAGGAGTGCTTAACTACAGCCCCAATCCTTACCATTCCTACGGATACAGAAGATTACGTAGTATACTGTGATGCATCTAGAGTGGGCTTAGGCTGTGTGTTAATGCAAAATGGAAGAGTAGTTGCTTATGCATCTAGACAGTTGAAGACGCATGAACAGAATTATCCCACCCATGACTTAGAGATGGCAGCTGTAGTATTTGCTCTAAAGATTTGGAGACATTACCTGTATGGAAGAACTTGTGAGATTTATACAGATCACAAGAGCCTCAAGTATATTTTTCAACAGAAAGATCTTAATTTGAGGCAAAGAAGATGGATGGAGCTACTGAAAGACTATGACTGTACGATTTTGTATCATCTAGGTAAAGCAAATGTAGTAGCTGATGCTCTAAGCAGAAAGTCAATGGGAAGTTTAGCTCATATCGCGGAGGTGCGACAACCCTTGTTAGAAGACATCCATAAGTTAGAAAGTAAGGGGATTAAGTTTGAAATAAAAGAACCGGGAATATTATTAGCTCATGTGCAGTTCCAATCTTCCTTAGTTGAGCAAATCAAAGCCAATCAAGACAAGGATACTAATTTGCTCAAGATTAAGAGTGAAATGAAGGATAGTAAGGATTCTGAATTCTCAGTGGATACTGAAGGGGTATTAAGATACGGTAGACGATTATGTGTCCCAAATGTTCATGATTTGAGAAAACAAATTTTGGAGGAAGCACATCGATCTACATATACCATACACCCGGGAGTGACAAAGATGTACCAAGACATAAAGGAATTGTATTGGTAGGATGGTATGAAGAGGGATATTGCGGAATATGTTTCCCATTGTTTGACATGCCAGCAGGTAAAAGCTGAAAATCAACGACCTGCAGGGTTACATCAGCGAATAGAGATACCAGAATGGAAGTGGGAGAGAATTACTATAGATTTTATCACTGGATTACCGATAACTCCCAAGGGAAATGATTCTATCTGGGTCATTATAGACCGCATGACGAAGTCAGCACACTTTCTGCCTGTGAAAACAACCTACAATGTAGCTCAGTATGCAAGGCTCTATTTAAATGAAATAGTTAGGCTAAATGGAGTTCCTATATCGATTATATCTTATCGAGGGCCGCAATTCACAGCACGATTTTGGAAAGCTTTTCAAGAAGCATTAGGAACGAGATTGGACTTGAGCACAGCTTTTCATCCCCAAACTGATGGTCAGTCTGAGCGTACGATTCAGATTTTAGAAGACATGCTCCGAGCCTGCATTTTTGATTTTGGTGGAAGTTGGGATATGTATTTGCCTTTGGCTAAATTTGCATATAATAATAGCTACCAGACTAGTATACAGATGGCCCCATTTGAAGCTTTGTATGGTAGACGGTGCAGATCTCCCATTGGATGGTTCGAAGTGGGCGAGGCTAAACTTATAGGGCCAGATCTTGTACAAGAAGCTTTGAACAAGGTAAAGCTGATTAGAGAAAGGCTGCAGGCAGCTCAGAGCAGACAAAAGGCATATGTTGACAATAGACGAAGGGAGTTAGAATTTTCAGAGGGTGACCAAGTGTTCCTGAAAGTCTCACCCATGAAAAGAGTGATGAGATTTGGAAAGAAAGGGAAGTTAAGCCCTCGGTATATAGGCCCTTTTGAAATATTGGATAGAATAGGTGCAGTGGCATATCGCATAGCTCTGCCACCAGAACTGAATGTTCACCCAGTATTTCATGTGTCTATGTTACGAAAATACTTACCGGATCCTACTCATGTCATTCAACCCCAGGAAATTCAATTGGATAAGGATCTAACTTATGAGGAAAAGCCGATATCTATAGCTGATCGACAAGTGAAAAAGTTGCGGTCACGAGATATTTCTATGGTTAAGGTGATATGGCAAAATCACTCGTCTGAGGAAGCTACGTGGGAAAGAGAAGATGACATTCGTACCAGATATCCGCATTTATTTGAACAATGAGGTTAGTATTTATCTGCTACTATGGTGATGAAATTCGGGGACCGAATTTCATTAAAGGGGGAAGAATGTAATAACCGTAAATTTAACGAGAAAGTTGAACTAAAGAAATTTAGAATAAAAGAGATAATTTTGGAAAATGGAGATTTTAATTAAGGAAAATGTGGAATTTAAGAGAGGATTTCGAAAATGGAGTTAGGACCCGGTGAAAATAAGTTATTATTTACATGGATTAGAGAATTATAAAAGTAATGTTAAGAAATTTACGTTTCGGGGCAAAAATGCAATTTCTTAAAAGTTTTGAGATTAATATGTAAATAAGAAAAATTTACAAGGACCTCCCGCTAAAATTGAAATATTGCAGAAAGGTCCCCCGAGATATTTTAAGAGCCTCAACCACTCCGGAAGCGGTCATTTGCAGATTTTTCCATCTCTCTTCAGAAAAATTCTCCCCGAAAACCCTCTAACTTCTCTCTAAGATTTCTTCGCCTACGGACCTCAGATTTCGACACCACCACCACCAACGGACTCAGGACGAAGAGTTCTTCAAATCCATCCGATTGGTTTCTGGAGAATTGGCCGGAAAATGGCCGGAAAATTGAAGGGAAAAACGGTCAAAAAGGTAACCCCCGAAACTCCTACTTTGAGTTCTCAAACGCAAAAACTAACACCGTAGATCGATCCAGAAGGCACCAAAACCTTTGGATCTCAAATTTCAGGCCGATCCACCACAGTACGCGCCCCCACGCGCCGCTTCTCCCTCGGAGAGTGACGCCCACGCGCAGCTCCTCGGGCGGCGCGTGGCAGCTGGACCTCCTCGCGTTAACCTGCATTGACCGAGCTCCTGGAGGCCAAATTTCGCAAATCCGGAGTCGTTTTCAAGGTTTTCGGACGTTCCGGACTCAATTTTGGGGTTTATTTCACTGAATTCGGATCAGAAAATAGGATTTTAAGGGTGTCCAACTTTGTGCCTCAAAGAGGTGAGTAGATGATTCTTTCTATGGCTTGTTTTTACTCTTCTTGAACTTTACATTGATAAATGAGTATGATTACATGTTATTTATGCTTCCATATGTTCTTGAAATGGGTTGAAAATGTCTGAATTAATTGAAATATGAAATGTAGTTCAAGAAGAGTTTGATTTTGCAATAAGTTTTGAAACACATTGAGTATGTGATTTTTACACGTATTTCACATGACATGGCAAAGAAACTATGTTATGCATGTTATTTTATAAAAGAAATTGAATGGCAAGCGTAAAACTCATGGCGAGTTGCTTGATAACTATGGCAAGCGTAAAACTCATGGCGAGTTGCTTGATAACTATGGCAAGCGTAAAACTTATGGCGAGTTGCTTGATAACCATGGCAAGCGTAAAACTCATGGCGAGTTGCTTGATAATTTTTCATGCCATTTCATGTATATATATATATATTGATCAATGTGAAGTTGATGGAAGTGGGAATGTGAGGAGGCAGTTGGGTGATGTGCTCACATTCCCTGTTGATGGAAGTTGTAGTCAGTGGTATTGTGAGGAGGCAGTTGGGTGATGTACTCACAATCCCTGATTACTTATTGTGATGATGACAGTGGTATTGTGAGGAGGCAGTTGGGTGATGTACTCACAGTCCCTGTTGATCTATTGAAGTTGTAATCAGTGGTATTGTGAGGAGGCAGTTGGGTGATGTACTCACATTCTCTGATTACTTACTGTGATTGTGCTTATGGAATTCGTGAGGAGGCAGAAGGGTGATGTACTCACATTCCATGTTTATCTATTCAAAAGATTTGATTTTTAAATACATATCAAAATTGAGTAAATATTTACTTGT
Source organism: Gleditsia sinensis (assembly GCA_037074535.1). Lineage (NCBI taxonomy): Eukaryota > Viridiplantae > Streptophyta > Magnoliopsida > Fabales > Fabaceae > Gleditsia > Gleditsia sinensis. The sequence goes on along the minus strand of CM073466.1, from coordinate 15,928,074 downwards.
ATCAGATGTGGTTACAGCTATTTAAATGTGATTTGAACTGAGAATATTTTGAAAATGCGGGTCCCATAAGGATGTACTTCTGAACGGTATATTTTGATATGATACGTTTTACTATATGAGTCATCCTTATGTTGACCTGAGAAGTCGTAGGAGGTGTTATCTGCTCACTGAGTTGTAAAACTCACTATACGTGGTTGACATATTTTTCAGATAAAGACCCAGAATTTGGTCCCGCAGCTACTTGACCGACTAGGTGTCGTGCCTCAGTGGTGAGCCTAACTTGTTTCTAGGCTCTCAGTGTATTATATTGTAATATATTTGTACTCTAGTGTTGCTCTGAAAGTCACAGGCAGGATCCTTATTTCCGCTATAAACTTGATGTATATAGTTTTGGCATGTATAATTATTGGTTTTGTAAACTTGTGAACGTTGAATAATACTTGGATATGTGTTATCGTGAGTTTATTTGCATATGCGAAATAAAAAGTTTATCGGATATTAAAGGTATTCGCGTTCCTAAAATAGGGACGTGACACCTTCCTTTTCGTAGATGATTTATTATCATGAGTCATCAAATGTGAACTTTCAATCATTTATTGATTCAATCTCCCTTCCTCTTATACACACATGACCAAAATTTTATTAATTGACCATTTCTCTTTATGTGATATCTTTAAAAAGTCCAAATTGAGGAGGATGTGAATTAAATATGAAATAAACAAAAATGACTCATAAACCTCAATCTCTGATGATTTTCAGTTGAGGCACTATGTCTCACCTCTTCATAATGTGCTCACACACACTATTAAACTTCATGAATCATAATTTTGTCATCAGGGTGTTCGCTAATGTCTTGTCTAAATATTTCAAACTGATGCTGAATAGTTTTGATATATTCATTTACTTTAACACATTTAGATATAGATCGATGGATATTTTTTATAATATGAGACATAATAAATATCAAATTTAAGTTATTGGATCACTTGCAAATATTATACGATGTTTTCTCAACTTAGGCGCTTGATTCTGTGGCCTTTAGTGGTTTATCCACTCGAAGTGTTAACTCAAGATCTATACACCCTAATCCAATGAGAATTCTCTCATTTCAATCAAAATAATTATCACTATTCAGAGAAACGAAAACAATTAGAGGAAACAAAATTTGAGATAGATAAACTTTAAACAATTGCAAAAATAAATCATAAGCTTACTATACATGTAATTAAACTAAATATGAAATATTTACCCATGTAAATTATTCCAAACAAATAAATCAACATGTCATTATAATCTTTCCTATGAATTTAGATTATAATATGCAAATAATGTAATTTCGTTACGATGGAATTAGAATAGGATTTACAAATAATTATTTAACCTTGTGGACAACTAGAATTTAAATATATCAACGTTACTATCACATCCTAATTAATCACTTATTATAATAATTACCCTGTGGGGTTGAATTATTATATATCAATGATTTATTACAATTATTGATTTCATTAACTTAATGTGACTAAACTTAATATCTTTTGACATTTTTGTAATTAGGAATGATGTGGCTATTACGTAATTATTTAAATATCAACTTAAATATGACATCAAAATTATTGAATACACTTTATGTCAATAATCAATTCTTTATATTTTAAAAAATCAAATATATGCATATAAAATTAAGTATGCATAAAATTCTGAATAAACCAGAAAGATTAACTAAATTGTAAAATTAAAAGTAAATTTGCAAAAACAAATCCCACAAAACATCAATTATAGACTATAAATATAAATATAGCATACACACATCAAAATATGTTTACAGTTAAGATGGAAAAATGTGTTTCTTACATCCATATGGGCGTGGGTTTAAATTCAAAGGGATGTGACTTTAATGCATTTTTTATATCCCACATATTTGTTCACAACAATAGTATTTTTCTTACAAATGGTGCAATTCCATAATACATAGAAAAATCAATTGCATTAATCATGAGAAAAATCATGTGAAGAATTATAAGAAACATGAACATCATCATTATGTATGGTGTATACAATAAAATCTCAAATTGAAATTTCTATGAAATCGAAAACTAGAATAAAATTATGGCTTTGATACCAAATGTAAGCTATTAATTTGTATAAATATAATAAACTAAAAGTAGAAGTATAAAGAACATAACTCTAGCCATAATAATTAAATTATTCAAAAACACAATCACCAAATATAAATCAGAATAAAGAGAATTTGTCTAATCTATCTAATATCTTGATCCATATATTTGATAAAGAATCAAATGCTTTCTTGTAGATTAGAGATTTTTATATCAAAAAAATATTTTTTGAATGTTTCACTATGTCCTTTTTTCTATCAAAGGATAGAAATTTATAATTGATAAATGATTTACATAACCATTCTGTATCTTTCCACATAGGGATGTATTTTCATATAGAGAATTCTTTTCAGTTAGGAACACTTTTTCACCTAGAGATACATTTTCACTAAGGGACACTTTTTTACATAGAGTCACCTCTTTACATAAGGTTATATATTCTCATAGACTCACATTTTCACAAAGACAAATAAGTAACGTATAAAAATGGATCATTTATATTTATTAATATAATTAATAGCCTTATCTAGAAGGAGAAAACATGATGTAGCAATGGGATGACACCAATGATTGACTTCACTAAAATTTATTTTCCTGTAGGGGAAAGAACTTCTCTTTGCAACTTGCAATCATTCTCTCAACCTTTTGCTTCATGAAAGAAATTTTTTTAGACTTTGATCTATGGATAATGGAAGTCTCAAATATTTATCTTGGATACCAATGTTGGGGACCTTAGGAAAATCTACTAACTGTCACTGAAATCTATGAAGAGTATTACGTGAGAAAAACAACTTCATCAAATTTACCTACTGGCCACTCACAAATTCATAATAGTGTAAATTTTTGCCAATTTTAGCATAAGCATAATTAGAAGATTTTGAAAATAAGATGGAGTCTGCAAAAAATAAATGAGACACTCTTGGACTTGTTTGTGAAATCACCCTGTTGTAATCTTCTTGAAGGCTTGATAAAACCCAAGAACTCTCCTTCCACCATATCCAAATAGAACACCATGAAAATACATGGAAAAATAATATCCATCCAAGCTAAATTAAATCTCTTTTGTTTTTCCATCCTTTTCATTATAAAAGACCATTCTTGTTCGGTGTTATGCTTTACTTATATCAAGTTTGAGAGTCAATTCAAAAGAATTTCCCGGCTTTTTATTTTTCAGATAGTGTATCAATTCATAGATTATCTTAATGTCATAAAAAATAAATATATTTTTAATAACAACACATGGATTTTTACTAATAATGTTTTTCATCAACCCTTGCATTCTGTGAACCAACACCTTAGATAAATTTTTATAAAGAATAGTGCAAAGGCTTATAGAATTCAATTGGGTCATATTCTTATGGAAAGGGCATTTAAGAATGTTAACTGTGAAAGTGGGATTAATATTTCCAAGTCATTTTTTGCTTAAGAAATTCCTAATTGTCCTAAAAAAATCTCATTGCCAAATACATCTGAATAAGATTTGAAAAAGAGCCTTATAAAATAATCATCACTAGGAGCACTATCACTATCAATAAAAAAGGCTACTCTGCATCCCTCAAGTAAATAAATAGGCCTCCAAAGCCATATGTTCATTTTGTTAGTGACTCAAGGAGTGAAATCATGAAAGGCTTAGAAGACCTTTTGGAAATAATGCTTAGCCCCAACCACAAAAGATGCCTCAACTCTTCCTTCTCTCCAAACATCATTTTCTTCCTTAAGCTGCTAAAAAAAATTTTAACCCACCTCTTCATTGTTTGTGCATGGAAGAATTCCGTATTTTATCACCTTCTTTCAGCCATTTAACTCGAGATTTTTGCTTCCAAAATTCTCTTCATCCTCTCTGGCCTTGGCTAAATTTGACTCTATAGTAGGGGCCTTGATATCAAGAGGACATTATCTCACTCTTGGTATTTTTCTCACGCACACGAAAATAAGAAAGGAAAAGAGAAGATTTTAACACACATTATTTCATTCAACTCTATTGATTCATTACTAGGAGCATGACTTGCAAGTCTTTTATAGGCTAATCTAAGTAATATAATATTACAAACCCACTTAACATTGGTCTATATTTTGGCACAATAAAAAAATGCGGTGCAGCCTTCTTTGAATATTGGCTTGTCGTCTAGCTCAACCTGCATACTTAAAAATTATCTCCTTTTGCAGTACAGCTTTGTAGGCTACATGTGCAGCTATAGCATATTAACTAGTGTATCTATGTGGCTCTACATTTAATTGTTGGCAGTGTACAAGTATAAATAAAATTGATTTAATTATCTAACATTGCCTCGCTTAAATCCAGCTTGCATTATTCTAAGCATCTTCTTCAATTTATAAAATAACTCAAACTTTAATGGCTTCGTGAAAATATCAGTAATTTGTTCTTCAGTGTGACAATAATTAATTTCCATTTCTGTCTCAAACACCAACTCTTATATCTTATGAAACTGAATATCTATGTGCTTGGACCTACTATGGAAAACTAGATTTTTTCACAGTACTATTACAAATTTGTTGTTACAAAAATATTTTTGTGGGAGTATCCAGCCTTTGTTGTGTTACTTCAAGAATTCTTCTCAGCCATATTGTTTGTGTAGCACAACTAGTTGTTTTTATATATTTTGCTTTAGTCGTAGAGAGTGCAATAACTGGTTGTTTCTTAGAAGACCATGATACCGCACCAGTGCCAAGATGAAATGCATACCTCGATGTACTTTTTCTCATCTCTATATCTCTGACCCAATCACAATCTGTATATCCAACAAGCTTCACATTATTATTATTAGCAAAAAAAATTCCATCAGTCATAGTACCTTTGATATATCTAAGAATTCTCTTTGCTCCTTGCAAATGACAAATTCATGGCTCTTCCATAAATTTGCTTAGTAATCCTACTCCAAATACAATGTCGGTCTGGTTGTAGTTAAATATCTGAGGTTTCCAATCAAACTTTTGTAGTAAGTCGAATCTACCATTTTACCTTTTTTTCTCCTATCAGCCTCAATTTCTCTTCAATTGGTGTAGAAATCGACTTTGAATTCTCCATCTTGAATTCTTCAAAATATCACTAGCATATTTATTCTAAGAAATGAATGTTCTATCATTCTGTCAAACTACTTTTATGCCGAGAAAATAAGGCATAAAGTCTAGTTTTGTCATCTCAAAATAACTTATCATAGCCTCCCTAAATTCTGCAATCATCTTTAAATTATTGCCAATGAATATTAAATCATCAATATAAAGACACACAATAAGAATATCTCCAGGCTCAACAAATTTAATATATAAAGTGTGCTCAAAAGGAAATATTTGAAATTCATGTTGCACAAAATAGGAATCAATCTTCTTATACCATGCTCTTGGTGCTTGTTTTTAGCCATACAATGCTTTCTTCAATCTATAAACTTTATCTTCTTTTTCCTTGATTATATAGTCTGTAGGTTGTTCAACATATACTTCTCAGTACCATTCAGAAAAGTAGACTTAACATCCATTTGATATATTTTCCAATTATTTTGTGCTGAGAGAGAAATAATCATACGAATTGTTTCTAATTTTGCAACAAGAGCAAATACCTTAAAGTAATCAATACATGGCTTTTACTTATAATCTTTAACCACTAACATTGCTTTAAAACGGTCAATTTCACCATTAGGCTTGTATTTTTTTTTGAAGACCCATTTTACTCCAATTGGCCTTTTATTTACTAGTACATTTGTTAGTTTCCATGTTCTATTCTTCTCAATAGCATGTATTTTGTCATCTATGGCTTTTCTTCAATATTGATCGTCAGAAGTTTCTTCAAATGTGACTGGTTCACAATATGCAAATAATGAAAAATTGTATAATCTCCTTATCAGATGGGTTGTTGTCATTACTGATAACATAATCCTCCAATCTAGTTGGTAACTGACGACACCTTTATGGCCTACTAAATGACTCTACTTCATCAAGAGTTGAATTTAGTTGTCTTTCATTTTCTTTATAGTTATCAGGAATCACCGTTGCCTCCTTTTGGGACTTTGATGACCAATCCTACATTCTGCCTTTATTAAACGTCACGTCTTGGATGATGATCACATTTTTTGTCTCTAAATTGTAAAGCTTGTAGGCTTTTGAGTTCATGCTATAGCCTACGAAGATAGACCTTTCACCTTTATAATCAAATTTCTTCCTAAGTTGGTCTAGTACATGAGCATATGCAATACATCTAAAAACTCTGAGGTGTTGGATTAAGGGTCTCCTTCCACTCCAAACTTCTTTAGGTGTCTTGTCATAAACACTCTTTGTAGGGCACTTGTTCAAAATATAGACTGCAGTGGCAACTGCTTCTGCCCAAAATTCCTTAAGCAATTGTTTGGCTTTTAGCATGCATCTCACCATATCCATGAATGTTCTATTTTTTTCTTACAACAACTCCATTTTATTGAGGCGTGTATCTAGTTGTTAATTGATGATGAATTCCATATTACTCAAAGAAATCTACACATGCGAGGTATCCTTGTCCTCTGTCTTTTCTAAGTACTTTAATTTTATAGCCACTTTGCTTTTTTTACAAATGCCTTAAATGTCTTAAAGACATCACCGACTTCTAATTTTTGCTTCAAAAAATATATCCAAGTCTTTATACTAAAATCATCAATGAAAGTAATAAAATACCTGCTACCACTGAGTGTTGGTATTTCAACTGAACATAGATATGAATGAACTATCTCTAGTAGCTTTTTTGCCCTCTAAGACTTTTTAGTTGGAAATGAGTCTTTATGCTTCTTGTTTATTTGACAAGTCTCACATATGTCATTTGAAATATTCACAATAGGCCAACCAGAAACATATTCTTTTCATAATAGATAATTCAATGCAAAAAAAATGAAAATGACCAAATCTCATGTGCCACAACTAATCATTATTTGAAATTATAAAACTCAAACAAGAAAACTTATCATGTTGAATTTTCAAAAGGAAAAGGCGATTCTGAGTCATTTTTACCTTGACAATTAATTTTCCAATTTTGTCAATCCATGTACAGTAACTGTGGATCTGCATGTTGTAATCTTTCTCTGATAGTTGTCCTATACTCAATAAGTTGTTATGAAGACTAGGAGCATAGAAAAAATTGGAGATAAAATTTTGTGATCCATAATTCAATCTACTAGCAATTTCACATTTCTCCAAAATTAAAATATTTGTATTATTTCTAAATTTTACGATAAATTTAACTGTTTTATTTGAAGAATCAAATAACTCTTTTTTTCCACACATATGATTAGTACACTCTGTATTCAAATACCAAATATTTTCATCTTCTAATGCCAAAAATAAACTTTGTGGGTTATCAAAATTCTCACCAATATTTTGGTATTGATTTTGTGCCATGTTTGCCTGTTGTCTAAATTTGCAATCCACAATTTTGTGCCAAAATTTTTAATAGTGGAAACAATTATAATATTTTTTTTACTTGATAGTTGTTACTTCTTCTGTGACATCCCGTAATTTTTATTTTTAAATAATAATATTTTTCTATAAACAAATATATTTTTATTTATTTAAAAATAATTATATTCTGCTAAAAGCAAGTATACTTTTAATTCAAATAATTATATTGGCTTTTAATAAAATTTTGTTGTATTTTTAGAAATATTATTTCTTTTATTATGCATAAAGATATTTATTTTGTGATTTTTTTTATTAAGATTTTTAGTAAGAAAAATTATGATTTAAGAGTTTAACTAAAGGTTTATGAGAATGTAAATTTTAGAAATTTTTGGAATATTTTAGAATGAAAAATGGAATTTATATGAATATATATAAAAGAAAATCCTATTATTCAATTATTAAATTAATAGTTAAAAATTATGTTATAGTAAGTATTATCTACTTACAGGGTAAGAGCTCCAGGTTGGACAGCTCTAAAATATACTTTTCCAATCCGAATTTGACCAGAGAGATCTCAAAAACGTGTCCGGATGGTTCAAAAATAAAAAAAAACAACTTCGAGAACTTGGTCACTATTTATCGCTGAAAATCACTATTCACGACGAACAAAAAGTTGTCAGATGGTCAAAAATATTCATATCCTAAGATTTATCTAACTCTTAAATCCATCTACGGTGTCAGATTTTCAATTGGAAATCTCTAAGTAAAAGTTTCAGAGTTTAACTTTTTCTGATATTTTTTACTTCAGATCTACGGCGATTCAACGGTTGATTTGAAAAATTGATTAGTTAAAACTATAATATTCTTCGTCATAAATCTAGTGATACCCTTAGTTTTGAAATCGGAAACCAACAGGCACTCCAGATCTAGAAAAAAAATTGAAGTTTACTATTTATACTATTCACTCTTACTATTCATCATTTTTTTTCGGAAGTCTACAGCTCCATCTCCTCCGTTGAATCCCCTTCTCCCTTTTTCCTTTTATTTATTTATTTTTAATAATAATTATTATTATTTAATAATTGAATAATATGATTTTATTTTATATATATTCATATAAATTTCGTTTTTCATTCTAAAATATCCCAAATTTTTTAAAAAATTTACATTCTTATAAACCTTTAATTAAACTCTTAAATCATAATTTTTCTTGCTAAAATTCTTAATAAAAAAATCACAAAATAAATATCTTTATGCATAATAAAATAAAAAATATTTCTAAAAATACAACAAAAATTTATTAAAAGCCAATATAATTATTTGAATTAAAAGTATACTTACTTTTAGCAGAATATAATTATTTTTAAACAAATAAAATTATATTTGTTTATAGAAAAATATTATTTTTTAAAAATAAAAATTACGGGATGTCACATTCTTTCCCCCTTAAGAAATTCGATCCCCGAATTTCAAACCATCCTATCATATGTAGGGAAAGAAAACAAAATATAATTCGGAGTTACCAACTTTATTACTTAAATAATTTGGAATATCTCATCTGTATGCCATCTTGTACTTCTCATGTGGCTTGCTCACTTGAGTGGTTTTATCATATAAACTTAACTATAAAGATTTCTTTCATCCATAAGTTCTTCACTTATCAATCAACAATAATCTTCGATTTTTTTTTCTCATAATTAAGCCAAGTTTATGTTTAGTTGAATTTCTTGAAATCTGATAACATGAGAAAAATCTAATAGGTATTTTCTTCTTTTCAAACTTCATTATCTCTTCCATTGGTGAGTCATTAAAAAAATATATGGTCACCAACTGATAATTTTTAGTGCTCAACATTCATGGTCTTTTTGGACTTTTGGGCTGTATTAAATTATTTGTATTTTTTTTTCTAATCAATTTCACTTTATACAAAGTACTCAACAAGTTATATATATACATATAAGGAACTCTTAAACCATTGTATATTTCATTCCTTTATATCATCAAGCTCGCATGCATATATCTATAAGTCGATATTAGGAAACACACACATAAAAGAACATATTCACGCCCATATTGGATAACTATCTTTTCTTATTCCAGACTTTTATCAAGTCATCTTTAATTCTCACATGTCAACATCATCCCATAAATATCATCTATTTTTATCCTAAAATCTTTTAATCAATATATTAAACATACGTAGCAATAAATTCACTAAACATTTTATAACGTTTATGTACCATTGCCACCTGTCTAACAATTCTAATTATCGTATCACAGTAACTCTATACCCTCTTATTAACACCAATAAATTTATTATCAAAAATTTCAATCATTTCTTCTACCATATCCAAACCCACCTCATTCTAACTTATATCAATCCCGTTTTATTCATCTAATCATTTCAAGAAGATCTTTTCCAACAATTACTCATACATGAATTCTCAATTTCAACATAATTTACATCCTAGATACTAAATTTGATTTAGCATAATTTAAACATTTAACAAAAATATCTTGATCACTTACATTATTTTCGGACATGATTCTCAGAATCTTATTCATATTTCTAAATTAAGAGTTCAAAGATTAATTTAAATCCTAATTCTCATATTTTATTCTTCAGAACTTCAACACTACTAATTCTCTTGATTACATTCGTCAAAACACCATAAGGGCATCATCCTTCTGTTCCTCTCAAAATTTTCAGTACTTTTACCTATATCCACTATGACACCATAATAACTGAGTTTCAAAGAAAAGAAATTAAACCTCCTTGTAATAAGAAAAAAGAGAACCTTACATTTAATGCCAAATATTAATGAAGGACGATGCAGCAGAAAATGCAGAATACATAATAGAACCTGGTGCCAAAATAGGAAGTCGGAAATTTGGACAAAGCATTGAAAAATATTAAAATCGGTGGTCATAATTCTTGAAAATCTATAAATAAAATCTAACTACGATTTCGGCAAAAATCAGTGGCCGCAAGTTTTGAATATATGTACCACAATCTAATTCAAAGATATTGTTATTCGACGAAAAAATATCACATAGAAAAGAAACATTTTTGACTTTATAAAAGACTATGAAAAACAAAGAATACATAGTTAACTGGTAGGATGCAGTTGATTACTTCAAAATAGATGTAATCAATCAACTGTAAAATAAATCAGTTCAAATTAAGAATTCTTAAAATAGTTTGTCGACTTAATAATACTGATAGTCGACTGATAAGAATATTGAGAAAACAAATTAAACCATTTGATTGTCCCTTTTCAACAATTAACTTGTTTGCATTTTCATTTTTTTTACACCTATCACTTACAACTTTCTCTACAAGAATCATGACATCAATTCTTCATCAAGGACAACAAGGAAAAGACAAGTTTCTGGTTATATCGAACTCTATTCTCTTTATGTGCTTAATGTGAACCACGATTACAACTATTGTACATATACATGCTTGCCGTCATTTTTCTTGAAATTTTCACTTTAAATTTAGCTGATATCCACCAATCACTTACATAGCTGTTTTAATTATACTCGGCCTATTCGCATAACTATCATAAGTATGCTTTTCTCTGAGTTCTATAAATACACACATTAGTATCTTTACTTTCATACTCAAAGTTAAGGTGTGTGCAGCTATGAAGGGAATCGCATTTCGTCAGTTTTGAAATATTTGTGTCTTTTGTGGTTCCAGTCCTGGAAAAGATGGAGAGTATGTGAAAGTAGCACAAAATCTAGGTATGGTGCTGGCTAGGAGAAAAATTTATTTAGTCTACGGTGGAGGTAACCGTAGATTAATGGGGTGTGTGTCTACAGCTGCACATGTAGGAGGATGCCAAGTTTTATGTATTATTCTTACAACTCTGGCTGTATCAAACATCTTGGGAAAAACATTTGGGGAAGAATTTAATTAGGGCAGCCTCTATGCATGAGCGCATAGCTAGAATGTTGACCAATATTGATGCTTTCATCGCCTTACCTGGTGGTTTTGGTACTTTAGAGGAGATTTTCCAAATAGTCTTTTGGGCACAATTGAATATCCATCACAAATCGATAGGTTTGTTAAATGTTAACCATTTCTTTGATAGTCTATTGTCTTTTCTTAATCAGGCTATGGAACAAAGGTTCATCTCACACTCAGCACGACGAATTCTCATCTCAGCTTCAAATGCTGAGGAGTTGATTGATATTTTACAAGCATATGTTCATGTACCTGATCCAACTATGACTCAAATAGATTGGAAGACAAAAAATCATGGAAAGCGCAAGTTAGACTTGGATCTTCATCTTTAACTGTAGTAGTACGTAACAATTGTTATTCCACTTTTACTTCCTTAGGGTCAACTTGAATACCATCTTTACTAGTCACATGCGCTATGAAAATAAAACTACTAAGTCAAAATTCGTATTTTGAAACTCAGCATATAGCTAATACTCCCTTTTGAACTTGTAATACTGTCCTCAAACGTTGCTTATGATCCTCTGTACTCTTGAAATATATTACTAATATCGTCAATGAATATATTTATAATTTAATCTAATAAATTTTTTGAATACCGTCTTCCCTTATTCTCAATTGATGATATCCAGATATCAAATTAATTCAATTTTTGAAAAACGTTGAGCACCTTGTAGCTGGTCAAACAAATCATCCATATGAGGTAATGAGTATTTATTTCACACTGTCACCTTATTCAATTGTCTATAATTTATGCACAACTGTAGCAATCCATTCTTCCATTTCATAATTTGGACTAAAGCACTTCAAAAAGAGTATTAGGGCGTATAAATCCCTTATTTAACCAATATTGCAACTGATTCTTCAATTTCTTAAGTTCAATGGTTGCCATTCTATATAGGTATAAACACTGGTTGGCTTTCAAGAAGTAAATCAATACCAAATTTCATTTATCATTTCGGGATAATCCTAAAAATTCCTCAGGAAACATATTAGAGAATTCTTTAACCACCAGAACTTGATCTACATTAATGTATTTCATATATATATATATATATATATATATATATATATATATATATATATATATCTTTGACCACTGCCAAATGTCCTTGGCACCTTTTTGCAATGACTTATGGGCTGCTAAAGCAGAGATTGGATTACTAGACACCTCACTACAGTCTCTTTGTATCAAGAAAGAAGATTTTCTCGTCTCAATCATTGTAGCACATCCTATAGCAATCCCATATATGAGATATTATTTTATCTATGGTACAGCTTTTAACAATAGATATACCATTTCATTAATAAAAATCTTATTTCTGCCACTTAACAGAGAACAATTATGAAACATATTTAAACAAGTACACAAAATAAACATCATATTCCATAGCTAAAATAGCTCTACTAATCAAGTCATTCTATGCAAAAATTCTTAACCATTCAGTGCAATTTTTCAAGTATAAGCATATACTATATTTAATGCATATATTATGTTACAAATATGGCATATAAGCCATATCTCATCGATATAATGCATGATTGATTTACTGTATCACGCAAACACCATTTCTCAACTAACTCGTTGCACATTATTTCATAACTTTTTTTTTCTATGCTATAACTAGGTCAGTATGAACATACTTGTTATGTGATCTTTTAGCATCACCTTTCATATTATTCAGAACAATTCACAATTGAAAATATTTATGAACAATTGACTTATGTCACAACCGAAGAAAATTAACTCTGAATAGAAGGAATTTTAACACCCTACAAAATCCCCTAACAACACCTTGATTATAAATATGTCCGGCTCATATCCATATTCAAGGTGCTACTAAAGAATTCTTTGCTCCATTAGACCACAGGGAAACCTAGGGCTTTGATACCAACTTTGTCACGAGCCCAAGTTAGGAGTACGTAACCGGCACGGGTGTTGAGAATAATCTCGTCCCGTAAGCCTCTTTCTTGATACATATAAATGAAATTTCTCACAATTAAGATAAATTGTAACCAACTCATAATTACATATTCATTTGAGAACTTAACTTCTATACTATATCATTTCAATTATCTTAAAATATACACAAATACTATGCAAAATAGAAGTTGAGATCATGCCTGTGATATGTGGAACAACTCTAGAGTACAAAATACAACATAAGCCAAAAGCTGGGAGCCTTGAAAATAAAGTAGGTACACCCATAAAATGTGTTGTCTATCTAACCAGCTATTTGTAAGAGACTGACCAAAATTTGTGTTTTTATCTGAAAAATGTAGAAATATCGTGTAGTGAATTTGACAACTCAGTGAGCAGGTAATTCTTACCATAACGAAAACAGGACAAGCAGGGCACGAGTTTTTCCTTCAAAAGTAAATATTTAATGAAAGGAAAAGATGAATGCCATATGCATATGTTTGAAAGTTCAATAACAAGAAAAGTTCAGTATTAAAAGGTATAATATCAATGTTAGAGTTTTAACTCTCTCTATATCAATAACAAGTTTATCAATATCCCTAACCAAGGCTAGGTACCCTTGGTATCTTTTTTTCAATAGTCTGTGAGCTCTCAAGGCAGAAATCAAATTACTTGCAATTTCACTACGGTCACATTGAAACCGAAAAGGGGTTTCATTGGGAATATTGAACTCAATAACCTTGCAGTTATAATCCAAAGTGGCATAACATGCAGCTAGCCAATCCATACTAAGAATCACATCAAAATCTAGCATGTCGAAGACAATCAAATCAACCGAAGTTTCCCTATTGTCCACAAAAATATTGCAGGATTGAAATACATTTTCCACCGTCAAATATTCACCAATTGGAATTGCAACCATAAAAGGAGTACTTAGTTTAGTTGGATCCTTATCCATGCGCTTAGCAAAGTAAGGGGATACATCAGAATGGGTAGACTCAGGATCAAATAGCACATGTGCCTTATATGAACAAACAGATAAAGTACCTGTCATAACTGCATTTCTAAGGTTTATACTAGGAGTCATGTTTTGAAATACATGATCATAATTTAAAAGAAATAAGTTTCACATTAATAGTAATGTCTCATGTAGATGTATCAAATGAATAGTTAAAAATAATGTTATCGTAAGTACTATCTACTCACTGGGTAAGAGCTCCAGGTTGGATAGCCCCAAAATATACTTTTTCAATCCGAATTTAACCAGAGAGATCTCAAAAACGTGTTCGGAGGGTCCAAAAATCAAGAAAACAACTTCGGGAACTTGGTCACTATTTACTGCTGAAAACACTATTCACCTGTCGAAAATTACTATTCACGACGAACAAAAAGTTGTTAGATGGTCAAAAATATTCATATCCTAAGGTTTATCTAGCTCCTGAATTCATCTATTGTGTCATATTTTCAATTGGAAGTCTCTAAGTAAGACTTCCAGAGTTTATCTTTTTCTGAGATTTTCTACTTCAGATCTACAGCGATTCAACAGTTGATTTGAAAAACTAATCGGTCAAAACTATAGTATTCTTCGTCCTGAATCCAATGATACCCTTAGTTTTAAAATCGAAAGCCAACAGGCACTCCAGATTTAGAAAGAAAATTGAAAGATACTATTCACACTATTTACTCTTACTATTCATCAATTTTTTTCAGAAGTCTGTAGCTTCGTCTCCTACGTTGAATCCCCTTCTCCCTTTTCCCTTTTATTTATTTATTTTTAATAATTATTATTATTATTTAATAATTGAATAATATGATATATATATATATATATATATATATATATATATATATATATATCAAGAAAGAGGTTTACGGGACGAGATTATTCTCAACACCCGTGCCGGTTACGTACTCCTAACTTGGGTCGTGACATATTCCTCTTCCTTCATTGATATGCTTGAAATTTTTTTCACCTCTTCCTTGACTGAGTGATCTATAATTGTTGTCTTTACTTTGGTTAAAATTGCAACGTCCTTTTCCTTTGAAATTTCCTCAACCTCTACCTTTATAATTTCCTCTTCCTTTATTATTGAAATCACGACCTCTACCTTCATCATTTTGGCTAGATTCAACAATGTTGTTGAGATTTACCTGACTTTTTAAAGCTTCTTCATTAAATTTTTCTATCTTCTCCAAGATTCTGTTCACATGACTTTCAATGCTTCCTTACAACTTTGCTACTGTCATGGTGTCTGTGTCATGTGACTCAATTATTGTAGTCACTACATGGTCAAACTTTATTAGTATAGTACGTAGAATTTTTTCCACCACCTTATTGTCATGAATGTCTTCTCCATTTTTCCTCATCTTATTGACTAGATCTGTGACACGTGAAAAATATTGTTCTATAGTTTCTAAATTTGACATTTTGTACCTCTCATATTCTTTACGTAGGGATTGCAATTTAGATTTTTAGACTTTCTCCACTCCTTTGTATGATAGCTTCAAAATGTCCCACACTTCTTTGGCTGTTTTGGCATTTGTAATTTTGCCAAAAATTGAGTAATCTACACCTCGATGACTTTGTGATAGCGCCAACTGGTCCTTTCTTTGAGTTGCATTGTAATAGTCTTAAAATTAAAGAAAATCCTAAATTAAAGAAAATTTTGAATAAAATAGAAGATTTTGAAAATGGAGATAAGAACCATTGAAAATATGTTTGTTTATTACAGGGGTTGAAGAATTATAAAGAAAATATGATAATTTACGTTTTGGGGTCAAAATACAATTTCTTAAAAGTTTAGGGGTCAAAATATAAATAAGAAAAATTTGCAAGGACCTCCCTCAAAAATTTAATATTTCAAAAAGGTTCCCTGGGATATTTTAGAACCTCAGCCACACATAGAGCTGCAAAATTAGGATTTTCTCTCTCTCTCTCTCTCTCATAAATTTTTCTCTCCCGAAACTCTAAAACTTCACTCTAGAACTCTATTGCTTCAAGACCTCAGATTTTGACACCACCACTGCCAACGGATTCAGAACGAAGAGTTCTACAAATCCATCATTGGTTTCTGAAAAATTAGCCAGAGATTGGCTGAAAAATAGAGGAAAAATCACCTAAAGAGATAATTTTCAAAAATCTTATTTGTGGTTTTCAAACTCAAAAACTATCACCATAGATGGTTTCAAAATGTACCAAAATCTTAGAATCTCAAATTTCAAGTTGATCCTTCTTTGCACGCGCCCCCATGCTCGCTTCTTCCTCGGTGAGTGACGCCTATGCACAGCCCCTGCGGTAACGTGTGCAGCATGTGTCCTAGCACCCTGTTGCATTGACATGCAACCAAATTTCGTGAATTCATAGTCATTTGTAAGGTTTTTGGACCCTTTAAACTCATTTTTGGGATTTATTTGGCTAGATTTGGACCAAAAATATAGATTTTGGGGTTGTCCAACTTGGATCCCTAACTTTGTGAGTGGATAATTTTTTCTATAACTTGCCCTATACTCTTCTTGAACTTTAATTGTGTAATTGATTATGTTTATAAGTTATTTATATTTTTATATGTTTCTGAAATATATTAAATTATCTGAATTGTTTACAATCTGAAATATAGTTCAAGAAGAGTATGGTTTTGAAAATGTATTTTTGAACTCATTGTATATTTGATATTAAATGTATTTCTCATCATATGGTAAAGTGAATCTTTGTTCACGTGGCATTGATTATAAAGCTATATGATTGCCTCAAAAAAAGGCATGTATATGTGATAAACCCTAATTGAAAAATTTATGATAGATGAGTTGTATTGAGACTGAAATTTTGTATTATACTAAAAGCTCTGTTTTGAATGATATGGAATATATGCATATGATAATTTTTGTGAAGGAATCTTATTAGAAACACTGTTTGCTAACAGTAGGTGATGTTAGTTCTAGTTCACCTTGATACCTTAACTAGCAAGGGTGGTACTAACTTCGTGTGAGGGTCAACACACGAGATTTGATATGTGATGAAGAGCGAGATGTCTTCTATCAGGGTGAGGTGTATGATATATGATATGTGATTTGCCTCCCTTGTTGTGTGCTTGGGAAATACTCATATTAGAGTCCCTTCACGTGTCCTCTTGAATGGTGGCAGGACAAACCTTAGCTGGGATGCTAAGTATAGGTAAATTCTACACTACCAAAGAACAAAAGGGCTTAAACTCTGATATGGTGATTCTGATATGGGATCCTCCTAATGTTTTCATCAGAAATATTTTGATGCATATCAATATTTGATTAACGATCATACTAAATCATATATGGTTTTAGATATCTGAATGTGATTTGAACTGATAATATTTGAAATTCGGGTTTCATATGGATGTACTTCTGAACTGTAATTTTTAATGTAATAAATTTTAACATATAAGTACATCTATATGTTGGCCTAAGAGTTCATAGGAGATATTATCTACTCACTGAGTTTTCAAACTCACTACACGATGCTTACATTTTTTTTTCAAATAAAGATACAAAATTTGGCCCTGCAGCTACATGATCAACTAAGTGTCATATTTTCTAGTTGAGCCTACGTTGCTTCCAAGACTCACAATGTTTAAATATTATGTCATTATAATTTAGAGTATTCTCTAAACCCCACAGGTAGGATCCTTGCTTCTATTGTAATATTGATAAGCGTAGACTTGGCATGTATATTTGGCTATACTGAAAACTTATAAACATATGTTATTTATCCTAATATGTGATATTTTAGAGCCGTATGCAAATAAGTAAGAGTAAAGTTATCTGTTATTTTTATTATTCGTATTCTATTAAATTGAGGCGTGACAAGTTGGTATCAGAGTATTAGTTTTTCCTGTGGCTATTAGAGCAAAAGATTTTTTAGTAGGACCTTTAGTATGGATATGAACCGAATATATTTATACTCCAGGTGTTGTTGAGGGATTTTATAGGATATTAACTTTTTTTCTATTCCAAGTTTGTTAAAGTTTCTAGTATAAGGTTTGATTGAATATTATGGTATCTTAAAAAGTTGTTTTGTTCTGTATAGTCTATGATACCATTAAGAACTTGAGTGGTTATTAGAGAACATGTAGATTGTGCACTTTCTACAAAAGAGTCTGTACAATCTATAATTCCAGTACAAAGAGGCTGTGGTAGAAGCTGACCTAGAGGAAGAGGAAAAGGTTGAGGGCGTTCATGGGGTATGAGAACCCTGAGACATGATGAACATGCCAATGTATCTGATAAATTTATTGAGGAGAGAGTATAACCCCTTCAGGAGTCATATGAAAGAACAACTGATATAATTGTTGGCATACATAGAAGTTTAAAGACATTGGCTGAATTTATAATAGAATAGGGTAGAAGGGATGGCTAGCCACCAGAAAATTCTTCAGAAGCGCAAGAACTGGAAAAAACAGCTGAGCAAGAGGACAAGTTTATAGGGATTGATGTGTCATTACTGCAATTTCTTAAGTTGAAATCCCCAAATTTTTCTGGGTTAGATATTTAGGAAGACCCATAGATATTCATTGATGCCGTGGAACAAGTTCTCAGAGCTTTGAGGTGTTCTACTAGAAGATCTGTTGAACTAGTGTCCTTTCAACTATCAAATGTGACCCAAATTTAGTTTGAGACACTGGTACAAGGAGGAGTAGTTACTCTACCACCAATGGAGTGGAAAGAATTTAAAGAAACATTTATGAATTGTTTCATACCAATGAGTGAAAGAAACAAGAGGGTCAGAGAATTTGAAGAATTAAGACAAACACCGAACATGACAATTTTTGAATATAACATCCATTTTACTTGGTTGTCTAGATATGCACCATATTTGGTTCCTACTGAAAAAGATAGAATTAAGATATTTGTTTTAGGATTGATACGCCAATTGTTTAAATCAGTGGGTCCTCAGATGAATCATTTTCCAACTTATTCATCAGCTGTGGATTATGCTAGAATGATGGAAACACGAGAGCAAGCAGACATAGAACGTCTAAGGAAAAGAAAAAGAGATCGAGATAGTAATGTCTAAACTAGTTATAATCCTAATGTTAGAGGACCAAGATTTCAAAATGCACAACGTTTAACTTAAATAGGATCTGGTAGCTCTAACCAGATATTCGTTAATATCAATAAGTAAAGAATGAATCAAAGAGATATGAGACCTATTAGCCAACATGATTCAAGAACAATTTCATTATGTCACATTTACAGTAGGCCTCATACTCAACAGTGTCACAGAGAAACTGATGCATGTTTTAAGTGTGGACAAGTAAGTCATTTGATGAGAAATTGTCCACAATTACGAAATTTTAGTCAAGTATCAGTACAACCAGCTTCACCCTCTGCATCTATAACAGCACGACCAAATAGAGCAGTTTCAGTTCAAGCAAGTAGTGGTGGTACTAGTAGAGGATCAGGAAGTCGAGGTTGAAAACAAGCCTGAATTTTTTCTTGACAAGACAGGATGCTCAGGCCTCAAATGCAGTTATGACAGGTACATTATCAATATGTTCCCATAGAGCATATGTACTGTTCGATCTTGGTTCTACCCATTCTTATATATCACCCTGCTTTGCTAAGAAATTGGATAGAGATTCTACTAGTTTACATTGTTCTTTCATAGTTGTTACTCCAATAGGAGAATTCTTACTAGTAAATGATGTGTATAAATCATGCGAGATTTCGATAGAAGATAAGGAGACTATTGTAGATTTGATAGTTCTAGATATGGTAGACTTTGATGTGATACTGAGAATAGATTGGTTGTCATCATACAATGCCATTCTAGACTGTCACCTTAAGGTGATTAAGTTTAATATTCCTAAAGAATCTTCCTTCTTGATACAAGGAGATTGTAGTACAGTGCCTAGTAACTTAATATCTGCTCTAACAGCTCATAAGCTATTACAAAAAGGATGTCAAGGGTATTTAGCAGTAGTCAAAGATGTTGATATGAAGTATACCAAGGTAGAGCAAGTTCCAGTGGTTATAGAATTTTTTAATGTGTTTTTTGATGAGTTGCTAAGGTTACCCCCAAAACGAGAAATTGAGTTCGGTATTGATTTATTTTCTAAAACTCAACCAGTGTCTATACCCCTATATAGTATGGCACCAGCTGAGTTCAAGGAATTGAAAAACCAGTTACAAGACTTGTTGGACAAGAGATTTATACGCCCTAGTACTTCTCCTTGGGGTTCTCTGGTCCTATTAGTGAAAAAGACATATGGATCGCTACGACTGTGTATTGATTACAGACAGTTGAATAAGGTGACAATACGTAATAAGTATCTATTACCTCGTATAGATTATCTATTTGACCAGTTACAGGGTGCCCAATATTTTTTGAAAATTAATTTGAGATTTGTGTATCATCAATTGAAGATAAAGAAGGAAGATATTCTAAAAAATGGTTTTAGGACTCGGTATGAGCACTATGAGTTCTTAGTAATGCCGTTTGGTTTAAAAAATGCCCCAGCTGCATTTATGGATTTGATGAATAGAGTATTTAAATCTTTCTTGAATCAATTTGTTATTGTATTTATAAATGATATCCTGGTATATTCATAGAGTTTAGAGGAGCATAAGCGACATTTAAAGATAGCTTTGCAAATCCTAAGAGAACACCAGTTGTATGCCAAGTTTTCAAAATGTAAATTTTGGCATAGTAGTATTACTTTCTTAGGGTATGTGGTTACCAATGATGGTATTTAAGTTGATCCTAAAAAGGTAGAAGCGGTGCAGCAACGGCCATGCCCTACGACAATTATAAAGATTCGTAGTTTTTTCGGGTTAGCAGGCTATTATCGCAGATTCATTAAAGATTTTTCAAAAATAGCTACTCTTTTGACGAGGTTGACAAGGAAAGAAATAAAGTTTGATTGGTCAGATGAATGTGAAAGAGGTTTTCAGAAACTCAAAGAATGCTTAACTACGACGCTAGTACTATCTATTCCTTCAAGTACCGGTGGATACACGGTATATTGTGATGCATCGATAATTGGATTAGGGTGTGTATTGATGCAACATAGTTGAGTCATTGCATATGCATCTAGACAGCTAAAACCACATGAGTAAAATTGTCCGACCCATGACTTAGAAATGGCAGCAGTAATTTTTTCTCTCAAAATTTGGAGGTATTATTTGTATGGTGAGATATGCGAAATTTATACAGATCATAAAAGTCTCAAATATATTTTCCAATAAAAAGATCTTAATTTGAAATAAAGACGATGGATGGAATTATTTAAAGATTATGACTACACAATACTATATCATCCGGGTAACGTCAATGTAGTGCCTGATGCATTAAGTAGGAAGTCTATGAGTAGTTTGGCTTATATCACAGTGATAAGGAGGCCGTTGGTTAAAGAAATGCATAAGTTAGAAAGTCATGGGGTAGTAATGGAAGTGAAGGAGTTTGGGATATTATTGGCCCATATACAGTTTTAATTGTCTTTGATTGAACAG
Source organism: Gleditsia sinensis (assembly GCA_037074535.1). Classification (NCBI taxonomy): domain Eukaryota; kingdom Viridiplantae; phylum Streptophyta; class Magnoliopsida; order Fabales; family Fabaceae; genus Gleditsia; species Gleditsia sinensis. The sequence continues at coordinate 15,906,206 of CM073466.1, read as the reverse complement.
GTGAAAAAGGCACAAAAAGAGGATGCCTATTTATGCAAGAAAATTGAAGAGATGAAAAATGGTGGTGAAGTTGAATTTACTATAGACCCTGAAGGAATTTTGAGATTGGGTAAGCGGTTGTGTGTACTTGATAAAGAAGAACTTAAGAAAGAAATTTTAGAGGAAGCCCATAGATTCATATATACTATTCATCCTGGAATAACTAAAATGTATAAGGATTTAAAAGAAATTTATTGGTGGGAAGGTATGAAGAAAGACATTGTTGATTATGTTTTTCGATGTTTAACTTACCAACAGGTAAAAGCAAAACATCAAAGGCCTGCAAGACTACATTAGCAGATTGAGATACCTGAATGGAAATAAGAAAGAATAATTATGGATTTTGTTATAGGGCTACCGCGGACACCCAAAGGGTTTGATTCAATATGGGTGATCATTGATAGATCGACTAAATCAGTATATTTTCTACCAGTGAAAACCACTTACAACGTAGTTCAATATGCAAATTTATATTTGAATGAAATTGTGAAGTTTCATAGAGTGCTAATATCAATTATTTTTTATCGAGGACCACAGTTCACATCTCATTTTTGGAGAGCCTTTCAAGAAGCTATGGACACGAAGTTAAATCTCAATACTGCATTCCATTCTCAAACAGATGGACAGTCTGAGCAAACCATCCAAATATTGCAAGATATGCTACAAACATGTGTGCTAGACTTTCAAGGTAGTTAGAAAATATTTTTGTCTCTAGTTGAATTTGCTGATAACAATAGCTATCAAGCCAATATACAAATGGCCCCTTTTGAGATATTATATGGTAGACGTTGTCGTTCTTCAATCGGATGGTTTGAGATGGGTGAAACTAAGATTTTAGGGCTTGATATGATACAGGATGCACTGGTCAAGATAAAATTAATTAAGAAAAGGTTATTAGCAGCCCAGAGTAGACAAAAAAACTATGTTGATAATAGACGTCGACCATTGAAATTTGCCATAGGCGAACATGTCTTTTTAAAAATATTTCCTATGAAAGGAGTAGTAAGATTTGGAAAGAAAGGGAAGTTAAGTCCACAGTACATAAGACTATTTAAAATTTTTGATAGGATCGACCCAGTAATTTATCGTTTGGGTTTACCCCCTGAATTGGGTAGTGTCCATCTAGTTTTTCATGTGTCTATACTACGGAAGTATTTATTGGATCCTACACATGTTATACAGTCCCCACAAATTCAGTTACAAGAAAACTTAATTTATGAGGAACAACCAGTAGCGATAGTGGATAGACAAATAAAGAAATTGCGTTCAAAAGAAATACCTACAGTGAAAGTGATATGGAAAAATCAATCTTCTGAGGAGGCTACTTAGGAAAGAGAGGATGACATACATGCCAGATACCTGCATTTATTTGAAAAATGAGGTTAGTGTTATTTGCAATTATGATAATAAAATTCGGGGACCGAATTTTTTAAAGGGAGGAAAAATGTAATAGTCTTAAAATTAAAGAAAATCATAAATTTAAAAAAAATTTGAATAAAAGAAAGGATTTTAAAAATGGAGATAAGAACCGTTGAAAATATATTTATTTATTACAGGGGTTGAAGAATTATAAAGAAAATATGATAATTTGCGTTTTGGCGCCAAAATATAATTTATTAAAAGTTAGGGGTCAAAATGTAAATAAAAAAAATTGGTAAGGACCTCCCTCAAAAGTTTAATTTTTGCAGAAAGGTTCATCGGGAAATTTTAGAGCCTCAGCCACACATGGAGTTGCAAAATTCGGATTTCTCTCTCTTTCTTCCAAATTTTTTTCTCTCGAAACCCTAAAACTTCTCTCTAGAATTCTACCGCTTCCAGATCTCGAATTTCGACACCACCACCGTCAACAGATTCAGAACAAAGAGTTATACAAATTTATCTGATTGGTTTCTAGAAAATTAGCTGAAAATTGGCTGAAAAATGGAGGGACAAATCATCTAAAGAGGTAATTTCTGAAACTCTTATATGTGGTTTTCAAATCCAAAAACTAACATCATAGATGGATCCAAAAGATATCGAAACCTTATGATTTCAAATTTTAGGTTGATCCTCCATTGCATACACCCCTACGCACCGCTTCTTCCGCAGCGAGTGTCCCAGCACCCTATTGCATTGAACTACATTGATTGAGCTCTTGGAGGTCAAATTTCGCGAATCCAAAATCATTTTCAAAGTTTTTGGACCCTCTGGACTTATTTTTAGGGTCTATTTGGATAGATTTAGACCAAAAACATAGATTTTGGGGTTGTCTAATTTGGAACCCTAACTTTGTGAGTGAATAATTCTTTCTATGACTTGCTCTATACTCTTCTTGAACTTTAATTGTGTAATTAATTATATTTATAAGTTATTTATACTTTTATATATTTTTGAAATTGATTAAATTATCTGAATTGTTTACAATCTAAAATATAGTTCAAGAAAAGTATGGTTTTGAAAATAAATTTTTGAACTCATTGTATATTTGATATTAAATGTATTTCTCATCATATGGTAAAGTGAATCTTTGTTCACGTGACATTGATTATAAAGTTATATGATTGCCTCAAGAAAAGGCATGTATATGTGATAAACTCTTATTGGGAAATTTATGATAGATGAGCTGTATTGAGATTGAAATTTTGTATTATACTGAAAGTGCTGTTTTGAATGATATGAAATATGTGCATATGATAATTTTTGTAAAGGAATCCTATTAGAAACACTGTTTGCTAAAAGTAGGTGATGTTAGCCCTAGTTCACCTTGATACCTCAACTAGCAGGGGTAGTACTAGCTTCGTGTGAAAGTCAACACACGAGATTTGATATGTGATGAAGAGCGAGATGCCTCCTATCTGGGTGAGATGCCAGATATATGATATGTGATTTGCCTCCCTTACTGTGTGCTTGGGAAATACCCATATTAGAGTCCCTTCACGTGTCTTCTTGAATGGTAGTAGGACAAACCTTAGTTGGGATACTAAATATAGGGAAATCTTATACCACCAAAATATAGAAGGGCTTGAACTCTGATATAGTGGTTCTGATATGAGATCCTTCTAATGTTTTCATGAGAAATGTTTTGATGTATATCAATGTTTGATTAATGATCATACTAGATCATATATGGTTTTAGATATCTGAATGTGATTTGAACTGAGAATATTTGAAATGCGGGTCTAATATAGATGTACTTCTGAATTATAATTTTTAATGTGATAAATTTTAACATATGAGTACATCCATATGTTAACCTAAGAGGTCATAGAAGGTATTATCTACTCACTGAGTTGTCAAACTCACTACACGGTGCTTATATTATTTTTTTTCAGATAAAAATATAGAGTTTGACCTTGCAGCTACGTAATCAGTTAGGTGTCATATTCTTTGATTGAGTCTACGTTGCTTTCAAGGTTCACAATATTTAAAATATTATGTCATTGTAATTTAGAATATGCTCTAAACGCCATAAGCATGATCCCTATTTCTGCTATAATATTGATAAATGGAGACTTAGCATGTATATTTGGTTATACTGAAAACTTGTAAACGTATGTTATTTATCCTGATATGTGATATTTTGGAGCTATATGCAAATAAATAAGGGTAAAGTTATTTGTTATTTGTGTTATTCGTGTTTTATTAAATTGAAGCATGACATGCATTATAAGCTCTTTATTGTAATCTTGGTTCAACTAAACTCCAAATATTGTGAGCATTTAAATGGGTGGACATCAACAGTTTCCAATAATTATAATCAAGTTTCCTATTTAATTTAGGACTTGACTAAACAAAATTGTAATTAGTTGCTATATCTTTTTTTCAAAATATACTCACTCTAAAAAAATTTATAAAAGTGAGAACTCTCTTGTTTTTCACAAAAAAAATTTTGATTTTACGTTAACACTACTAGACTCTCAAGCTTTGATACTAATTTGATATCAAGAGAACATTATCTCATACTTGGTATTTTTCTCACACACACAGAATAAGAAGGAGGGGAGAAGATTTTAACACACTATTTCATTTAACTCAATATTAATTCATTATTGGGAGCACGACTTGCAAGTCTTTTATAAGTTAATTTAACTAATATAATATTACAATTCACTTGTGAAGAAAACAAAACATTGGTCCATATTTTAGTGCAATTAAAAATGCGGTGCAGCCTTCTTTGAATATTGGTTTGTCATTCAGCTCAACCTACAAACTTAAAAATTATCTCCTTTTGCAGTGCAGCTTTGTAGGCTACACGTGTAACTATAGTATATTGGCTAGTGTATCAGTATGGCTCTGCATTTAATTGTTGGCAGTGTACAAGTAAAAATAAACTTGATTTAGTTCCTTTGCAGCATTAAAGGGCACAACTTGATTAGTAGCAGACAACTTTCTTGCAGCTCCATAATCTCCTTTCTAGAATTTTTGGGGTGACCCCTGTTCCATTCAAAGAAAGCATGTCTGCACATTTTTAATTTAGTAAGAATCTAAAACATTTTGGAACCACTTACCTCTGTGCTCCACACATCTTGAACAATGTTTTTGAGTAAAGGATTATTCTTCCACCTTGCACTAAACGGAAAGTTTCCTTTAGGAGGGGCACATACTTTTTCAGCTTGAAGAAAAATGTCCCAAACACCTAGGAATTAAAAAAACTACTTTTAAAATCTCTCTTTTGAAAAATTATTTTAAGTTTAAAAAAAGATAATAATAAAAAAAGAATTAATAATTTTTTAAAATTATTTTTTAATCTGTCATACTTTTAATTATACTAAAAATAAGTTCAGACACAACTTTTTTATAAAATTATGACCTTTCAAAAATGTTGTGATTTTTTTTAAAAATTATTTTATTTTAAATTTAATTTTTAAACTGTTTTTCTCTAACAATAAATCAATCAAGAAAAAACTTCAACTACTATAAATTAAAAATAAATAATAAATCTGTCCAAGACTTTTCTCGCATTAAAGGTTCCATCTCTTTTGTTGTTCCAAGTAAAACGATCACCCTTTTTGTGGTACTCAGAGAAACCACCCATCTAAATAAAACAACGAAGGCCAATACCCATTGAAGGGTGGTAAGGGAAGCCCCCTAATTTATCACTCTCATGCATAATCTCATTAAAATCGCCTACTATAACAAGAGGGTCATCAGTACTCATCACAATATTCTGTAGTAGACTGAACTAAACCTCTCTAAGCTGCTGCTCATGAAGTGTGCTCCCAGAAAATGCCAATTCACAGATTTTGATGGAATAGTGCCTTTACAAAGCACTAGTTTCCAGAGAGTGGCTGGCAATACTGAAGCATGTGGAATAAAAAAATTACAAGAGAAAAAAAAAGTAAATAGATGAAAAGAGGTAGTGTATTGCCAATATTTTGATGCAAGCTGAAGTGGTGGGAGTTGCCAATCTGAATGTTCCTACGTGTATGAGTTCTTTCAATTTAGCTAGCCTAATCTTACTTTTGGTTTTTGTTCTGTCAATTAGTTGTCTTTTGATGTATTTTGTAGTCTGATTGTGTACTTTAAGTTGATCAAAACATTCTTTCATGTATTAATGAAGAATTGTACTTTTTCTTTCTTGAAATAAAATGATCTATCTTTTGTTTTTTTTAAAAAAAACTTTAATGTAAAATTGTAAAAATATCTCATCTATGAAAAGGAGGGCAAAATGAAGTAGCTAGTAAATTGAAAAGTATTGTAGTTATTTTATTTATATATCATTATTGTTATTTTTTAATTTATACCTATTAAATAGATAAATTAAAGAGTTAATTATAATATATATACGTTGCAGTTAAAGTCTATTTGTTTTTATCTAAGTACAACTAACAACTACCTGTAATAAATGCAAAAATTCTTATTGGTAAGATAACAATACTTTAGATAAAATTACTTCCACAAGATCACGTTGGATTACCTTAATAAGAACACAGGCGGAAAGACCAAGGGGAGACAACTAGCTCAGGGAATTGCTTATATTTTAATAATTTTTCAGCAAGGAACCCGAAGATCGTTCGTTTCCTTGGCATACAGAATCCTATTTTAAAATGCTTGGAGCTGCAGCAACTTCCACTACATTGTGGCTTTCACCATCCTTCCACTCCAGCAACTGCAATTTCGTTCCCAGAATTGGTCTCCTGAGAAAATGCTCAAATTCAAGGATGCTATTGAGCCATACCCACTATTCCTCTTCCTTATCCACGTCCCCTCTGCATTTCTCTTTCTACAAAAGCAGTAGAAGGCAAATCCATTTCTACGCAGAGGCAGCTTCATCTTCATCTACAGGTAAATTTCTGTGGCAATCATTTATTCTCAACTTCTTTTGTTTTCTCATTAGTGCCCCCATTTTTTAATTCCAATTTTGTGTATTATTACTTGGTTTCTTCAATTGCTTCTTGGTATGCACATGCAAGGGAGAAGTTACTGATTATTTTATGCAATCCCCTTTCTGTATTGAAGTCGAAAGCAATGCAGAACTGGAAAATAAAATTTAATGGTCATATGCGTGGAAAGACCAGCGCTACAGTTATGAATATTTATATACTACAATATAAAAACGATTTTTTCTTCGTTAAATTTAAGTACCATGGATTGTAGACTCAATTAAAGGAAAATTGAGTCTGAATGTGAGTTTAGGGTTTATAAGACCTACAATGTTGGCCAATCAAAAGAAAACTTGAGAATAATCTCAATGTCTCGTATCCCAGATATGAGAACTTGTGAATAAACTAGAGAAAGTTAGGGCAAGGATGGTAGAATCTTGAAAATCTTGTCTAAAATGGTTTGGCATGTGTGGAGGAGAGTAGTTCGATAGTCAGATATAGGAAAATAAAAATAATAACTAAAACTGCTAAGAAAGATTGAATAATTAATAATCTCTCAATTGATCTCATTTATAATATAAAATATTTTATTGTCGTTTAATCTGTGTAGCTAATTTTAGTTAATGAAAAAATGTTTGGCTTGTTGTTGTTTGTTGGATTGTCAAACTCAAGTTAGCATAAGAGAATAATGTTGATGTTATGGGTAAAGCTTATTTTCTTAATATAGAGAAGCTCAAAAGCTTTTTAGTGGTTGGTTGCTGGTACCATAATATGTCCAACTAAATGGCTAACATGATTTTAATTCAACTGTTTTTCAAGAGGCACTACAATTTTTTTCTTGCTTCTTAGAACCTACATGAACAAAATTTTGCCTTTAAGAAAGCTCCCAAAAGAAAATGGAAAGGGAAAGTAATGAACATACTTGTTTTGCTAGTATCTAACACTCGCATAATTGTATTATTATTAAAAAGTAATGAAAGTTCAAAGCTTTCTCTTAGAGATGTTCCCATCAATTGGTTTGCGAACCCTGAACCTGATTAAGGAATGCAGGTGAACCAGGACAAGGCTGTTACATTTGCTTTTCTGAACTTCTCATTCAAATTTACCTTTTACTTCACATGGCATCTTGTGTGATGTAGTGCCAAGAACTTGCAAATTGTTGAACAGATTTTGTACGTGACAGATCAGATAGGATATGCAGAGAAAATAAAGTTCTTCAATGGATGGTATATATGTTGGCAAATTTGAACACTTTTTGGTCCAAAATAAAATATCTGTTTCTCTCATGTTATATTGCACCTTGATATTGCTGAACTAGAACCACTATATGAAATCAGGTCGCAGGAATCTTTGGCAATTGGATATTAGTTCAGCACTTTTTGTCTTAAATCATTTAATGACACTGAAGATGAATTAAAAGAATTTGTTGCATACAAGATGGCATGGTTGCATCCCCATGTTGTAGCTGAGATAAAGTGAGGTTGCTATGTACTTGGTTTCACAGTGCTTGTAAAATGTTATAATTGCTATTAGGAATCTTTCTGCATGGACCATTACATAAGAAATTGTTCAAACCACCAATAGCTGCCCACAGTTATTTAAGGTGCTTCTTTGCCACACTACTGGCAGGATTTTTTTCAGCAAGATGAGGATGAGTTTTCAAAATAATTGTCTGGTCAAGTTGTTCCATTAAAGGCCAAGGTTATTTTTCTTTTTATAAATCACTACAAATTTTATGGATGTTTCTGTGGTTTTATCAGACCACCTCCAGATTTACTTCTCCAATTTCTTGGTGGAAGAAAGTGTTGGTTTTGTATTTATCAATATTACAAAATAATTCTGGAACTAACTTGATGTGTAGTGTAATATAATTCTGGAACTATCTTACTGGTCCTGCAATATTATATTGTGGTTTTGGTGGGGGGTGGGGGAATGGGAGTGGGAGAAGAAAATGAAAAACAGATGACACAATTTCTCTTCCTTTCTCTGTCTTGTTAACTAATATCGAAAATTGACATCTATTGTGCTTGTTATTGATCATTGCAGCCGCAAGTGCAGAATATGTGGAGGAACCTGCAACGAAAGTGAAATTTCAGACATCTCTGAGTTTACCGGGTTGCTCAGATTCATTAATTTTATTTGGAGCTGGTTAGTTGCTATAATATCAGATAGCTTTTAAACAGAGGAAGATCACAATGCTAAGAGCGTATGTATAAGATTAGCATGAATATAAAGTTGTTTTGTTAAGATTAGGAGACAGACCATAGCATTTCATGTGTATCCAATGAACATGACTGATTTTATATATCATGTGTGGGAAACACTTTCTTTAGGACAAGGTTTCTCTTGTAAATGTGGAAAATATATGGTTTGATATCATGTTGAACTTACTTTCCATGAAATGAACTTTCAATCATGATCTTGTTTGTCTCTTATTAGGTAACTCTGAGTCACTCATGGTGGCATTGCCAAAGAGCAAACCCTCTGTGAGAACCACTCTGCAAAGTGAAATTGTTGTGTCATTCAATAATTACAGGAAAATTGGTGATTTTTGGGAAATATAATGGGAATAGTTGATCTTGTCATCATACCTTAACTTAGTGGCTAGTGGCTTAGTGCATTCATGTAAGTTTAATACTCTCTTAACTTTCTTCACAGCTGATGTATGGAACCAGATGTTTCAGTGAGGCATATGTGCACGGATTTTACAGGGGAAATCAAATTAAACTTAGAGCATTCATGAATTCTGCATTTCTTTGATTGCAGTTGTATTTTATCTGCATTTGCACTGTATTATAAACCTGAATACTTGTCTTTCTGTAGTAAGCTCCAAGGAAATAGTAATGTTATCTTTTCTACTATAATCAGCTGTGATGAATAATTGTGATTTCAGGATACAGAGAGAAAGTTTTTGCAATCATTGGTGTCAAGGTCTATGCTGCAGGTTTGTATCTAAATAAATCTATCACAAGTGAGTTGAATGCTTGGCAAGGGCAACCAGCAGGTGTGATTCAAGGGAATTCTTCCTTGTTCAAGACCATTTTTCAATGTACTTTCTTTATAAATTGATCAACACTGTCTTTCTTACATTCCTCTAACAGTTACAGAAACAAAAATTGAGAGTTAGAGATTAGGGCTGATAAAAATCTCTTAATTTGATTGCAGCTCCCTTTGAGAAATCATTGCAAATAATTCTTGTCAGAGATGTTGATGGTAAAACTTTCTGGGATGCCTTAGATGATGCCATCTCTCCAAGAATTAAAACACCCACAACTGAAGATGAAACTGCATTGTCCACATTCCAAGGTGTCTTTCAAGATCGTCCTCTTAAGAAAGGAAATTTCATATTTTTGACTTGGTTGAACCCCCCTAAATTGCTTGTAAGTATGTCTTCTGCTTAGTTTTCTTGTGAATCTGTTGCAGAATTTGTTGAGACTTTTTTTTCATATATTTTCTTAAATCAATATTAATGTTTATTTTTTTCCCTCTTTATCTTCACTCATGCATTTATACTATAGTAATCCAACTGGATATAATGTCATTTTAGGTGTCTGTCTCATCTCATGGGTTTCCATCTACTGTGGATGCTAAAATTGAATCTGCAAATGTGACTTCTGCTCTTTTTGATGTATTTCTTGGAGATAGTCCTGTTTCTCCCACTTTGAAAGCTTCAGTGGCTAATGGCTTGTCAAAAGTACTCAAGTAGAGGACAGAATTTTGTATCTTCAGACATGATCATGTATTTATTATTTATAGAGATGATGGCTCTATTATTGGATGTATCCAGGTGCTGTTGTTCTGGTGTCTACTTAGGTTCCACAAGTCCATTGAGGTATATCTATGAACAATTCGCAACTATCAAATAACCCTTGTCCGAGATTGGTGGTAGTATTCTGTTGGCAATAAAGTAATTTTGATCTGTTCATCGATACACACTTTTGCAAGCAAAGTTTACCACTTTTATGTGTTATTATCTATAAAGCACTGACATGTACACAATCACTTTGACATATCAAACTATATATATTATACACACACACACACAAAAAAACATATATATAAGTACCTTACATTATTATTTTACTAAATAAAATACTATATAAAAATATGTTAAACTATATTATTCATGTATAAAGAAGAAATTAGAAAATAAATTTTATTATCTTATCAAGATGAGATTTCTAGTCACTCATTCATTATTTGTTGGTCGTTTTTCTCTTTTGTTGGGGTCATCGCATCCAAAATGTGTCTGACATGTGTCTGAGCAGAGGTTTTTTTCTTAAATAAAAAATTCTATCACATTTGTAAGTGTGTTAGACATGCTTTGTTAGTCTGGGTGACAGGGGTGACAGGGTTGATGTTCAACATGCTGCACAGCTGAAATTAAGTGTATCTGTGCTTTATAGCTTATTATGTAAGTTGAGCTTCTTGTTGGTTCACCTATTAATTAACCAACATTCTAGCTCAAAATAATGAAAAAAAGAAATGTATTGCCTGGAAAAAACTTTTTCAATTATCTTGTATTGCTTCTTACTTTTGCTTCCTTGGCCAAAGCTACATCCATTTTGTCCTAGTCCTCTCAACTTGGTTTGATTGAATAAATTTTCATTGAGGCTGGCATGCTGGTTTTGTCATCAAGCAAACATCAGGAAGCTGTAACAAGTTTGTCTGACTTTGTTTGCTCGAGTATGTTGACAACCTCAGCCATTGTTGGCCTCTTCAAGGGGTCAGTTTCAAGACACCTCATTGCAATGTTGAACACATTGTTAACCTCTTGCATTGGACAGGATCCTAGCCTATTGTCGAGAACTAGTTCCTCCTTCTTTTCTTGAACAACAGCTTTAACCTGCTCCAAAACAACAGAATAATTTTCAACAAAAGTAAGTCCTCATTCAAAAGTTGTAACCACAATTTATGCAATTTGAGGATTTGATAGAAGATTCTGTTCCATTTTAGTTCTCTTATTGCTGCTGTAAAACTTGTAATGTAGATATAAATTTGACAATCCTTTCGTTTTATGGGGATATTATTTTTTCTATGTGATCATGAAGGTACATGTTAAGAGATATTTAGAATTTAGGATAGTCTTGTTGGTTAAGAAAATAGTTACCATATTAGGAGGTATCAAGAATTTAGGAAAGTCTTCTAGGTCATAGAAATAGTTACTTGTTGTGCATCTAAAGTAAAGGGTAGAAGTCTCTTTGCGAGGTTTTAGTATTAGTATAAATAGAGGTTTAGAGTTAAGTGTGGAATACACCATAATTGAGTCTTTCAATAATTTATACTTTGTTTGGTACCTTCCTTTTCTCCCAAACTTTTGCTATCTCTGTTTTCTCAACAGTACATATTGTATCCTGCAACTATTATATTGCTTGCCAATCCAGCTCTTTTAGATGCTATGCCTTTCACAACAGAATTGATTAATTAATTTTTTATATCTATGTTGCATTTCTTCTATGTTTGGAGATTTTAAAATTCCCTTATAATTCTCTCATGGACAATTCAAATATAATGGTACACTTTCTTGTGGTGTTCAATTTATTTTTATCTGTAGGCATTCTCACAGTGCTAGATTTCAAAGTAAATATGATAATCTAAAATAGTGAGTTATAGGTTATCAATATCAATCTTGTCTGCGGAATATAATGACAGGAAATTTTACTAGAATTTTTGCCTTACCCATGTGACTAGCTTAGTTCCCTCTTCTATAAATGCTTCATCACTAGGTCTTTTACCGGTTAAAAGCTCCAGTAGCACAACTCCATAGCTGTAGACATCCCCTTTGAAAGTTGCTCTTCCTGTGTCAAAATATTCTGCATGAAAACAATCATCAGGTTTACCGAGACAAGGAGCACTGAGAGAGATACTGTTAATTAGCTGGGTTGTATTGTATCTATACCAGGGGCTAAGTATCCAAAAGTTCCAGCCACAATTGTTGAAACATGGGTTTTATTTGGTTCCATCAATGTGGCTAATCCGAAATCAGAAACTCGGGCCTCCATGTTTTCATCTAGCAATATATTGCTTGATTTGATATCTCTGTGGATTATGTGAGGGATGCAATCGTGGTGAAGATATGATATTCCTCTAGCAGCACCTATTGCTATTCTGTATCTGGATGACCAATTCAAACTTTTCTTGTGCTCTGGTCTTCCTGCATCGCCTTCCACTTTGCTATCAGAGATCAGTTCATAAGAAGTTCAAAAAGTTTCACTGTTCTATGTGTAAGTGAATCTTAGAATTGCAACAAAAGTGACTTTCACTTCTGTCGTGAGAATTTTGATGAGTTACCTAAGAAAGTGAGAGTCAATTCAATTCATCGGAAAATGAAAAGAAATGAGAAAGCAGTGAAAATAGGTCATGTGTTAGCACACATCATGTCTAGAAAGGACATGATATTAACTTTCACTTACTGCCATCAAATCTTTCCTTTGTTTTGGGTCAAACAAAAATTTAGGGGGCAAAAACGCAGTTTAAGCTCCAAGGTAGAGCAGACCTAAATAGTTAGATTCCTACCAACAAGGGATCACTAGAAAGATATGAAGTGAAGTTCTTTTGCGTTGATGCAGTTTCAATTGAGCCAATCTTTTTTAAAAGTTCTTTCCACTTTTACTCCTACTAAACACACTCTTGGGTCTTAATTAAGAACTAATAAATTTAATAAGGGTTGACTCAATTGATAAGATCGAATTACATTCACTAAAATATCTTTAAGTTTAGTTATTGTTGTTGATCTTTTGTTATAGGCCCTGCCTTAAAGTTACAATAATCTATTTGCATTTTATTTTGATGTTCAATTCTCTCAAAAAGCACTTTGGAAGCAAAATTATAAATGCACTGGGCCAAAATGGGGAGTGTGCCCTTGAGATCAACCAAGGAGGGGATTTAATTTCAGACAGAGTCTGAGTATACTCCTAACTATAATAATAAAAAAAAGAGAAAAAAAAAACAGATACCGTGCAAGAAGGTATCCAAACTTCCATTGGGCATTAGCTCATATATGAGAAGGTTGTACTGTGGAGAAGTATAATATCCATGGAGAATTACAATATTGCGATGTTTTATGTCTGCCATTGCTTCCAGTTCTCTCTCAAATCCTCTGTCTCTATCTGCAGTTCCTGTATGGAGTCTTTTCACAGCAAAGGCTTTGGAGTCATCTATTTTCAGTTTATAAACTGTCCCATAACCACCAAAGCCAATAACGTCCATGTTGTTCAGTTTCAGTGTCTTTTTCAAGACCATTTCAGATGTGAGAGATTGAAGAACTGAAGATCTAAATATTACCATCTTCCCACCTGCATCATTCCATCACAGTATGTTAGTACGTCTTTTCTTCTCAGCAAAAGCAGATAAGGAAGACTCATTTTTCCTGGAGACGTACTTAGGTAGAATCCATTTACAAATGATTTGTAGAATAAGCCAATTATGAAGACTGAAGAGATACCTAAGCATGTCAGATATGAGTTTCACTCAAAAGTGTATATGACAAGCTTACGTATCTCTTTGACTTAATCTAAAAATTATTTGTAAATTGTGTCTACCTAAGAATTGTCATTCTCCTGCTATACCTGCATAACCTTCTTCATAAATCATGTGCTTTCTTTTCCATCTTTTGTAGAGGAGGACTGAAATAATAATCTTGGATATGACAAAAGCAATGCAGGATATGGTGATGTAAAAGGCTAGAACCAGAGAATTGCTCATTTGATGCTACAAACTGCTGCTGAAGTTTCAACTTTCAAGAGCCTGAAGGCAGACTCTAATTTAGCATCAAAGAACGTTGAGTTGATGAAAAACTTCGGATACTGACTTATCAGAAGAAGTCACGTAGAACTTCTCTGCAGTTCTGGTATCCATGACTATTGATATAGCAGCCATCTTCACTCATTGGATCGGATAAATTACTTGAGAAACAGAGTAAAGGGAAGAAAAATGAAGTTCTACAGTTTGGTTTTATTGTGACTGTTCAAGGCTTCACTTTCTGCTCTGCTCAGTTTGACTCAAAATTTTCAAATTTTGTTTAAGGATTTAATTTAAAAAATATTTAACTGGTAATAACGTGTCCAAAATGAATAGTTAAAAGAAAAAGAACCTTGGAAAGTTGAAAATTATTCTCATGGAAAACCCATTACATCCCGGAATGAGTGGAGATTAAATTTATGGCCAAGATGAAAAGAGCACAGAAGGAGATGCTGGGAAGACAAAAAGAAGATGTACAAGTATGTTGCTTTAAATAAGGTACCTTTAAGCATGAATGGTTTGACATGAGTAAAAGTAGCCTACTTTTCTTTTGTCTACATGAATTATGACCTATAAAGTATGGATACTCCTATCTTGAATTGTAGACACGTGTACAAATATATTCGTCTATATTTTTGTATTATATTCAAGGTGATGTGAGTATCTTTATTCATTCATTTTAGGCTTCTAGTCTTCAAATAATCTTTGAAAGATGTGAGTTGCTAACCAATTTAGCCATGTTTTATATTCGAAGAATTCGTTGTCATATGGTTGGCTGTATGCGTGTGTATTCTGCGTGAAAAAAAAACTTGGACTTTTTGTGGTATCAATGTCAAACTTTGATCAAGCTGGCAATGAAAAATTTTCTTCAAAATGTGAACGGATCTAATCTCATCCTTATCACTTCACTTCAATTATAGTTTGAGCGTGTATGGCAACTAGCAAGTGTAAATGAGAGAAAGGAGCAAAACCGAAAGAAAGAAAAAGTTGGCGTGGCAGGTCGGCTACCAAACTATAAAAGGCATTATAACATGGAATGATCCTGTGAATGATTATTCTTTCACCATATTTTCTTCTCCACTTTTCTTTCTCCATTCTAAGTTGGGAAGTTGGGAATTCATTACAGCCAACTGGATATTCTTGACTTTGTATTCAAATTATTTTTATGTTAATTGTTTTATAAATATTTAACAAATTTATTTATTTAGTTTAATTCAGTAAATATCTTGATCCGGCTAGTAAAGTAAATATAATAAATATTCGTGGTATGATAAACATGAGTAAAGACAGAATAATTTTTTAAAATTAAAATGAAAAAAAAATAAAAATTTAAAGAAGCAAATACAAAAATCTATTTATCAAAGATCAAAACAACAATTTACTAAAAAAAAAATGGAAACCTTATGAAAATAATTGACTACTAATTATTTGCTACCAGGCAGCTTTAGTGTCTAGTACTCTCCAGTCACACGCTCATTAAATACTTGGCCTTTTATTAATTAAATTGTTTAAATTTTCTTATTTACATTTTTTGGTCAAGTTTAGAATTAATTTTAAGACTCTCTAAATTACTCAGAACTTAATCTCGCTAATAATTTTTCCCGCACATTCATGTTTTGATTTTGTTTGTTAGGTTTCTTTTTTTCATGCATTTCATATACAAAGATTGGACAAAAAATCACTTACATGGGATTTGGAATATGAATATACTTGAAAATTTATTAATAAAAAATTTGAATACGAGATAAACAAAACAAAAAAAATTAATTTTACTATATTATCTTTTATTTTATTGCCAAAATTCATTCTTGTCATTCATAGCTTTCTCCAAAATCTAGGAAGGATTCCAAGACACATTCTTAAACCTTTTTTCAATTCTATTCCTCCATAATCTCCTCATTATGTGTTGCAATTTCCATCAGTCCCTCCTCTGAAATCAAGAGTTGTACCGCGCTGCATAAGTTTTTCAACCGTTCCACCATAGAAGCATGCGGAATGATAGAAGCTCTGCATACCAAACCGCCATGGCCCCTAAGCACAGCACAGATATATGCACTACCATTTCATCTTGTTCTCCAACAAACTGCACCTACTGTCGTCCATAGGCATCATTCTTTTTTGGAGATTATATTTAGAAGGTAAACCTTCATGCATTGTCTTCCAAAGAAACACCTTCACTTTCTCACCATGCTTTTTTTTTTCCCTTCAACTATTCTTCTCCAAGACTATGACACGCTGCCTTTAGGTAAAGCATCCAGAAAAATGGAGCTAGGAAAGTATTTTGACTTGTAAATATTCCACTATAAATGATAACTATATCTACAAAAATATTTGAAATAAAAAAAATCTAGAAACTAAAAAAAATATAGGAATTACAAAAGTCAGCAATATCCATAAACAATACATGTTGATAAATACTATCTAAAAAAAAATTAAAATCGAAAAAAAAATCTTGAAACTGGATTGAATAGTAATCAGAATCCGACAATATCCATAAAGAACTGTCTACAGTTATAAGTTGAAGCTCTCTTCAATAATGTCTAATATCAATTGGCGTGAGCCTGTTGGAAATATCAGTAAATTCTCTTCAATTTCTTTTAGAGCAACCTCTGAAGTCACTATGATGGTCATTAGCTGCAACACTTTTGCATTTTCTAGCACCAATTTCGGCAGAGAGTACCACTTCTTTTCATTAGGCGATGCTTTTAGAGTTACCCTCTTGAGGCGAGAAAGGAAACAATAAGGCACCTCGGGATTCTCCACCCAATCGTCATTAATGGAAAGCTGAAGAAAAAACAATATCTAATAAGTTAAGAAGCCAATAAAATAGAACTCAGAATTAATAAGCTTTAATTTTTCTATTACCTGTTTACAAATAAGAGATTCAAGATTTGGTGACTTATGCAGAATAAGTAACAGCTGAGAACTAGCTATGTCACAGTCTATTTCCAACAGAACCAAATTGGAAAATACTGGCAGATTCTTCCCAAAATTGCTTCCGTGACTAAGAATCTGTCCATACATCATAAACAAAAAGATTATTCAAATTCACTACAATTAATTAATTACTTCAATTATGAACAAATAGATTGAAATCTACCTACTCGAATATTTTGACCACAATACAAAATAAAATAAAATAAAAAGATGTTAAGGAAAATGTACCTGCATCACATCGAGATGTAATTTGAGATGTTTCACTAGATGAAGGTTCTGTACAAGTTTAATGGCTAGTGAGTTCATATATTGCTTGAGAGGGTAGCCCTGGTCGACACCTAACCCTATGGAAGCTTTGAGAATTGATGGTGGAATTAGTGGGAGAAATTTTATTGGTGAACTAAATAACTTCAGGGTTAACTTTGTGATAGATGGGGCATAAACCTCTATAGAATGACGATCAAAATATCGGTTTGTTTGTATGAGGACAAACCTCTCAGCTCTAGGAGTGTTGATCCTGAGTTTCTCCTCTTCTAAACACATGTATGAATTAAGTTCAAACACTTTGACAGCTGGGAAATCAAGAAGGGCCTCATGAGATGATGATGATGGTGTAAAAAAAGAACTCACAATCACAAACCCAGAAAGATTCAATTTCTGAAGGGTTGGATGATGAAGAGGCAAAGGAAGTTGAGTATGGTATGATTTGTGATCTTGAAGAGTCAATTCTACCAGAGTTTTGCATTGAAATAATCTCGAGACTAATGGATATTCCAATAGAGGATATGTAATATCAACCCTTTGAACTTTTCCTTCTACCGCGAAGGAGATCCATGATTCTATAAAAAATTTGTAGTTATAAGTATTATCTGGAATGGAAAGAGTGAAACTGTGGAAGTTTGGACTACAAAATCTATTTATTAAGTTCTGATCAAAGGGTGTTGGTTTGTAGGGACACCGATGAAGGAATGTATTTTGGTCAAAGTGTAAACTGGTGATGAATTCCCAATGGTGAATCCAGCTTTTGGACAGCACACTGGTTCGAACTGCATCTCCGATGGGAAGGAAAGAAAGAATGTGACTGAGAATTTCATCCGGCAAACAACCGAGAAAGTCCTCTTTCTTGTCTTTCGCATTGTTCAGAAGGCTTGGCATGTCATCTTTCTCCTCGCTTAGAGTGGAAGATCCCATGACTAATCGAGAATTCATTGATCTCCTTCTGATGCAGAATATTGAAATAACTGAGTATATTAATTTTTTAGGGCTAACTATTTTATTTTTCAAAAATTATACATATGTAATAAAAAAATCTTATATACAAGCGCAGCTGAAATAAGAAATTCTAATTTAAATCAAATACTAACATTTAAATCATAATCTTAATAAAATAAAGTGAAGCAATAATAATTCTTTAAACTCAAACATCCAAATGAAAACTTTCAAGAAAATAAAATTAAAGGATGACAATTCTGTTTATTCAAATACATAAATGATAACTCTAACTAATTTTAAAGTTCTTCAAGATAATTAATTACAATATCATAAGTCTAAAAAATAATAACATCAGTATTAAATAATAAAATAAGCTATAATTCTATTTTTTACTAACATTCCTAGTTTTTGAAAGAATTTAATAATTTAAATGGATGGAAAGATGCGGATGAAAAAATGATTAATTAATTAATAATAATAATAAGATATTGTTGTTATTGTTGTTGTTGTTGTTTTATTATTATTATTATTATTATTATAGAAAGTAATTTTCAATCAATTTTTGAATTAGAAATAATTATTAGTATGCTTTTTGGAAGACGGTGATTATATTTATATATATACTTTTAGCTCTCTCCATTTCGTCATGTAAATTCTCTCTGTTAAAGAGTTTATGTATATTATATGATTCTTAACAATTAATAAGATAAATAAATATGAATGATCTATTTATTAATAAAAATATAAATAAAAGGTGATCTAAAGAGTTTAAATTTACTAATAAGAAGATAAGTAAATCATACACAATCTACGAGTATCAATCAAAAGGTGACCTAAAAGGATTAAGTTTGTTAATAATAAGATTAAAAAACCTAATTTCAATTATCTAATTTTTGATAAGAAGATAATTAAAAAATAATATAAATTATTTAATTAGTATAGTATATATAATAAATAAAATATAAATTATCAAACTATTAGTAATAAATAAATAAAAAGAGATTTATAGAGATTAAGGTTTTAATTGTTAATAAGAAGATAAATAGAAATTTTCTAATTGTCTCATAAATATAAATATTCTTTTTTTTTAGAATTTAAGGTTTAAAATTTTAATATTTTGAGACTTGTAGTTTTGAAATTTACACTTCGAAACTTATGACTGTTAGATTTGAGATTTCAAACTTTACAGTTTAGAATTTAAAGTTTGATCTTTTGTGGTATTTAGAGTCGAAGATTTTAATATTTAAATTTAAAGTTAAGAGTTTAGAATTTAGAATGTTAAGAGATTGGGATATAAAATTTAACATTTAAGGTCATGTTCGGTTGATTGGAATGAAAAGGAAATGGGGGATGGAATTTGAGATTCCATAGTTTGGTTGGATGGAATAGACATTTTATGGAATGCTATATTCCATTAAACAATGGAAAAAATCTTCCTTCCAAAAACTTTCGGAATCTAGGATTCCATTGTTACACTTGATTTGAGTAATTTTAATTTTTTTCTTTGTTATTAAAAAATTATATTATATTAATTTAATATAATTATCAAACTTTATATTTTAATATTTTAATCTTGTATGATCTTTTAAATCAATTAATTATGATAAGAAATTATTATATTTTACCATCAAAATAGATGAAGTGATAAATCCAAGTAAAAAAATCGTTTATTTTTTTTT
Organism: Gleditsia sinensis; assembly: GCA_037074535.1. NCBI lineage: Eukaryota > Viridiplantae > Streptophyta > Magnoliopsida > Fabales > Fabaceae > Gleditsia > Gleditsia sinensis. Next base: position 15,886,297 of record CM073466.1, on the reverse strand, counting down.
AAAAAAATTTATTTTATTCATATTAGAATAAGAATTTTTATAATTTAAAATTTAAAGATAATTTAACCTTTTTACTTATACGGTCTTTCTATTTCTTCAATTTATTGTTATACCAAATAATAAAATATCACATTACCTCAAATTTTTTCATCACATATCAAACAGGATGATGAGTTTCATTCCTCTTTCCATTTTCACTTTTTTTTTCATTCTCACTAAAATTTATTCTACTCAACTAAACAGACACTAAGAGTTTATAATTTAGAATTTTCTTTTAAATATATTAATATTATATTTATTAAAATGCTATTAATGAATTTTCATATTTATGATATTACTATCTTTAAAATAAGTGTTTTCAAACTAAGTATTTTTAAAACGATAATAAAGTTGTTTTCTATTTTTTAAAACAAAAATTTGAAAAATATTTTTAGAACACATCTTTTAAGAACACAATGACAAACATAATCTTTTATTATTATTTTTTTTTTAAAAAAATTATTTTTAGAAACACTTCTCCAACATATCCTTTATCTGCCTGGTTTAATTTTGTTTGGAATTGGTGTCGTGTCATATGAGTTTCCTAAATGGATATTTTTAAAACACTAGCGTTGCTTATTTTAATAATTCTAGAAGCATCTTTTTTTTTGAATTAAAGAGCACATTTGCTGTCAAGTGTAGTGAAGGATTCAGGGCAGTGGACAAAGGATGCAAAAATCCAGAACATGGAAAAGGTGAGGAGAAGTTCAATGGCGGTTATATCTATTGAAGATCAACACCAGCCTATTATAAAGTCTAATTCATTTTTATTTAAGTCCAAGACAATGGAAGCTTCGCAATAAATGTAGAAGAAAATATTTTAAGGAGATATTTTTAAAAAAAATGTGTAGAATGATATAAAAAGAAGATATTTTAAGAGAAGTGTGTAGAATGATATACAAATGAGATTTTTTAGGAGAAATGTGTAGAATATGGTAATAATGTGTGGTTAGAATTATTTCTTAATTTTATATTTATGTGGTGTAGATTACATGGTGAGGACTAAAAATAACCTCTCTTGCATTTGAATTAGGTATAAATAAAAAACACAAGTCTTTGTATTTTTAGTGAGAGTGTGGTGTCTTTAAAGTGTGAATTGTGAGTTTTCCTTTGAGTGTTTGAATTACTCTTCAAATTGTGAGTGATCTTTGAAAAGTGTTGTAGTATATTTTATTGTGAGTATAATACAAGTAATTTATTTATTTGTTTGGGTTCAATATTAGTAAATTTAGAGTTGTGTACTCTAAATTTTACTCAACAATTAGTATCAAAGCGGAACGGTTAGGGATCGTTCTTGGTGGAGCTATCTTGAGTCGTGAGAAGTTTGGTATTTTGTAAGTTTGTTAGTCAAGTTTGTTCAGTATAGTCAAAGTCTTGCCAGCATGATGGGTGACCTTCAAGTAATTGGAGGAATCAAGAAGTTCAACAACAAAAACTACAACACGTGGACAATATGTATGGAATATTACCTACAAGGTCAAGACCTTTGGGAGGTTGTCGGTGGTGGTGAAGTTACACAACTAGCGAGAGAAGAATCGTTGCGAAAGTGAAAAATCAAAACAGGCAAAGCAATGTTTGCTTTAAAGACCACAGTTGAAGAAGAAATGTTGGAGCATATTCAGGATGCCAAAACACCAAAAGAAGTATGGGAAACCTTTGTTACACTCTTTTCAAATAAGAAGGATACAAGACTGCAACTTCTCAAGAATGAGCTGCTATCAATGGTGCAATGTGACATGACGATTGCCCAGTATTTTCACAAGGTGAAGTCAATATGCTGCAAAATTTTAGAGTTAGATCCAACAATTCCTATTGGGAAAACCAGGATAAAGAGAATAATTATCCATGGTTTAAGACTTGAATATCGAGGGTTCGTTGCTGCTGTTCAAGGATGGCCAACACAACTATCACTTGTTGAGTTTGAAAATTTACTTACAGGTTAAGAAGTTATGGCCAAGTAAATGGGAGGTGTCTCGCTAAAGGGTGAAGAAGAAGCACTCTACACTAACAAAAGCAAAGGCTGTTTCAAGCAGCATATTGTAGGTGGATCTAAAAAGGATGGTGACAATGTGAAAATTTACCAAGAAAAGGGAGGCTTTCATCTAGGGAGAGCTTCGAAGAATCACGATAATAGTAGAAAGTTCGAAGATGAGTGTTATAACTGCAGAAAGATGGGTCACATGGCGAAATATTGTTGGACCAAGAAAAAGCCTATTGAAAGTAATATTGGTACTTCTAGTTCTAAAGAGAATAGAGAAGACAGTTGGGATGCCAAAACATTATTCGCTACGAAGAAAGAAGAATTAGCTTTTACAGTAATAGCACTAAAACAGATTGATTACAAGAATGACCGGATCATAGATTCGGGCTGCTCAAATCACATGACAGGAGATAAACAGAAGTTGCAAAACCTATCTGAGTATAAGGGAGGCCGTGTAGTGGTGACATCTGACAACTCGAAGTTACCGATATCTCACATCGGTAAGACAATAATTACGCCTCGGTATAATTCTAACTAGGTGCTACTTTAAGATGTTTATCATGTTCCAGAAATGAAGAAAAACTTGCTATTTATGGTTAAATTAATATCATCAGGCCACTATGTCCTATTCGGTCCTCGAGATGTGAAGGAGTATTATGACCTCAAAATATCTGAAATATCAACAATGGAGGGGTGATGATTGGAATCAGTCTACGTAATGTCAGTAGAATCTACATATGCAGATAGGACAAGAAAAAATGAGACAGCAGATCTATGGAACATGCGATTAGGTCATGTTAGCTATTCCAAACTAAGTGTAATGATGAAGAAGTCGATGCTTAAGTGGCTTCCTTAACTTGAGGTGCGAAGAGACACAGTATGTGCAGGATGCCAATATGGTAAAGCACACCAACTGTCATACGAGAAATCAAAGTTTAAAGCAAAAGAACAGTTAGAATTAGTTTACTATGATGTGTTCAGACCAATTAAACAATAATCAATTGGCGGTATACGGTACATGGTGACATTCATTGATGACTTCTTAAGATATGTGTGGGTTTTCTTTATGAAAGAAAAATCTGACACATTCTCAAAGTTTAAAGATTTCAAAGAGTCAGCTGAAGGAGAAGTATGAAAGAAAATACATTGCTTGCACACAAACAACAGGGGAGAATATAGCTCAAGTGAGTTTTTTCAATATTTAAGGGACTACCGAATACATCATCAATACACTTGTGACAACACTCTACAACAGAATAGTGTAGCAGAAAGAAAGAATCGGCATATTGCAAAAATTTGTCACAGTATGCTACATGAAAAGAATGTACCTGGAAGGTTTTGGGCTAAAGCAATGAGAACTGCAACTTTTGTGATCAACAGACTTCCTCAACCAAGGTTAGGATTTCTTTCACCCTTTGAGAAACTGGGGAATATGAAACCTATAGTCAACTACTTTCGAGTATTTGACAGTGTATGTTATGTATTTATTCTTGATCATTTGCAGAGAAGTTTGACAAGAAAACTGTTAGATGTATCTTCGTAGGATACGACAGCCAGAAAAAGGGGTGGAAATGTTGCGATCCAACGAGTGGAAGATGCTACACTTCACGAGATGTGGTGTTTAATGAAGCATCTTTTTGGTAGTCCTCAAAGAAAGAGGTATTACCAGACTTTAAAGAATTTGGAGACAAGTTACAACAAATGATAGAGGAGCATACTATTCAACTCCAACCAAGTTCAGATGAATCAAAAGATCTAAATGATGATGATATCAAACAAACATTGACGCAGAATCCTTAGTAGACAGGCATGTATCAGTAACTAAATGAAGAAGATGTGCTGAGTGAAACAGGAGAATCAACTCCATAATCTCAACTTTGAAGGTCAACAAGAACTTGAAGGCCAAATTCAAAATATGCCAATGCAACTATAGTTGAAGAAGCAATAAAGCTTGAGACGTTCAAAGAAGCGTCGCAAAGTTCTGAATTGATGACAGTTATGAAAGAAGAGATTGATGCACTTCAACAAAATCAGACTTGAAATCTTGTGCCAAAGCCAAGAGATGTGAAACCCATATCTTGCAAGTGGGTTTACAAGATAAAGCACTATCTAGATGGGTTAATCGAGAGGTATAAGGCACGACTGGTAGCTCGTGGTTTCTCTCAATAGTACGAATTAGACTATGATGAAGCGTTTAGTCCAGTAGCAAAACTTATAATTGTACGAGTCCTACTTGCACTTACAGCCAACAAAGATTGGAACTTGTGGCAAATGGATGTGAAGAATGCTTTTCTGCATGGAAAGCTGGACCAAAAATCTATATGATTCAACCAATGGATTTTCAGAACCAAGATCATCCTGAATATGTGTGTAAGTTATGGAAAGCAATTTATAGATTAAGCACCTATGGCGTGATATGGTAAGATTGCTGAATTTCTAACACAAAGTGGTTATTTAGTAACATCTGTAGATTCTAAGTTGTTTGTCAAAGGCAATGAAGGAAAGCTAGCTATTGTGCTAGTATACGTAAACGATTTAATCATAACCGGTGATGATGAAGAATAAATTCTTTAGATAAAGAAGAATTTATTAGTTTGTTTCTAGATTAAGGAACTTGGACAACTCAAGCACTTTCTTGGTCTAGAGGTTGATCGCACACAAGAAAAAATATTTCTATGTCAGCAAAAATATTCCAAAGATTTGTTGAAGAGGTTTGGAATGCTAGAATGCAAACTGATTTCAACGCTAATGGAACCAAATGTAAAAATGTGTGCACACGAAGGAAAAGACTTGAAAGATGCTACAATGTATCAAAAATTGGTAGGCAGTCTGATCTATTTAACCTTGACTCGACCTGACATTTCTTATGCAGTAAGTGTGATGAGTCGGTACATGCAAAATTCAAAGAAATATCATTTGGAAGCAGTTCGATGAATACTAAAATAAGTGAAGAGTACAATTGACTATGGTCTTTTGTACAAGAAAGAGGGAGACTATAAGTTAGTTGGTTACTGCGATGCTAACTATGCAGGAGATCAACAATTGGATATATGTTTAAGCTTGGTTCTAGAATAATTTCTTGGTGTAGCAAGAGACAACTAGCTGTATCATTATGAACCACTAAAGCTGAGTATCGAGTAGCGGCAATGGCAGCTCAATAGAGTATATGGTTGATACAGTTAATAAAAAATCTACATCAACCAGTAGATTATGTAGTGCCGTTATATTGTGACAACCAGTTGACAATTTGTTTAGCGAAGAATCTAGTTTTTCATGCAAGAACTAAATATGTTGAAGTGCACTATCACTTTATTAGAGAAAAATTTTTGCAAGAAAAAATTGAGATGAGGAAAATCAAAGTAGATGATCAAGTTACAAACTTGTTCACAAAAGGATTGAGTATTGAAAAATTCGAAATATTTTGTTGTCAGCTCGGCACAATAAAAATGGCGAGAGTTGATGTTGAGGGGGAGTGTTGAAGATCAACACCAACCCATTATAAAGCCCAATCCATTTTTATTTAAACCCAAGACAATGGAAGCTTCTCAACAAATGTAGAAAAAGATATTTTAAGGAGATATTTTAGGAGAAGTGTGTAAAATGATATAAAAGAAGATATTTTAGGAGAAGTGTGTATAATATGGTAATAATGTATGGTTAGAATTATTTCTTAATTTGATGTTTATATGGTGTAGATTGTATGGTGAGGACTATAAATAGCCTCCCTTGCATTTGAATTAGATATAATCCAAAAATATAAGTTTTTGTATTCTTAGTGAGAGTGTGGTGTCTTTAAAGTGTGAGTTGTGAATTTTTCTTTGAGTGTTTGAATTACTCTTTAAATTATGAGTGGTATTTAAAAAGTGTTGTGTCTTTTATTGTGGATATAATACAAGTAATTTGTTTACTTGTTTGGGTCCAATATTAGTAAATTTAGAGTTGCGTACTCTAAATTTTACTCAACAATGTCATCCAATCGACTTGACTAGTTTAACTTTTCAAATTCTCTGTTTTAGTCTCAAAAGTGGATCAAGTTAAACATGGTAAAAGCGTCAGGCACTACTAAGAACGTCGTTATGACATAATTGTGTCATCGGCAACCTAAATTGAGAAAGCTCAACAACAATAATTACAGCACATGAAGCATTCATATATAGTTTTATTTAACTGGACAATTTATTGGAGATTGTTGGTAAGGAGACTACACCACAAATGGATGTTGGAGAATTAAAGAAATAAAAGGTAAAAATTGATAAGGTTTTGTACGTGTTTTCTGTCATGGTAGAAGATCAATTTTAAATCACAAAAAATGTGAAGAAGTTAAAGGAGGCTTAAAACACACTAGCTACACTCTTTACAAAGAAGAATGATACAAAGTTATGGCAATTGGAGTTACAGCAATTGGAGAACTTGTTAAAGACTATAAGTCAACAGAATATATCAATCAATAAGTCAATATTTTTCTAAAGTTAAATTCATATGAGAGGAAATTTCAAAAGTAAATCTACAAAATTCTATTACTAAAACAAGGATAAGAAAAATTATTATTTGTAAATTAAATCTAAAATATAATGGCCTTATCACTACTAGTGATTAATTTAGAAGAAGCACATGAAATACATGATGAAGATGAAGACAACAAAGAGATTGATATGTTTAATTCAAGATAATATTTTTTTTATTCAACTATTAGTTTATATATAGCTTATTTACAAGCAGAAAAGTTGATGCAATTTACGAAAGTAAAGTAAGTCAGCCTAGTCATGATCTTGAAAATAACATCACATCTAACAAATTCCTTTAGAATAGGAATACAATTGACTAGACCAGTTTACTTAAATATCTAGAGCAAAAATATTATAAAAAATAAAAGTCACATGCATTCCATAAACCAAATATTTAACACTCCTCCTTGCTTTAGGAATTGCACACTCCAATTCTTTGCCTTAGAAGTTCAAATTTGCTGACTGAAAGTGGCTTTGTCAACAGGTCTACTAGCTAGTTTTCAGACTTGCAGTAGACTAAAGTTATATCTCCATTTTGCTGCACTTCCCTCAAAAAATAGAGCTTCATATTGAAATGCTTGGTGTTCCTATGAAACATTGGATTGTTTGAGATTGCAATAACTGCCTAGTTGGCGACAAAAATCTTAGTTCTTTCTTAAAAAAAATTTCAACAATAAAACTTGATTTGTAGCTGCTGTTGTTGCTATAAATTCAGCTTTCGCAGTGGATTGTGCTATAATTTCTTATTTTTTGGAACACCATGAGAAAACTCCTAAGCCTAGGCTAAAACAATATCCTTAAGTGCTTTTCATGTCATCAATAGATTTATCCCAATCACTATTCGAGAACCCATACAACTTGAAGTTTTGACACTTCTTAAACTTGACACCATAGTTAACAGTTCCTTAGATGTACCTCAAAATTCTTTTTGTTGCTCTTAAATGTACTTCACTAGGCACAATTCATAAATCAAGAAAACATACTTACAGGAAATAAAATATCAAGCCTTGTTGTTGTGAGATACATTAAGCATCCAATCAATCTCCTATAATAACCTTCATTTGTTTTATCATCTCCATTTTCCTTACTCAACTTCTTTTGATTCATTGGTGTGATCACTGCCTTGCATTCCTTCATTTGAAATTTCTTCAGGATTTCTTTTGCATATTTCTTTTAACAAATGAACACCACATTTTTACCTTGTTTGACCTCCATTCCAAGAAAATAAGTCATGAGACCAATATATGTCATTTCCAAGACCTATATTATTTCTTGTTTGAACTCTTCAACTAACTTTGTATTATTTTTTGTCACTAAAAGATCATCAACATAAAGAGATATAATGAGAATATTATCGTCTTTATGTTTTACATAAAGAGTGACTTCTGACAGACTTTTAACAAAACCAAGGGTTAGCAAGTGAACATCTATCCTACTGTACCAAGCTCTTGGCGCTTGTTTTAGGCCATAAATAGCCTTTTTTAGTATGTAGACCTTGTCTTCTTCACCTTGCTTGACAAGTCCTTTTGGTTGCTCAATGTATATCTCCTCCTACAATATGCCATTCAAAAAGCTAATTTGACATCTAACTAAAACACTTTCCAACCTTCTTATGCTGATACTGCCAACAACAACCTGATTGTATCTAATCTTGCAATAGGAGTAAAGGGTTAGAATAATCAACACCATAAATTTGAGCATACCCTTTAATAACAAGTCTAGTCTTGTATTTATTGATGGAACTATCTACATTTAGTTTTGTTCTGTACACCCATTTTACACTAATGACTTTTCTTCCTTAAGGCCTTTTAATCAACTCCCAAGTTTTTTTTCTATCATAGATATCTCCTCCATTTTGGATCCTTTAATGCTTTTTTAGGACTAACAAGTTCGCAAATTGCTACATTACACCTTGCATAGATGTCTAAAAGTAGATTTGTACCTCTAACTAGAAGATCATCTTCTAGTTTATCTCTCCAATGATCTGCTGTTTTCTTCCAATGAGGATCACCTACTAGTTTTTGTACAAGATCATCATTTTTTTGTATGTTCTTCCAATCCCATTGCTCATCCACATTGAAAGATACATCTATACTAATCATCAAGTTTTCTGTTTGAGGATGATACACTTTGTAGGCCTTAGAAATTGAACTATAACCCACAAAGATTCCTGGAATTGCCTTCTTGTTATGTCACGCTTAACTTGCGGCACATGAACAAAACATACATAGCCAAATACTTTAAGAAATTTCAATGAAGGTTTATACCTATACCAAGCTTCGTATGTAGTTGTGTCTTTCAAAACCTTGGTTGGAAGTCTATTTTACAAAAACATTAATATATTTGCTATCTCTGCCTAAAAGGTTTTTGGAAATTCCTTCTCTGCAACATATATCTAGCCATCTCCATTATCGATCTGTTCCTCCTTTCGCCAACTCTATTTTGCTCCAGAGTGTATGAAGCAATAAGCTAATGTTCAATGCAAGCTTTTTCACAAAATAGATTAAATGCCGCTGAAGTGTATTCTTTTCCATTATTAGATCTCGGCAATTGAATCCTGCAACCACTTTGATTTTCTACCATTTTTCTGAACTTCAAAATACACCAGCAACTTTAAACTTGAATTTCAAGAAAAAAAAATCAGCACATTCTTGTGAAATCATCAATGAAAAGAATGTAGTAAAGGCTACCTTGTAATGATGGTTTTTTTGTGGTCTTGCAACATCTTTGTGAATGAGTTGTAGTTTATGAGAAGCTCTCCAAGTTGATTTGGGAAATGGTAGCCTATTTTGTTTACCAAATTGACACGTAATACAATGTGTCAGATGATCGTCAAGCTCTAATAGACCTCTTGTCATGTAATTCTTTTGTAATTGTAGCATCCTTTGAAGGTGACAATGGCCAAGTCTCTTATGCCAAATTTATGTGTTGTTGACTTTATTGAAATAACCTAGTTGCTCGTCCATTGGGTCATATGAGAAGCTTTTACCTCTCATTTTAACCCTTAAAATTTCTTTTCCAGTTGCATAAAAAATGAGATAATGGAGATCTTCAAATGATACTTTAAATCTTTTTTCCAATAGTTGGCCAACACTCAGTAAGTTTTAATCAATGTCAGGTATGTAAAGAATATCAAAAATAATTTTTGTACTGGAGTTAGTTGTGATTGCAACAATTCTAATCCCTTTTGCTGAAAGATAGTCACCATTGCCTATTTTGACCTTTGTAACTTTTGAAAGCTTCAACTTCTTGAACAGGGTTTTATCCAAAATCATGTGGTTTGTGCAACCACTATTAATCATCCAACTTTCAGAAGAAATTGTAGTTGAAAAACATGTTGCGACAAACATCTCGTCTTCTTCGTCTTGATTAGCTACACGAGTTTGTCCTTGCTTTTGAACATTGCTTTCACAAATCACAGCTTCATGTCCAAGCCGATTACATTTGTTACACTTTGCATCTGGTCTCCACCAACATCTGAAAGGTGGATGCCCTTTTTTCTTATAATATTGACAAGGAGGATAATTTCTATTTGAGCCTTTATCTTGACCTCTATTGTTGTTATTTGTAGATTTCTCAACACTTTAAATTTGGCCTTCCTTATGGTTCCTTTTCTTGTTATTTGTTGGGGCGTCTTGGTGCTTGGCCTGCAACACACCTTCGACAAAATCATTTTGCCTCATAAGTTTTCTTTGCTCTTGAACCGACAAAGCATTCAAAATTTTTTGTCAAAGTGATCTTGGATAGATTCTTTGTGTTTTCCAAGGAGGTTATTGAAGCTTCATATTTTTCTGAAACAGTTACAAGAATTTTTTCGACAATCTTAGAATAAGGAATTTTAGTACCAAATACCCTTACCTTGTTAGCTATTCTGAGCTATCTATCATAGTATTCTTTAATGGTCTCTGCTTCTTTCATTTTTTGCAGCTCAAATTCTCTTATTAGGTTTAGCTCCTTCATGCCCTTTATTCTATCATCTCTTTCAAATTCTTTCTTCAGAAAATCCCATATTTCTTTTGTTGTTTTGAGAGACATAATGCGCGAGAATACTGTTGTTGAAACAGTAGCAAACAAGCAAGCTTTGGCATTTGATTTCCTGGTTCTTCTTTCCTTGTGATTCTTGATTTAAGCTATGGTGGGATTATTCGGCAACAAAGGAATTACGTAATATTCTTCTGTAGCTTCCCAAATATCCAGAGCTTCTAAGTAAGCTTCCATTCGAATAGCCCACATGTTGTAATTTTTCCCATCAAAGACTGGGGGTGCCAACGTAGAGAAGGTTGAGTCCCCTTCCATGTTTGAAATTTTTGTGTTTATGAGTAGCATTTGATGGTCCTAATACTCACAGATCCCTCAAGAAATAATGCTATGATACCATAGTTTTGTTTTAGAAGAAGAACAGAAAATAAATGATGAAAAACAAGATAGCAGAGAGATTGATATGTTTCAGTCAAGATAATATATTTTTTTACTCAACTATCAGCTTATATATAGTTAATTTACAAGCAAAAAGTTGATGCAGTTTACAAAAATAAAGCAAATCAGCCTAGTCATGATCTTGAAAATCGCAGCACATCTAACAAATTCCTTTAGAATAGGAATACAATTGACTAGGCCGGTTACTTAAATATGTGGAGCAAAAAATATTATAAAAAACAAAAGTCACATGCATTCCATAAAGCAAATATTTAACAACTACAATAATAGTTTGGGCTAAGGTATCAACTCTAACTGAGTTGGAAGATATTCTAACCAGCTAAGAAACTCTATACTCACAAATCTTCAGCAAAAAAAGGGGCAGTAAGGAGCATGACCAACAAGGGAGCATAATTACAATAATAAAGAAGATGCTGGTGGACATCAAAGTGGTTGGTAGAATAGTGGACGAGAAAAAGATCCTTGTCAAGGGGGAGCTACTCCATCCTTAAAGAATTAATCAATAAGACAGAAAGAAACAAAATGGATCACGCTATAATTGTGGTAAGAAATGCCACTTTGTACGGGACTGCTGGTTTAAGATGAAAACAACAAAGGGTAAAGCTACAACTTCAAGGAGCCAAAAAGAAAAAATAACAGTGAAGAAGACTAGAATGCATGTGCATCGATCCTTTGTAGTTGAAAAGGAGATTGATCTTCAAAAGAGACGAAAAAAAGAGAGGTGTCGCTTGAGACAAATGTGGCGTTGATGGTGGCGTCGGTTGTTGACTATGACAAAGATTGGATTATTGACTCCGGATGCTCCAACTACATAATTGGACCCTAAGAGAAGTTGCAAGCATGATCAAGTATAATAAAGACAATCCAGTAGTTGTATTGGCAAATCAGTAACTCAAGTCTCCCTATTTCACACATTATTTTGAGTGAGTTATTGTTCTGAGATTATTTTGATAGGATAGTCAATTCGATTTGGGCTAGGCGGTCTGAGATTCTTTGACGAAGCGGTAGCGGAACATTATTTTTAGTGAGTTATTGGTCTAGGACTAAAAGACCTAGTAAGTTCTTATGTTTGAATACGAAATTCAAGATTGTGATACAAGGAGATTCTGCCGAGGTACAATCAAAGACTGAAAATTCTTGATATGGGATCAAGTTAAGCATGGTAAAAGTGTTGGACGCTAACGGGTACGTCGTCATGGCATAAATTGTGTCATGGGCAACCTAAATTAAGAGGGTCAACAACAATAATTACAGTGTTCGCATATATATAGTTTTATTTAAATGGACAAAATTTATACAAGACTGTTGATGGTGAGAAGACTACACCAATGGATGTTGGGGAATTAAAGAAATGATAGGTGGTAGAAGATCAATTTTTAAATCACAAAAAAAAAAGTGAAGACATTGAAGAAGGCTTGGGACACCCTTGCCACGATCTTTACAGGGAAGAAAGCTGCGAAATTGCAGCAATTGGAGAACGAGTTCATGACTTTGACCTTGCAGCAATTGAAGATCAATATTTTTTTAAATTTAAATCCATATATGCTAGAAAATTTCAGAACTAAATCTGTAAAATTCTATTACTAAAACAAGGATGTGGAGAATTATTATTTGCAAACTAAATCTAAAATATAATGGTCTCATCACCGCAACAAAAGGTTGGGCTAAGGAATCAACTTTAACGAAGTTGGAAGGTATTCTAACCAACCAAGAAACTCTAGACTCAAATGTTTGAAGTTTCATTAAAGGAAGAAGAAACTGTCTGCTTTAACAAAAAAAAGAGAGGCAGTAAGGAGCATGACCAGTAGGGAAGTATAATTACAAAAATAAAGAAGATGCTAGTGGAAGTTAAAGTGGTTCGTAGAATAGTCGATGAGGAAGAGGTCCTTGTTAAGAGAGAGCTAGTCCAAGCTCGAAGAATCAAGAAGACAGAAAGAACATAATGGAACATGCTATATATAACTGTGGTAAGAAAGGCCACTGTATGAGACTGCTGGTTTAAGAAGACAAGAGGGTATGGTTGTAGAGTCAGAAAGAAGAAAATATGAAGAAGAATGAAATGCAAGTGCATCATTTGTGGCTGAAAAACAAATTGGACTTCAAGAGGAGACAAAAAAGAAATATAAGTGTCACTCGAGACAAAACGTGGCATTGATGGAGGCACCTCATTCAATAGTTGACTAAGACAGAGATTGAACAAGGAGAATTATTATTTTCAAATTAAATCTAAAATATAATGGCCTTATCAAGGTTGGGCTAAGGAATCAACTCTAATTAACCGAGTTGGAAGATATTCTAACCAACCGAAAAGCTCTACACTCACAAATGTCTGGAGTTTCCTTGAACGAAGAGAAAACTGTCTTCTTTAGCCAAAAAAGAGGCAACAGGCGAGCATAATTACAATAATAAAGCAGATGCTAGTGAAAGATAAAGCGGTTGATAGAATAGACGACCAGGAAGAAATCGTTCTCAAGGGGAAGCCTGTCCAAGCTTGAAGAATTAATCAAGAAGACAAAAAGAAACAAAATGGATCATGCTATAATTGTGATAAGAAAGGCCACTTTGTACGAGACTGCTGGTTTAGAAAGAAGACAACAAAGGGTAATGCTACAACTTCCAAAGAGCCAAAAGAAGAAAATAACAGTGAAGAAACCTGGGATGCAACTGCATCGATCATTTGTAGTTGAAAAAAGAGATTGATCTTCAAGAAGAGATTAAAAAAAAAAAGAGGTGTCGCTCAAGACAAATGTGGCATTAATGGTGGCATTCAGTTGAAGTTGACTATGACAAAAATTGGATTACTGACTCGATCGGATATTCCAACTACATGATTGGTGACAAAGATAAGTCGCAAGCATGACTGAGTATAAAGACAATCAAATGGTTGTAGTGGCAAATAACTCCAGGCTCCCTATTGCACACATTGGCTCTTAACCTATGACCCGCTATTTTTAAGTGTGCGTTCCTCATTTTTTACAAGTTACTCTGATTCTCAATTTCTGTGGTCATTGATTTTCAAAGACGATTTTCTAAGTGGTAAATATATGGTCGCAGATACTGCACCGTTATATGTTCTGCCTTTCCAGTAACTGTGCTTAAGAACCTCAATTGCTTTGTCTATAGAAGGCTCAGACACAAGACCTTCCTTTTTGTTTCATTTTATCAATTTTTGTTTTTCAAATTTTTGCTTTCTTTGTAACCTAACCCTTGTTCTTCCTATTTTTCATATTGTGTACAGCAGATGTCAGACTCAGAAGTGTTGCATAACCTCAAAATGTCAGAAACTTTGCAGAAGCCAGTGACAAAGCATGCTTTTTAACTCTTATAATGTGAGTTAGCATGTCTTTATACCATCCTGTTTGGCTTTTCTGGCTTCCTGTAGGAGCAAGAATGAGTCTCAAGTGGGCCACATAATATTTGTGAGACGCATTGCTGAAGTCTCTGCCCACACTGCCACCTCTACCACCTTATGCTGTGTTAGGGCTATTTCAACCCCCGAGAGTAGTAGGAGCAAGTCTGTAGTTGAACAATGAAAAGAAGATGCAGATGATAATGGTGAAACCGAAAGATATTGGGATTTAGGGGATAGAGTTATGATCATTTTGTTTGTACATAAATGAATTATTTTTAACTTATAATTTTGTGAATTTTTTTTATTAATTTATGTTATATATGTGTGTGGTTGTGTGTTTATTTTGTAGGTAGAAAAATGAAAAATTGAGGGAAAATTGAAAAAAAAAAGAATAAGAATTGCTGATTTTGGACAATTTCAATATTGTTTCACTAATTTAAATATATCTCTTTTATCCAAACTCAGATTGAGATTATTCAAGAGGCTATGAAAAGTTTAAAAAAAATATCTACAACTTTCATGTTTTAAGTTTTGAAAGATTCAGTGTCAAGAAGCTAACTATTTGTGTCGTAATCCGAAGACGATAATACATTTTTTTAAAAATATAATAATAATAAAGAAATAAAGAAGATAAAGTTTGATTTGGATTGAAATATCTTTTCTCTTTCATCCAAAATCAGATTGAGATTATTCAAGAGGCCATGAAAAGTTAAAAAAAAAAGATCTACAACTTTTATGTTTTAAGTTTTGAGAGATTCGGTGTCAAGAAGCTAACTATTTGTATCGTAATCCGAAGACGATAATATATTTTTTTTAAAATAAAATAATAATAAAGAAATAAAGAAGATAAAGTTTGATTTGGATTAAAATATCTTTTACTTCAATAGAGTTTGAGTTGAACTAAATGATCTTTAAAAAATAAATAAGAGTTTGAATAGGATTAGGATACCCTTTTACAACTTTAAAAAGAGACCTAAGATAAGGAAAATTAACAACTCTTGAGAGATAAAAGGCAATGAAGAAGATTTCTGACTTGGAAGAGGAAGATTGGAACTCTAAAGCCATCACTAATTATCTCTTTCATCTCTTTCTGTTAGATCTTAGATGTTTTATTTTTATTTTGAGATGATTTTATATTCGGACATGAACTAATTTTACTGTTTTAGATCTATAATGTAGCCTAATTATGAACCCTTGTATTCTTTAATTAATTTAATGAATTAATTATTTTCTTAATTGAGTTACTATATTGTGCTTAATATTTTCAATTAACTAACCACTAATTAGATTATGGGTTAATTATAATGAGATCGAGAGGAAATTTATGTGTCTAGCTCATTGTGTAGGTAACCATAGATTGTATGTAAGATAGATATATATTTGCATAATTTGTATAGTCTTAATTGAAAACTATAGATCTTAATGAATCTTTACTTGTTACAATTCACATGAAAACATAGTGAATTAGTATTTAAAAGGTATTTCTGTTAGACTTCGAGAGAGATTAGTAGATTCTTTAACGTATCTTGATTGTCAATTTGATTATAATTTATAGGTTAAACAGATTGAGATTGCAAGGGGGATTAATTAAGGTAAAATTAGAAACCTTAGAGCTTTGATTAATTAATTTTTTCTCATAAAACTCACTTTTTGCTATCTTTTTTTTATATGTTATTTCATCTTTTTCACAAAATTAAGTTGTCGAATTATTCAATTAAAGTTGAAATTAATATAAGACAGTAATCAATAATCGAAATCCTTGTGGAAACTATAATCATACTCTTATAATTTATTACTTGACAACAATAATGTACACTTATATTAAAATGAATATATGAATATCTATTTCATCTATATCAATTTTTTGGCACTACTGCCGGGGATTGTTTTGATTTTTATTACTATTATTATTAATTATAATTTTAATATGAATTATTTATTTA
Source organism: Gleditsia sinensis (assembly GCA_037074535.1). Lineage (NCBI taxonomy): Eukaryota > Viridiplantae > Streptophyta > Magnoliopsida > Fabales > Fabaceae > Gleditsia > Gleditsia sinensis. The sequence goes on along the minus strand of CM073466.1, from coordinate 15,870,040 downwards.
TTTTTCTTACAATTGTCCCCTTTGAATTTTTAGGTATCTGCATTGGTGCATGAGAAAATTTAGAAGCTATAATTTAATTTTGCTTAACACTACTAATATTGAATGAACCTGTCGAAGTAATAGAAAAGGAAAATGGAAGGCTTTAGAAATTCTCAAAAACCCATGGCCAACTCTGGAGAAAATCCAAAGATTATAGACAACAATATAGAGGACAATCAAAATAATTAGGTACTACAAGATTATGCTATGCTATCATTGAATGGAATGAATTATGGCATTCAACGTCCTACAATATATGCTAACAATTTTGAAATCAAGCCTACAATTATACAGTTGGTGCAAGCCAATTAGTTTAGTGGCTTAGTAAGTGATGATCCCAATAATCATATTACTAACTTTTTGGAGATTTGTGAAACTTTCAAATATAATAATGTCTCAAATGATACTATAATATTGAGACTATTCCCATTCTCATTGAGGGACAAAGCCAATATGTGGTTGAATTCCTTACCTGCTAATTCTATTACCACCTGGAATGACCTAGTAAAAAAATTTCTAGCAGATTTTTTTCCACTAACAAAAAATAAAAGAATAAGGAGTGAAATTACTACATTTGACCAGTTTAAGAATAAGTTAGTATATGAGGCATGGAAGATATATAAAGATATGATGAGGAAATGCATGCATCATAGACTCCTTGAATGGCTATAGGTATAGATATTTTATAATAGTTTCAGTAATTCTACTCAAACTATGGTTGATGCAGCTCCAAAAAGTGCCATAATGAGTAAAATACCATAAGAAGCATATTCTTTACTAGAAAAGATGGCTGCTAATGCTTATCAATGGCCAACATAAAGGAATTCACCTAGAAGAATATAGGGAATCCATAAAGTATATGCTTTAACTACTTTCACAGCTCAAATAGCTTGATTAAGAGATTTGACTTTATGAATGCTACTGCTAGTGCTATTCATATCCCAACTGGGGTATGTGAATTATGTAATGTGTAACACTCCAAATCTAAATGTTAAAATAATAATTTTTAATTTTTACACCTCATCTCAATTAGAGAAAGCTCACTATGTTGAAAATCTGAATAGACAAAAGAATCCTTACTCCAACCCAAATTTTTTATAAAAAAAATACCCAAAATGTGATACAATCATCCAAGGATTCTCAGCCTCACTATCAACCTTAGTCATCTATGGGTTCTTTAGAATAAGTATTAGCTCATCTCACAAGAAGTATTGTTCAATTCCAAGATGAAACTACGACATATATGGCAAAATCCGAAGCTAATTTTCAAAGCCAAGGAGCTTATATTAAAAATCTAGAGATTCAGGTAGGTCAAATATTAGAAACTCTTAATCAAAGAATCATAGGCTCGCTACCCAGCAATAAAGATAGAAATCCAAGGGAGTAAATGAAATCTATTGCTTTGCGTAGTGGCAAGAAATTACTAGAATGTAAGATACCACAAACTAAAGTTAATCAACTAGAAGAATAACAAGAAGAAGCTAAAGATAGTATTTCTAAACCAGAAGAAATGGTGCAAAATCCTAAATCAAGGCTATTTTTTGATAATCCCCCACCATATATTCCTCCTCTGCCGTATTCTCAAAGATTTCAAAAGAAAAAAAAAAATAGATAAGCAATTTTTCATATTTTTAGAAAATTTTAAGAAAATTAATATTAATATTCCTTTTGCATAAGCTTTGAAACAAATTCTTTTATATGCCACATTCTTGAAGGAAATTATTTCACATAAAAGAAAATTAGAGGATTATGAAATAATTGCACTATTTGAAGAGAGCATTGCGATATTGCAAAAGAAATTGCCTCCTAAATTAAAAGATCTAGAAAGTTTTTCTATACCTTTCACAATTGGAAATACTTATTTTGATAAAACATTGTGTGATCTTGATACAAGTATTAATTTAATGCCACTATCTATTTCTAGGAAAATAGGAATTAGGAAAGGCAAGATAACTACAGTGTCATTACAAATTGCTGACAAATCAATAAAATATCATCTTTGTATTTTTGAGGATATTATGGTAAAAGTTGACAAACTTATATTCCCTATAAATTTTATAGTGTTAGATATTGAGGAAGACCAAGTAATTCTTGTTGTTCTTGGTTGACCATTCTTAACTACAGGACAGCTCTGATTGATGTTCAAAAAGAGGAGAGCTCGGTTTGAAAGTGTAAGGAGAGTAGATAACATTCAATGTCTTTAATGCAATTAAACATCCATCTGATGCAGAAAATTGCTTGCATATTAATACTATTGAAAAGGACATTCAGGTAAATCAATTGAGTAACCCTTTAGAGGATTGTATCCTTGGAAATATTGACATTGAAAGTGCAAAACTTTCTGAAGCTATAAATTGGTTAGAGGCTACACCCTCTATGTACGTCAAGAAGCTCTTTGAAGATTTGGGGGAAAGAAAGCTTAATCCATTGCCATCCATTGAAAAGCCACTAGATCTAGAGCTTAAGTAATTACCACCCCATATTAGGTATGCTTATTTGGTTGAAAATTTTACTTTTCCTGTAATTATTTATCCTTCACTAACTAATGAACATGAAGAAAAATTGCTATGAATTTTAAAATAGTATAAAATTGCCATTGGGTGGTCCATTGCTGACATCAAGGAAATTAGCCCATCAATTTCCATGCATAAAATTTTGATAGAGGAAACTTACAAACCATTAGTTGAGCACTAAATAAGGCTTAATTAAAACATGAAAAAGGTAGTAAAAATAGAAGTACTGAAGCTTTTGGATGTAGGTATAATCTATCCTATTTCTGATAGTAAATGAGTAAGCCCTGTACAAGCCTTTTTCTAATTTTTTTTAAATTTAAATTTATACTATTTTTTGTAATAAAAACCTAATAATATATAATTATTTTAATTTTTTTGTTTTAATTTACATTGGCACTATTTTATGTAATAAAAACCTAACAATATGTAATGAAATCAAAAGAAACATAGAAATTAATAAAAAAAAAATTATTAACATAGATACGAAAAAGATCAAGCATTATTGTCATCTGTACAAATAAGAAAGATCATTTCATACAAAATAAAGTGAGTATAGATATAGCCTAAGTTAATTAAAGAGCACAAAACAAAGCAATTATCTTAATTGCAAGGAATATGGTTGTAGCATAGATACGAACAAGATCAAACATATTTTAAATGCAAGTTGATAATAGACACGCAGTGCATGCAAGTTTCGTGAAAGTAAAACAAGAGACTAAATTCAATACGAATTTCATATATACAATGCATTTACAAAAATGAGGGTATATATCATATTCCTTCGCTTTGTCTTTCTAGCCATTCCCATTATGTAGACAAAATGGTATCCGAAATATTTTTCTTAATGTGCATGACATCGTGATTATGCAAAAATAAATGTGTTTTCTAATAAGGACAAGGCAATTTTCCTTTTGTTGACTATCCTAAAAGATTGTCATATGCAAGAAAATCATTTATTTTCCACATAATAGAATCCCGCATATTGAAATTTAAGTGTGAATAAGCATTATATCTCTCTGTCCCCAACACATAATTCTTTCAACTATTCAATCATTGGTTTTAAATAGACATCTATATCATTTTCTGGAGACTTAGGGCCTAGAATAAAAAGGATGAAGTATGGTTGTTTCATGCATTTCTAAAGGGCCAAGTTGTGTGGTACAAGAATAATTGGCCAGATAATATGGTTGACACTCACATTTCTATATGGTTGGAAGTTGTCGCTTGCTAAACCCATATTAACATTTCTAGGAGCAACGGAGAAATTAGGATGTTCCTTATCGAAGGATTTCCAAACAATGAAGTTAGTTAGATGCCTTAATACACCATCATTAACACGTTCATCCTTATGACACCTTACATCTTTAGTAGTGTGTCTTGCCATGTATAGTTTTTGCAATCTATAATTTTTCGAAAAATATTGTAATACTATGTGTGCTTCTTTCTTACCTTTCTACCCATTTAATTTCCATAAGGAATTGCACTTAAGGCAAGGTTGTGCATTAGCATATTCTTTTTTGTATAAAATGCAGTCGTTTTTATATGCATCTATTTTGGTGTAGTCTAATTCTAAGTCTTGAATAACTCTCTTGGGTGTCATATGGTAATATTTCTTTAAATAAGTCCAACAATATGTCTATAGATTTATCACTTTGAACACTATGTTTTTACTTTTTTTGTATGGGCACCTAAGTTTACTATCAACCCTTAACTCACTGTATGCCCACTCAAGAAAATTATTCGCCACTTGTATATACCTTGGATCAACTCTATTTTCAACATTCAACCAATTTTTATTCATAATGTTCCCTACAAAATTGATTGGAGTGAAAGTGAGCAATTAGAATAGAGAGCAAGCAGTGTACTTAGACAAGATAAAGTGTATGCATGTTGCTAGAATAGGATGGGATCATGTTAACCATGTTAGCTACTATTGAAGGCCTCTTTGATCTCCCTCAAACAATCAAGTAAAAGGTACACAGTGTGCGTGAGGAGAATCCCTATCTTGGTTATGTATGTATTGCCCTATTGTCCCTCTTTTTGAGGGCATTGAAATTGAAGATCCAAACGTGGCTAACCATGTAGAAAGTGTGGCAGTGTTTAATTGTGTACTAAAACTACAATGATTCATGAATCTAGATTAGTTAATGGTTCAAGTAATTAGGTGTTAAAAAGTTAATCAAGTGTGCATGTATTCAACAACAAAACTATACAATCCTACTTGAAGCATTTGTTAGAGTTGGATCATATTATCAGGAAAATGATTTTGGAGGTTTTGGGTGTCGAAAAGCATTTAAATGAACACTTGAACTTAACTAATTTGCTTTTCTGAGTTCAGAAGTACAAAATCCCTTAATGTTAAGGTTATCAAAAATAACCACATTACATTTCAACCCAATACAACAAATAATAACTTAATTTAGATGTTATATATATATATATATATATATATATATATATATATATATATATATATATATATATATATATATATATATATATATATATATATATCTCTCTCTCTCTCTCTCTCTCTCTCTCTCTCTCTCTCTCTCTCTCTCTTTGTGTGTGTGTGTGTGTGTGTATTAAATAATTAATGTAAGCATGATGTAACAATTTTTTCATCACAAAAAGTGCCTTCAACAATATAGGGAACTCTTATGGATGGATCGATGGTAAAACAATTTGCTCAACACAAAAGTACCTCCTATCTCGTCTTGTGCCTGTACCTCAAACTGTAATATGCAATAAAGCATGACATGTTAGAAAAATATGTAAAGAAACTATCTACCAAATCAACAAAAACATAAAAAAATTCCCTATTACAAATCTAATTAAATAAAATTAAAATGGCATCAAATTGATTATGAGGCACTAAACTTTAGTTGGCCTTCATAGAGATTAGCAAACTACAATTTTGAAATTGTCGTTGTACTAGCTATTTGCAGAAATGACTATTGGCAATTTATCAAATGAAAAAAATGGGCTTAACATAGGGATCTAGGCGAATATTTGTTTAAATTACCCCAATTCTATAACTATATTTTCAGTCCTATATATATATATATATATATATATATATATATATATATATATATATATATATATATATATATATATATATAATGATAGGTTGAGAGAGTGGAAAAAACTAGCCAATAAAATCATTGGTATACTCATTTTTTATGAGATTTTAGAAATTGTTAATTTCAACAAAGTATCGTATCAATAAAATTTTATATATTTACATTCACATGTAAGTAGTTTATCACTCAACTCCCAAGGGAGGAGTTTTTGCCAATCAGATCAGTAAAAAAGAAAAGTATATTCAATCTTTTTCTTAAATATATCATATTCCAAAAATTTATCTTAAGCATTTACATATAAGTAAATTTAATAATCAAAAGTCACTATTGAGATCATTAAAACAAAAATGTTCATATGTATTAAAATAACAAAATAACTCACATTATCTAGATTACGATATTTCTTCTTATAAAAAATAAAAAATGAATGGTTTTTAGATAATTTTCATTAAAAAAAAATTACTTTTATTTTATTATATTTCTACTTCTGAAAAGTAGGCAATTTTTACCCCACTTCTCTGCATTAGTGTATCCCTAGACCCTTCTTTTTGGCCTCTGCCTCTGCCTCATACGCACACAATTTCGTTCTCACTCTCACTTCTTCTACTATATCTACTTCCTATTTGCAACTACTAAATCGCCGTCCCAGGTGTCCTTCGTCGTTGTCGGAGTTGTTAGAACTAAAGACTATTGTGCTTTAGGTATTAGCTTTGTTTCTTTATTTTCTCACCAAGAAAATAACGTCTACAACTAGAAAACACAGCAAACCCCACCATGCATTGAAGAGCAACATCAGATCATATCAATCTTAGAGAATAAAACCTAACCTTGAGCAACCACGATTTGGGTCTTGTAAAAACGTTGGCTCTACTACAAATGGCCTAGTCAAATGGAAATTTACGATGAGGAATTAGAAAAAGTGCTACGCTCTGCTATAAATGTGTTAAGCTTTGATGAGGGAAAGGTGTTACACTCTGATGAGTAGAGCAAAAAGTTTGAGGAAGTAGGGCCTGAAGGAACAGTGATGTTATGGGTTTGAGAAAGGTGAGGGATTGGGAAAAGAATATTAGTTGATGACCATTCAAAAAAGGGGAAAATTTTGGTCACAGAGAGGGAATTTTAGCTATTTTATTTGACTTCAAACATATACATATATATATCTAACGATAACACAATCAGCTGATTAGAATGTATTATATAGTCATATTCTAATAAAAACTATAAATCTGTCTACCAGAACGTATAGTACTTTAGTTGATAAAAAAAGACAATGTTAAGTTAAAAAGATTAAGAAAAAGAAAAAAAACAAGTATTCTTTTTTTTATATGTATAAAATTATTATTCTGTGCATAAAGAAAAAAAAGTCATAAAAATAGTGAACCAATACTGACCATACACAAAATAGGCGGATCCATTATTCTTGTGATAGACGGGAGCACTCAACTAAAGTGATAATAAAATATTAAACTTTTTATTAGACAATAATTTTTTTTATTTTTATATTAAGATTAATTTCATTCAAAGTATTAAAATTGTCTATCTCTAAAAATATTTTTAGTAGATTTTTCATCTTTAAAAGTCTTTCAATCACTAAATTTTAATTTATTTATATTTAAACCACAAGTTTATAAATATTGAATAAGAGTTTTTTTTACTACTTTCACTTATTTATATTTATTATATAATGGATATTGAGATACTACTAACTGATGATTAAGTGACACTTAAACAATGAGAATCACATAAACAAATTAATTGGCCCTTGACACAGAGTTGTAAGTCTTGCTATAACAAAAACAAATTTGTTCACCAAGACTTAATGAATATTAAAAGATTTTTTTATCAAGATTAATTTTTTATTAATAATAAATTATCATTAACATGCACAACCTTTGATGAGATCACAGCTAGAGCTAAAAAACAAAAATGAAATGTAGAACCACTTCAAGTTTCAGTTGGAACTATCACAAGAGCTCGATAATTGGTCTATAAATAGGTATATATGCTCTCGAACAATTCATATTATCATCAATAATATTGATAGTGTTTTCTCTTTGATTCTTCAATTTTTTTAAATTATCAATATTTTTGTGTGACATTCAAGTAAGACTTATTACTCACAATTTTCTTCTCCTTTCTCGAGTCTGGTGTCTACATTATTTTTTATGCATTTAATTATTATCTTTTTATACAATAATTTAGTTACATTTTCAATTTAATTAGTTACATAAATTTATTTAATTTCTATTAATATAGTTAATGTAAAATTATTTGTAGAGAGAAAATAAAATTTGAAGTAATATGTTTAAAAGTTAAAATTCAAAAAAATTAAATTAAAAATAAAATAAAAAATAAAATTTTCAAAGATTAAAAAAAAGACTCTTTTTACTTTAAAGTTTTAAGTTTTGAAGAATTTTGATGATTATGTTAAATTGAAACAAATCCGTTGTTATTAAAATAAGTTAACATTAAAAACAAAAAGAAGGAAAAAATATAAAATGTGACAAAAAATGCATTTCACACTTTTTCTTATGTATTATAATTAAGAATTTATAAAATTTTAGAAAAGATATAATTTAGTTAAACTTCTTTTATATTAATTAAATAAATTTTCAAAATTTTTGTTAACACCATTAACATAACAATTCTTTTAAAAAATAACTTTTTATGTAATTTATTGAAAAATTTAAATTTTATGCATATATTTAAAATAATTAAATTAAAGACGAAGACTACTTTATGAAGTAATCAATAGTGGATCCATTCTCCATGCTTTCTTCCTTTTTTAAAAAAACTATTCTTAACTTTTAATAACCACAAAAAGTCCAATTGAAAACTATCTTTTAGTGGAAAGTTCACTAAAAACAAAATTTGTTGTAGTATTTTAATGGCGACAGTCAAGGTCGCCACTGAAAATCCATCTTCCAGTGACGACACAATAAATTTGCCATAGTAAGGATTGAAAAACCATTTTACACCCAATTTTCAGTGGCGATATTACGAAAGTGGCTATTGAAAGTATAATTTTTTGTGGCAATATGTCCAAGTTGTCACAAAAATTCAAATTTTCTGTGACAACCCTTATTGTTGCCACTGAAATGAGTTTTAGTGATGAATTTAATAAGTCGCCACATAAAATTTATTTTCTTGTAGTGACTGTTTTTATTTTAATTTTTTTTAATTGATCAATTTCATAAATTTTTTCTTCACTGATTGAGTTTGTTTGTGATTTTGCTGTATCACTGTATCCCTTCCTTTCATCAAATAATAATAATAATAATAATAATGATTAAGATTCATTTCTAATTTTATTGTCACTTCATGTTATTCCCAAGAAAATGTATATAGTCTAACAGTTGCTGGGGATAAGATTCTATCCGCACTATTCTTTATACATAAAGGGCTTATATTTGCCAAGAGCCTGATGCAAGCCATAAATGGCAGCAATTGCTGCCGCCAAGGACACAAGCAAGCAGAATAAGCTTAATGTTTGAAGGCCAAACCACCTCATTGTTCGGGTTTTGATCTTCTCTCTGACAATGGTCATCTCCACCGGAAAATAGACCACTAAGGGCCAGAACCCTATGGCTCCAAGAAGTGCAAGCATGTCATTGAAAAATGGCATTGCCATGGCAAGCACAGTCGCCGCCACCACAAACGTAGTCCTCCAAACTAACCTCAATAGATTTAAACTGAACTTCATTTTGCCAATGCTCATAGGGTATTCCCTTGTTACAAACTCCGAGCTTGGCCACCTTTGGCCAGTCATGGTTTCAACCACACGAAAAACGGGTTGGGCAATTACCTGTCCCATATTAAATATTCAAGATCAAAGCTCAGTTAATGCATTATGAAAAGTAATCATTGAAGATAATCATCTGTTGAACTCGGTTCACCATGAACCCTAGTTATTACATAATAATTGATAAATATACAATCATGATAATTTAAATATAATACAATGATCTCAAATATCCAAATCCTTGCAAATATAGAATCAATGCTATTAAAATAATTAAATTTTCTTTTAAGAGATATAAAACTTTGCTACTTTTAGTTTTTTGATTAAATAAATTATTCAATATTATTTTCTTTAAAATAAATAAATAAGTACTTGTATTTTATTTCCATAAGAAAAATATAATCATTATAAAATTTAATACATTTTACACATCTCTAATATGTTTACTTATTTTTATTTTTATTAAAATATTAATTTAATAACTGTAATTAATATACAAATTTTAATGCAAAAATATTTTTAAATTTTTAATTAATATTCCATAAAATAAAATTCTTATATTATTTATTCAATAAATGTTGTAATTAATCAATTACATATGAAGTATTTAATAGTATAAATAAAATATTGTTCTATATTTAACAATTATTGTGTAATAACTAGATCGAATTCACGAGATCATTGCAAATAAGGAATTTAAAAGCTTTGTCAGACAGAACCTGATATGCTCCAACCAGGTGCACCACAATGAAGACATTGGCTAAGCCAACTAGCCAGAAAGGCTCGCGAAATCCAGAGCCCATGAGGATGCTGCCAGGTGTGTGTGGCCCAAATGCAGCGTAGCCGAAGCATGAACATAAGAGGAATATAATTGTCATTGTGATTATACCTATCTTGTTTGCCTTCTTCATCATTAAATTTTCTGGTGGTGATGACTTTAAAGTGTCCTGTTTTTCCATACCAAACCAATGCAGACAACTTTAATGCAACAGTAAGAACAAGAAAAGTTTGTCTCACTTTTGTTGGAGTGAGTACTTTTACCTCCATCTAATTGGAGTTTTAGTAATTTTTTATTTTGGTTCAAGTATATTATAATATTTTAAATTTTTTTAAATCTAGTTCAATAAATAAATGAAAGTAAAACAAGAAAAGTTTGTCTCACTCCAGAGTGAGTATTTTTACCTCCATCTAATTGGAGTTTTAGTAATTTTTTATTTTGATTCAAATATATTATAATATTTTGAAATTTTTTTAATTTAGTTCAACAAATAAATGAAAATAATTTTTTTTTTATAACAATAATTATGATAGTGACATTTTTTCATTTCAAAAACTAGAGAACCAATAAAAATTTTATTCGTCTTTTAATTTAACTAAAAAATTATAGATATTCATTTATGATTAGATTTAAAATTTTTATAATTATTGTAAGTGTTGCGTGACTTTATTTTAAATAAAATCTAGCCATTTTGTTTAAAAAAAGAACAAGAAAAGTTTGTGGGTAGGTCATTTACAATGGATATGTTAATACCTGGATATCAATGGCGACTTGAGCATATGAGCAAGCAAGTGCAACATTTCCCAAAGCAACAAGCATGTTCCACATAATTTCTACTGAACTTTGCCCTACGCTACCTCCAATTAAGGAGGTTTTCCCTCCTTTCCCTGTTCCAATCCAACATAAATATTTTTTGAGCATAATGTTTTTATATACAAAATCCTCAAAGATAATTGAGCAGAGAAAAGGAAATTGACCTTGGATGACGGTTGCAAGAGAAAGTCCAAAACCAATAGTTGCATACCCAAAAGACATGATAGTTGCTAATATTGAGAGCCAAGACAGCTTACTGAAATTAGGGATTTGGGACAAAAAAATTTCAACAATTCCTAACCCGATCATGTATGGATTATTAGAAAAACGGCACGAATCTCCCATTTTCTTTTCGTGGAGGCAAATGGTTTTGCGAATTGCCCTGATAATTGATAAGAAAAACAAAGGTAAATAACAAATTTCTTAATTTTGTTTTAAGTACAAGTCAAGTAATTCTCTGCTCCGATCAAGCATGTCTCAAAAATACATATATAAACTTAAAATTTAAGGCCTGAATTAAATTTGGGCTTTTTTATTCATGTCCGAATAAAATTCGGAACTGGGTTTATACATTACAAAACGGACCTAAGCCTGACCCAAGCCCATAATGTTTTTGTTATTTCTAAAACAAGCTCGGCCTGTTTTGAGCCAAGATCAGTCCTAGTTTTATGCATTAATAAAAAAGAAAGAAAGAGAGTAGAACTTACACGACGCTAACAGATGTAGTAATGGTGTAGCCGATAGCAACGCCGGCAAGAGTGGTATACTGGACCAACCAACAAAATAGGTACCTTTTTCCACCTAAGTTGATCTTGACAGCCTCCATGTAAGAGTAGTTCCTCTTGCCAGTGACAGGGTGTGGTGATCTGTAACAATCAGCAAGAAGATTGGAAGTGTAGAGGGTGATGCCAGCGAAGGCTAAGAGTGTGGTTAACCCAATGATCCATCCCAACTGAGCCATAGTCCATGCCAGTGACAGCACTCCTGCCCCTATCACTGCCGTTATTATATGCGCACTTGCTGTCCACGCCGTCCCTGTTTCTCATCATCCAAATATACCCAAATCACTACATATTTTTCTGCTTCTTCTCATACAAATATATATCTTCAAGAGATTGAGCTCTTTGCATTTAGCAAGGAAATGGGTTTTACAATAAAATCATATTAATAATGCTAGCTAGTTTCATGGATATAATGAATTATAGAAAAATGCGAAAAGGTCTTTAAATATTTGTCATGACACGTTTCTCAATAAAAACATAGCACGTTGAGGAAGTTTTTTAAAAGAGTCAATCATGCAATGTTAAGCTCACATAGCATATTTTTATTCTTAAACATTACAGTAAACACTTGGAAGATTATATGTAAATTCGATTTGAGTTATCATAACAATTTGGGAGTTGTACTTGTTTAAACATTAAAAGTAAGTCTCACCATAAGAAACTTTTAATGTTTCCAAAAAAAAAAAATTCATTAAATATGAAACATTAATTAGGTATGATCGAATTTTCCCTTATATATCATTAATACTACTAATTTTGCGCTATTGATGAAACAAAAATGCTCATCACATACCCAATAATATCTTCTTTTTTTGTTGAAAACTTCATTCGATCTTATCATTTAATCAGTTGTCTAATTCAAATGTTAATTCACAAGCTTGTAGTTTAGTAGTAAGCAAACATGAGTTTAGTAGTTTAGATATGCAAATACTTTTGCAATATTAGAATTTTCAATTCATAGAAAAAGACTTGTTGTGATAAACAATTTTAATATTTTAAACGAGATTAGTTTTATACCCAAAAGGCATAACGATACTCATTGTAGGAGCAGGAGAAAAAAAAATTAAAATGCTACATAGAGACTTTCATCACTATTTGATAAACTAAAATGTTTAAAAAGGATATAAAAAGAAGTAATATAATATTAGATTATGAAAAAGAATAATAAATTTGTGTTCTCACATTAGCTTTGTCGCAATATTATTTCTCGCAACATTTAATACCTTCACTAAGAATCAATTTTCAAGCACATAATTTTAATATGATTGTTTTTACCGAAGATCGTGAATGAAGAGGAAAAGTGAGAAATCAAACCCCTGCATACATTAAAACCTAACACTTAATAATCAAAGAGTGCCACTTAATGGATCACTCATGAATCATTTTAGAAAACAAAAATTATGATTATGAATTGTGATTTTGTAGAAGACTATGAGAGATGATGTTAAGTGAGAGACTTTTTATGGCCAAAATAAAGGTTAATTTAGTGAAGACACAAAACCCTCGCACAAGGATCGACATAAAGAATCAATTTAGAAGTTTATAATAAGTAATAAGAATAAATTAAATAATAGAAAAGGAAAATAATTAAGAACATAAATTATTTTTCAATATATTAGAAATTTAAAATGAGAAGAATAAGAAAAATATTTAGATATACATATAAATACATAAATTATAATTTTTTTTTAAAAAGGAATATAATTATATATATGATTTAATTTTTTTTGGTATTCGTACAGTCTGCTAGCATTAGAGGACCAATCTTCTCGGACTTTATTGCAACGAAAAGATCTTCTTAATAAATGTATGTTCTAAAAATTGAACTTATGTCATTACTTTGTGAGCTATGTCCAACACTTGTTAGTATATAATTTTAATTTTAAAATTTTAAAATTATAGCTTTTCTTGACAAGTATTATTAATGCTATTTGACTACATTAATTAATTATATCTAGATGCAAGAATGCCAAATCAGTGGATGGGAAAAACGAAAAAGATTGCTTATATATTTGGGTTTTAAAACAAGAAAAATTGAGTTCCGAGAAAAGAGGATTTGAATCGGGACATAGCCGTCGCGTGAAGAGAAAAATAAATAAAAAACAAAGCCCAAAAGTAGTTAAGTCACGTTTTGTTCATTCCAACATTTGAAGTCCAACGAATCCATGTTTCTTGTTTTGAATAAATCTGATTTAATTTGGTTGAGGAATTAGATAGAAAAAAAAAACGAACAATATGCACGCATATGAGGTGGCTAATCGAAGAAATAAAACGAAAAGAGAGAATTAAATGCAGGAAATTTAGTGAGAGAAAGAATCAGAAAGCAGACCAGTTCTTCTGGGTCTGCCATCATCGTCCTTTTCTGCATCAGTTCTTACACTCAGATAACCTGCCCCAGATTCCAGCTCCATATCCGTTTTTGCCACTCTCTCTGCCAAAAATAAAAACAATGAATTCTCGTAACAATTACCTTTAACATACACATGGTTTCGTACTTTGACACTTACGTGCTGGTTGAAGGGAAAATGAAATCGAATCTTCAATTCTCGAGATAATTCTAATACTATTAAGTCAATTGACTCCGAGAGAAGTAAAATGTATTTTTTTTCAATAAATAATAAAACTATGAAGAGGTAGAGAGAGTTGGGTATGAATATGAGATGATAATGATACCTTGAAGAACACTGAACGCAAATTAAGTCTCAGGCGCGAGGCTGTGATTCTGTAAACCTAAATGAGATTGTAACAGAGAGGAAGAGGAGGGCATATATAAGTTTATAAGCTAAAGCAGCAGGTAGAGCTTAGAGCTATATACCACATTTATAACTAGAAGTGCGCTATAGCAGTAATTTACATCAGCACCCACTCTTAATATAGTACACGCACATCAACTCTCAAACAGCACTATTGTTTGTATTGAAACTTTATAAATATAAATAAATAAAAAAAAAAAATATAATATATATATATATATATATATATATATATATATATATATATATATATATATATATATATATATATATATATATATATATAATACATATATATATATATAATACATATATATATATATAATACATATATATATATATAATACATATATATATATATATATATATATATAATACATATATATATATATATATATAATACATATATATATATATACCTACATATATATATATATATATGTATTATATATATATATATATATATATATATATATATATATATATATATATATATAAGGATAGAAAAAATACATTACATTGAAAGACTGAAATGAAAGGATTGCTTTATTAGGGCTATCAAAGTGCGTTAGGCCGTGAAAAATATATGAGACAAGACTCATAAAATAGCATCTCATCTTTTAAAAAGAGTTTTTTGACCCGCCTTTTAGCTCTTGTGTTAACTAAGGCTGGGCTGAACTAAGCCCTGAGGGCCAAATAATTTACATTTTTCATTTACAAATACTTATAATTTAAGTAAAAATGAAAAAAGAAATTCAAGAAAATAATGAACTATTTTATTATAAAAAATTTAGTGTGTTTTTCTCTACTCTTCTATATTAATTTCTTGTTTTTGGACAAACTTTATATATTGGTCTACTAAAAGAAACTAAAGAATTGTAGAAATTATTAAGTCTAGCTGACACTTTAGATAAAAGGTGTGGAGTTTTTGGTGTTGTGTGTTAATGGGAGACTATTTCATGAGGAAATTCAATGTTAGCTAGCCATGTGACATTATTCATTTACTGAAATTTTTATATAACTCTATTTTTTAGAGAAATATAAATATAAATATCAAATTAATTAGAAAGAAATAGAAACCCTAGTTTATATTACATTTATTTAAAGTTTACAAAACCTGGTCTCTCTATTAATACTTATGCTATACAATAAGAATATGAAATAAAGAAAAATTACTATTAGCATGCCATGCAAAATTGTAGACTTGTTTTATTTGTGATTGAATTAATTTTTTGATATTTGATTAAATTTCATTTTAAAGTTCTTAATTAATCTTTATATATAATTAATTAATTAATTAATTAAAAATAATTTTTTAATCACGACCATGATTTAACTAGTAAACTGTGAACCACCTTTCTCACTAGTTTAATGATTGATCCAACTTTTAAAACATTGGTTATTATCTATCCCTCCAAAGTTCTTATAGATTTTAAAGAATAATTGAAAATATATCTTAAAGGAGATGGACAAACATCATAAGATGATCTATACCCATCTTTGGAGATGGCCACCACAAAATTGGCCTTTTTAAAAAGTTGTGAAAAAAAATTGGACAAACATCAGTCTCTTTGGTCCCTCTCTTTCTAGTGTCCTTGCCCCCATATCTTTTTTACCCTTCTTCCTATCACTTTTCTACATTATATTCCTATAACCAACTAAAGGATCATAGTATTAAATTATTTAAAAGAGATATAAATAAATAAAATATGAATAATAATATTTTATAGATATTTATCAAAGAATAAATTAGAAAATAGCATCTACATGACGTTATATTTAGAGATATAAAGAAAACAGAGTATGTTGAAATTAATTTGAACAAGACAAGAAAAGATAAATAAGAAACAGAAAGAAATTAAAAGAGAAAAACTCAACATTAAGTGACTTGTTGTTATACTTAGTACGTAGAGTTAAATTTAATTTATGGTAGCCACTAGGTGTGATGTACTAGTGAGGGGTTTGAGTAGTTAGCAATAGATTATAGATTCAAACTTCTGCTCTGTCATGTATAAAAAAAAAAATTAACTTATGGTTCTATATAATACTTATAAATGATTTGTACAAATTTAGATTAATTCAAATTAACCCTTATTAAATAATTAAGAACTTAGCCTTGCTAATAGTTTTCGCTGCACAATTCAATTATGTGAAATATAAAGCTTTTCTAGTGATTATCATAAGCATTTATTACAGATAAGTTGATAACCCTAGAATAACACCCATCTATCTAATAAGTACTTATTACAAAAGTCCTTATTTCAATAATCCACCCAAGCAGATATTGTTCTTCAGCTCAAGCATTGAAGGGAGGAAACCTGAAGAAGGAATTTGTAATAGTCTTAAAATTGAAATTCTAAATTAAAGAAAATTTTAAATAATTATAAAGAAAATATATTTATTTATTACATAGGTTGAACAATTATAAAGAAAATATAAGAATTTACATTTTGGGGTCCAAATATAAATAAGAAAAATTTGCAAAAGACTTTTTTTTAAATTGAATTTTTGTAAAAATGTCTCCTGAAATATTTTAAGGGCCACCCAAGAAGCAAAAAATTTCAGAATTCTCTCTCTCTCCTCCAAATTTTTCTCCCACGAAACCCTAAAACTTCTCTCAAATTCTACCGCTTCTAGATTTCGGATTTTGACACCACCACCGCCAACAGACTCAAAATAAAGAATTATACAAATCCATCTAATTGGTTTCTGAAAAATTTGTCGGAGATTGACCGAAAAATAGAGGAAAAAATTACCTAAAAAGTTAATCTCCGAAACTCCTATATGTGGTTCTCAAACGCAAAAACTAATACCGTAGATCGATCCAGAAGGTGCCAAAACCTTAGAATCTTAAATTTCAGAATAATCCTCTCTTGCACGTGCCCTCACGCGCCGCTTCTCCCTCAGCGAGTGACGCCCACGCGTAGCCCCTACGGTGGTGCGTATAGTGCGTTAATCCAACCCTTGTTGCATTGACTTACGTTGATTAAACTCCTGGAGACCAAATTTTGCAAATCCAAAGTCATTTTCAAGGTTTTTAGACTTTTTGAACTCATTTTTGGGGTCTATTTTACTAAATTTGGATCAGAAACGTAGATTTTAGAGTTGTCCAACTTGGTACCCTAACTTTGTGAGTGGATAATTCTTTCTATGACTTGCTCTATACTCTTTTTGATCTTTAAATGTGAAATTGATTATATTTATAAGTTATTTACACTTTTATATGTTTCTGAAATGAATTAAATTATCTAAATTATTTACAATTTAGAATATAGTTCAAGAAAAGTATACTTTTGAAAATTGATTTTGGAACTCATGGTATATCTGATACTATATGTATTTTTCATCATATGATAAAGTGAATATTTATGCACGTGACATTGATTTATAAAGCTATATGATTGCCTCGAGAAAGGGCATGTATATATAATAAACCCTAATTGAGAAATTTATGACAGATGAGTTGTATTGAGACTGAAATTCTGTATTATACTGAAAGCTCTGTTTTAAATAATATAGAATATATGCATAAGATAATTTTATGGAGGAATTCTATTAGAAACATTGTTTGCTAACAACAAGTGATGTTAGCCTTGGTGCACCTTGATACCTCAGCTAGCAGAGGTAGTGCTAGCCTTGTGTGAGAGCCAACACATAAGATATGATATGTGATGGAGAGCAGAATGTCTCCAATTTGGGCAAGATGCTAGTTATATGAAATATGATTTGTCTTCTCTTGCTTTGTGCTTGAGAAATTGCCTATATATATTAGAGTCCTTTCGTGTGTGCTCTTGAATAGTAGTAGAACAAACTTTGGTTGAGATACTAAGTATAGGCAAATTCTATACCAACAAAGTACGGAAGTGATTGAACTCTGATATGGTGGTTCTGATAAGATATCCTCTTAATCTTTTTATAAGAAATTTTTTTAATGCATATCAATGTTTGAATAATAATTATATTGTATAATATATGGTTACAGATATCTGAATGTGATTTGAACTGAGAATGTTTGAAAAATGCAGGTCCTATATAGATGTACTTCTGATATGTAATTTTCGATGTGATAAATTTTAATATATGAGTACATCGATATGTTGATCTGAAATGTCATAGGAGGTATTATCTACTCACTAAGTTGTCAAACTTATTACACGATGCTTACATTTTTTTTTCAGATAAAGATACAGAGTTTGGCCCTATAGCTACGTGATCAGCTAGGTATCATCATCTCTGGATGAGCCTACGTTGCTTCCAAAGCTCACAATATTTAAAATATTATGTCATTATAATCTAGAGTATGCTCTAAACGTCATAGGCAGGATCTTTGCTTCTGTTGTAATATTGATAAGTGTAGATTTGGCATGTATAATTGGCTATACCAGAAACTTGAAAACGTATGATATTTTTCATGATATGTGATATTGTGAAGCCATATGCAAGTGAGTAAGTGGTAAAGTTTTCTATTAGTTGTGTTATTCACGTTCCATTAAATTGGGGTGTGACAAGTTGGTATCAGAGTCTTAAGTTTCTCTGTGGCTATCAGAGCAAAAGATTCTTTAGTAGGACCTATAGTATGGATATGAGTCAGACATATTTATACTTCAAGTGCTACTGAGGGATTCTATAGGATGTTAACTTCCTTTTTATTCCAAGTTTGTTAAATTTCTTAGTATAAGGTTTGATTGAATATATGGTATCTTAAAAATGTGTTTTGTTCTGTATAGTCTATGATGCCTCTAAAAACTAGAGCGGTTACTAGATAAGATGTAGATCGTGCACCCTCTATAGAAGAGTTTGCACAATCTATAATTTCAGTATAAAGAGGTCGTGGTAGAAGCTGACCTAAAAGAAGAGGCAAAGGCTAAGGGCATGCAAAGAGTATGAGAACCCCGAGACAAGATAAACAGGCCCATGTGTCTGATAGAGTTCTTGAGGAGAAAGCAGAACCCCCTCAGGAGTCACATGATAGAATAGCTGATATGATTGTTGGTATACATAGGAGTTTAGAGACATTGGTTAGATTTATAGTAGAACAGGGCAAAAGGGATAGCCAGCCACCAAAAAATGCTCATGAAACATAAGAACATGGATTGAGGTATCATTACCACAATTCTTTAAATTAAAACCCCCGACTTTTTTTAGGTCAGATATTCAGGAAGACTCACAGATATTCATTGATGCTATAGAACAAGTTCTGAGAGCTTTGGAGTGTTTTCCTAGAATATTTGTTGAACTAGTGTCTTTTCAACTATCAGATGTGGCCAAAGTTTGGTTTGAGACACTTGTACAAAGAAGAGCAGTTACTTTACCATCAATGGAGTAGAATGAATTTAAGGAAGCATTTATGAATTGTTTTCTACCAATGAGTGAAAGGGACAAGAGAGCCAGAGAATTTAACAGTTCCTGAATATGACATCCGTTTTACTCGGTTGTCTAGATATGCACCATATTTGGTTCCTATTGAAAAAGATAGAATTAAAAAAATTTGTTTCGGGATTGATACGTCCATTGTTTAAATTGGTGGGTTCTTAGATGAATCATTTCCCAACTTATTCAGGAGTTGTGGATTGTGTTAGAATGATGGAAATACGAGAGCAAATAGACATAGAAGGCCTAAGGAGAAGAACAAGAGAGTGATATAGTAATGTCCAGACAAGTTATAATTCTAATGTTAGAGGATCAATATTTCAAAATTTATAGCGTTTTACTCAAACAAGATTTGGTAGTTCTAACCAGACATCAGTTAATATCAAGCAAAGAATGAATCAAAGAGATATGAGGCCTATTAGCCAACAGGATTCAAGATCAATTCCACCACGTCCCATTTGTGGCAAGCTTTTATACTAGATAGTGTCGCAGAGAAACTGGTGTATGTTTTAAGTATGGATAAATGGATCATTTAATGAGAAATAGTCCACAATTACAAAATTTTAGTCAAGCATCAGTACAACCAGTTTCACCCTTTACATTTGTACCAACGCAACCAAATAGAGCAGTTTCAGTACAAACAAGTGGTGGTGGTACTGGTAAAGGATTAAGAAATCGAGGCTAAGAACAAGCTTAAGTTTTTGCCTTGATACGATAAGATACTCAGGCCTCAAATGCAGTTATGATAGTTACATTATCAGTATGTTCCTATAAAGCATATGTTTTGTTCGATCCTGATTCTACTCATTCTTATATATCACCTTTCTTTGCTAAGAAATTGGATAGAGATCCTACTAGTTTACATTATTCTTGCATGGTTGCTACTTCAATGGGAGAATTCTTATTAGTAAATGATGTATATAAATTATGCGAGATTTTGATAAAAGATAAGGAGATTCTTATAGATTTTATAGTTCTAGATATGGTAGACTTCGATGTAATATTAGAAATAGATTAGTTACCATCATGCCATGCCATTTTAAATTGTCGCCATAAGGTGATTAAGTTTAACATTCTTAGAGAATCTTCCTTCTTCGTACAAGGAGATCGTAGTGAGGTGCCTAGTAATTTAATCTCTGCTCTAACAGCTCATAAGCTGTTACAAAAAAGATACCAAGGATATTTAGTAGTAGTTAAAGATGTTGATATGAAGTACACCAAGGTAGAGTAAGTTTCAATGGTTAGGGAATTTTCTAATGAGTTGTCAAGGTTACACCTAGAACGAGAAATTGAGTTCACTATTGATTTACTTCCTAGAACTCAACTAGTGTCTATATCCCCCGTATAGAATGGTACAGACTGAGCTCAAGGAATTGAAAAACTAATTACAAAACTTGTTAGACAAGGGATTTATATGTCTTAGTACTTCGTCTTGGGGTGCTCCTGTCTTATTTGTGAAAAAGAAAGATGGATCGCTATGGCTATAAATTGATTACAGACAACTGAATAAGGTGACAATACGTAATAAGTATCCATTACCTCGTATAAATGATCTATTTGACCAGTTACAAGGTGCCCAATGTTTTTCAAAAATTGATTTGAGATATGAGTATCATCAATTAAGGATAAAGAAGGAGAATATTCTGAAAACTGTTTTTAGAACTCGGTATGGGCACTATGAGTTCTTAGTAATGCCATTTGGTTTAACAAATGCTCTAGCTACATTCATGCATTTGATGAATAAAGTATTTAAACCTTTCCTAGATCAATTTGTTATTGTATTTATAGATGATATTCTGGTATATTCAAAGAGTTTAGAGGAGCATGAGCGACATTTAAGGATAGCTTTGCAAACCTTAAGAGAACACCAACTGTATGCCAAGTTTTCAAAATGTGAATTTTTCCTTAGTAGTGTTACTTTCCTAGATTATGTAGTTACTAAAGATGGTATTCAAGTTGATCCTAAAAAGATGGAAGTGGTGCAGCAATGGCCACATCCTACAACAATTACAGAGATTCGTAGTTTTCTTGGTTTAGCAGGCTGTTACCACAGATTTGTTAAAGATTTTTTAAAAATAGCTGCTCTTTTGACGAGGTTTGCAAGAAAGGGAATAAAGTTTGACTGATCAGATGAATGTGAAAGAAGTTTTCAGAAACTCAAAGAATGTTTGACTACAGCGCCAGTACTAGCTATTCCTTTAGTACCTAAAGGATACACGGTATACTGTGATGCATCAAAAATTGGACTAGGATGTGTTTTGATACAAAATGGTCGAGTCATTGCATATGTATCTAGACAGCTTAAACCACATGAGCAAAACTATTTGACTCATGACATGGAAATGGCAGCAGTAGTTTTTGCTCTCAAAATTTGGAGGCATTATCTGTATGGTGAAACATGCAAAATTTATATAGATCATAAAAGTCTCAAATATATTTTTCAACAAGAAGATCTTAACTTGAGACAAAGACGATGGATGTAATTACCTAAAGATTATGACTGCACAATACTATACCATCTAGGTAAGGACAATGTAGTGGCTGATGTATTAAGTAGGAAGTCTATGAGTAGTTTGGCTTATATTATAGTCGTAAGGAGGCTGTTGATTAAAGAAATGCATAAATTGGAAAGTCATGGGGTAGTAATGGAAGTAAAGGATCCTGAGATACTATTAGCCCATATACAGTTTCAATCATCTTTGATTGAGCAGGTGAAAAAGGTACAGAAAGAATATGCCTATTTATGCAAGAAAATTGAAGAAGTGAAAATAGCGATAAAGTTGAATTTACTATAGACCCTAAAAAAATTCTGACATTGGGTAAGCGGCTGTGTGCACTTGATAAAGAAGAACTTAAGAAAGAAATTTTAAAGGAAGCCTATAGATCCATATATACTATTCATCGTGGAATAACTAAAATGTATAAGGATCTAAAAGAAATTTATTAGTGGGAAAGTATGAAGAAAGACATAGTTGATTATGTTTCTCGATGTTTAACTTGCTAGTAGGTAAAAGCATAACATCAAAGGCCTGCAGGACAACATTAGCAGATAGAGATACCTAAATGGAAATAGGAAAGAATAACTACGGATTTTGTTACAGGGCTACTGTGAACACCAAAAGGGATTGATTCAATATGGGTGATCATTGATAGGTTGACTAAGTTAGCACATTTTCTACCAATGAAAACCACATACAATGTAGCTCAGTCTGTAAATTTATATTTGAATGAAATAGTGAGGCTTCATGGAGTGCCAATATCAATTATTTTTGATTGAAGACCACAGTTCACAGCTCCTTTTTGGAAAGCTTTGCAAGAAGCTTTGGGCACAAAGTTAAATCTCAGTACTACTTTCCATCCTTAAACAGATGGACAGTCTGAGTGAACCATCTAAATATTAGAAGACATGCTTCGGGCTTGTGTTCTAGATTTTCAAAGTAGTTAGGAAAGATTTTTTTCCCTAACTGAATTTACTTATAATAATAGCTACAAAGCCAGTATACAAATGGCCCCTTTTGAGGCATTATATGATAGACGTTGCTGTTCTCCGATTGGATGGTTTGAGATGGACGAATCTAAGATTTTAGGACCTGATATGGTACAAGATGCACTGGTCGAGGTAAAATTAATTAAGGAAAGGTTGTTAGCAGCTCAGAGTAGACAGAAAGCATATGTTGATCATAGATGTAAACCATTAGAATTTGCCATAGGTAAACATGTCTTTTTAAAAATATCTCTTATGAAAGGAGTAGTAAGTTTTGGGAAGAAAGGGAAGTTAAGCCCACGGTATATAGGACTATTTGAAATTCTTGATAGAATCGGCTCAGTAGCTTATCGTTTGGCTTTACCCCTTGAATTAGGTAATGTCCATCCAGTTTTTCATGCGTCTATACTACGAAAGTATTTATTGAATCCTAAATATGTTATACAGTGTCCACAGATTCAGTTACAAGAAGATTTAACTTATGAGGAATAACCAGTAGCAATAGTGAACAAACAAGTAAAGAAATTGCGCTCAACATAAATACCTATAGGGAAAGTGATATGGCAAAATCATTCTTCTAAAGAGGCTACTTGGGAAAGAGAGGATGATATACATGCTAGATTTGAATAATGAGGTTAGTGTATATTTGCAACTATAGTAGTGAAATTCGGGGACCGAATTTCTTAAAGGGGGGGAAGAATGTAATAGTCTTAAAATTGAAATTCTAAATTAAAGAAAATTTTAAATAAAAGAGAGGATTTTGAAAATGGAGATAAGAACCGTTGAAAATATGTTTATTTATTACATGGGTTGAAGAATTATAAAGAAAATATGAGAATTTACCTTTTGGGGCCAAAATACAATTTCTTAAAAGTTTTGAAGTCAAAATGTAAATAAGAAAAATTTGCAAGGACTTCCTTCTAAAATTAAATTTTTGCAGAAAGGTACCATGTGATATTTTAAGGGCCTCAGCCACCTAAGAAGTAGAAAATTTCAGAATTCTCTCTCTCTCCTCCATAATTTTCTCCCCCGAAACCCTAAACCTTCTCTCTAGAATTCTACCACTTATGGACCTCAAATTTCAACACCACCACCACCAACGGATTAAGAACAAAGAGTTCTACAAATCCATCTGATTGGTTTATGGAAAATTTGCCAGAGATTGGCCAAAAAATGGAGGGAAAATCACCTAAAAAGGTAATATCCAAAACTCCTATCTATGGTTCTCAAATGCAAAAGCCAACACAGTAGATTGATCCAGAAGGTGCCAAAACCTTAGGATCTCAAATTTTAGGAACATCCTCCCTTGCACGTGCCTCCACGCGCCGTTTCTCCCTCGGTGAGTTATGCCCATGCGCAGCCCCTGCGGTGGTGCATGCAACACATGAATCCAGCCCTTGTTGCATTTACTTACGTTGATCGAGCTCCTAAAGGTCAAATTTCACAAATCCAGAATCATTTTCAAGATTTTTGAACCTTCTAAACTCATTTTTGGGGTCTATTTGTGCTTGGAAAATGTCCATATTAGAGTCCCTTTGTGTGTCCTCTTGAATAATGGTAGGAAAAACCTTGGCTGATATGCTATGTATAGGCAAATCCTACACTAACAAAGTACGGAAGTGATTGAACTTTGATACGGTAGTTCTGATAAGGGATCCTCCTAATCTTTTTATGAGAAATGTTTTTAATGCATATTAATGTTTGAATAATGATCATATTGTATCATATATGGTTACAAATATCTGAATGTGATTTGAACTAAGAATATTTGAAAAATACGGGTCCCATATGGATGTACTTCTGATATGTAATTTCCAACGTGATAAATTTTAATATATGAGTACATCCATATATTGGTCTGAGATGTCATGGGAGGTATTATCTGCTCACTAAGTTATTAAACTCACTACACGATGCTTACATTTTTCTTCAGATAAAGATACAAAGATTGGCTCTACAGCTACGTGACCAGCTAGGTGTCATCATCTTTAGGTGAGCCTATGTTGCTTCCAAAACTCACAATGTTTAAAATATTATGTCATTATAATCTAGAGTATGCTTTGAACATCACAGGCAAGATCCCTACTTCTGCTGTAATATTGATAAGTGTAGACTTGTAATTAGTTATACCAAAAACTTGAAGACGTATGATATTTTTTTTTATATGTGATATTGTGAAGCCATATGCAAATAAATAATTGGTAAGTTTTTTGTTAGTTGTGTTATTTGCGTTCCATTAATTTGGGGCGTAACAGAATTGCTGAGAATTGACATATTAATTCAAAAGACACAACAGAGCCAACCCCAATTGGAAGACCATTCTTGACAAAGCAATCATTGTCACCCTCATGCTTGAATATGGAAGGAAGAATGAGTTTCTCACAGGTGAAGGAGCCACAATTGAGATGGAGTTGTACTATTTTGCAATTTGTAGGGCATTGGTTCAAGATTTGCACAGAGAAGATTGGAATTCCACTTGGTAGAGCACCAATGGGACCTTGTGTTACCTCCACAAAACTCGCTTTGCATTCTGAATCTTCCTTTGGCTTGACTAGCCCTTTATCATTTTCGACACCTTCTAACATTTTGAAAACTTAAGTTATTAACTTGTTTAAGAAAACTTTATGTGTTGGAATTAGTAAAGAGTCTAACTTAAAGGTGCACTACTAAAACAAATTGATTTAGAGACGAAAAAAATTACATCTCTAATAGAGGTAGATTTTTGTGACATAGTAGCAAAGAGTGAATTTTAAAAGATAGAGACAGAATTTAAAGACCAAAAAATTTCATCTCTAATTTTTGTCTTTAACTTTTTAATTTAATTTTAGAGACGAATTTTGGAGACTCAATTTTTTCGTCTGTACTTCTTGAAACAATATTAATTTAATTTTAGAGACGGAATTTTTCGTCTCTAATAGTTTTGTCGCTAATTTTGTCTCTACTTTTCGTAAATATATTTAAATTATTATCGGAAACAAAATTTAGAGACAAAAAAATATAGGGCTTATTTGATTCTGTTTTTGTTTTTAAAAACTATATTTGAAAATTATGTTTAAAAATTGTTTTGCAAAACAAAAGGAAAAGAAATATGTTTACTAAACTATTTTGAAAATATGTTGTTTTTTACTTTTCTATATATTCTGGAAAAGAAGAAGAAAAAAAATAACTTTTCTTAATTTTTATTTTTGTGTTTTAAAACATCTGGTTTTCAAAATTTGTTTCCGAAACAATATCAGAAAATAGTTACCAAATGAGTTTTTTATTTTATTTTGAAAAAAAATAAAAACATAAAATTGTTTTTAAAACAAAAAAAAACATGCCCTATGTGTTTACTTTTTAAAATAGTATTTTTTTTATTAGAGATGGAATTTTTTTCATCTTTAATTATCCTTCTTTACTTTTAAAATAATTATTAAATTATTGTTAGAGATAGAATTGAAAGATGAAAATTTCCATCTCTTATTCTTTCTCTACTTCTTGAAATAATAATTAAATTATTGTCAAAATTTAAAGACAAAAAAATTTCTATTGCTAAATTTTCAATCTTTAATTTAATTTTTATTTTTTTAAAAAAATACTCAAATTATTCTTAGAGATGGGAAAATTATGTCACTAGATTTTTTATCTTTAATTCAGCCTTTATTCTTTGAAACGTAAATTAAATCGTAGAAAGAAAAAGAATTTGGATCTCGTTTGATTTGTAGAAATAAGTTGATAGAATGAAAATTTAAATTTTATTACATTAATTTATTGTGTTTTATTATTAGATTTGACTCCAAAGTTGATTCCCTTCTATATAGGAGATGACTTTACCTTGAAAACTGATGAAAGAGAAAAAGTGGAATAAAATAGAAAAAAAAAACTAAACTATCATTCATTATCCATTATTCATATCTACATTGGGTGTTGTATTTGTATTTTATTGATTATTGATAAACTATTCTGTAATTAAATATATATTTTAACGTTTTAGTTATGAATTTTTTTTTAATTTTTGAATTTAACAAAAAATCTAATAAACTAAATTTTCTCACCACGACTATATTTTGTGAGCTATAATTCCTAATTTAGGTTATCTTTTTTTTATTATTAATAAAAAGGGCTAATGAGTTCATGGAGCAGATTGAAAATAAGAAGACCCAAAAAAAGGGTCATGAAACATTTTATTTAGTAAAATATGCATAGCTTTCAACTCAGGTGGCTTTAAAGGCCCATTACATATCATTTTGAAGTTTGTTTAAAGCCCAACGGCATAGCAAACTGGTTAATCCAGTTGTAGTTATTTTAGGTCTAAAAAACCCTTAAAAATATAATTTTCAGGCTATTTTTCTATTTTCACTTTATTTTTAAAGATTTCTTTCCCGTTTTCATATATAATGAGGGTGTTTTTATTATGAAAAATATTAGTTTTTTCTCCTATTTAATTTTTACTTCAAAGGAGATACTCTTAGTTCTTATTCTCTCCTCACAACTAAAAAATACATTCTACTGGTATTTAAATATAAGCTTTTGTGCTAGTCAAACAGTCATAAAAGTTTTTTTAAATGAACAATTATATTTTAAAAATAAATTAGATGAAACATGTCACGCCCATAATTTTAGGACACATGAAACACATACTTTACGATCATATATTTTTTATAACATGTATAACACACTCCTTTACAGATAGGTATTTCCATTTATATATAATATACAGACTAAGTCTATAAACATCAAAGTATAACAGAAGCAGGGATCCTACTTGTGGTGTTCAGAGCATACTCTAGAGTACAAGTAAAATATAACCACAAATTTACAAACCCTAGAAACAAAATAGGCTCATAAGAGAATATGTTGCCTAGCTGATCACCTATGTGAATGAAAAAGACTAAACCCTGTACTTTTATATGAAAAATATAAAAATATTGTGTAGTGAGTTTGACAACTCAGTGAACAGATAATACCTCTTATGACTTCTTAGATCAACATATAGATGTACTCAAATTTAAAAATTTGTCATATAGAAAATACAGTTCGAAAGTACATTCATATATGACCTACATTTCAAATATTCTCAGTTCAAATCACATTCAGATATCCAAAATCATATGTGTAACGTCAGTTTTTTTTCTTTTAATTTAATCATTATTATTATTATAACAACTTTGTAAGATTCGATTTACTTTAATTTATTTTTTCACATGCCATTTCAATGAAATTACATAAATGCCATTTTAATGAAATTATATAAATGTCATTTTAACCATTCCTACAATCGTGCTTGACTTGAGTAAAATAATTTAATCCTCCCATGAGATCCAAAATCTTTTCTCCCATTTGAAAGAAATAAATTTCAATTAGTAACATAAGAAAAAATCGGGGATGTTACAATATGCAATACAATATGATCACTATTCAAATGTTGTTATGTATCAAAATATTTCTCATGAAAATATTAGGAGGATCCCTTATTAGAACTACCATATCAGAGTTCAAACCCTTCCGTACTTTGGTGGTGTAGGATTTGCCCATACTTAACATCCCAGCTAAGGTTTGGCCTACCACCATTCAAGAGGACACGCGAATGGACTCTAATATGAGTAATTTCTCAAACACACAGCAAGGGAAGGAAAATTATATATCATATCATCGGTATCTCATCCAGATAGGAGGCATCCCGCTCTCCTTCACATATCATATCCCGTGTGTTGGCCGTTACACGAGGCTAGCACCACCCTTGCTAGCTGAGGTAGCAAGGTGCACTAGGGCTAATATCGCATGTTGTTAGCAAACTGTGTTTTCAAAAAGATTTCTCCACAAAAATTATATTTGCATATATGCCATATCATTCAAAACAAAGGTTTCAGTATAATTCAGAAATTTCAATTTCAGTACAATTCCTTTGTCAGAAATTTTCCAATCAAGGTAATCACATATACATGCCCTTTTCAAAGGTAATCATATAACTTTACATATCAATGCCACGTGCACAATACATTTCCTTTACCATATGATGGAAATACATTTAAAATCACATATTCAATGAGTTCAACAATTCATTTTCAAAACCATACTCTTATTGAACTATAGGCCGCATTGTAAACAAATCAGATAATTTAATCCATTTCAGTGACATATAAAAATATAAATAACTTGTAAATAAAATCAATTATACATTTTAAGTTCAAGAAGAGCATAAGATAAGTCATAGAAAGAATTATCTACTCACAAAGTAAAAGCTCTAGGTTGGATAGCTTCAAAATATACTTTTTCAATTCGAATTTGATCAAATAGACCTCAAAAATGTGTCAGGAGGGTCCAAAAATCTAAGAAACGACTCCGAAAACTTGGTCAACTGATGAGTATTGTTCATGGTTAGAAAAAACTATGCATGCTAAAAAATACTGTTCACACACTATTTGGGCACTATTCACAATTATTGTTCACCAAAGAACAATTTGTAAAATTAGAGCACCAAATTACGTTGTTTAACTGTGAAATTTATCATACAACCAATACTCTTTATCCTTAACAAAATCCCAAACTTGAAAGCTTAAAAAATCATAAAAAAATTTAGCATTTTAAAAAAATTACCTATAAGTTACTATTCACGATTTTCAGGCGAAATTTAAGTGAACTTTCGAAGAAATTGATCAGTTCGCCATGAGTCCAACGGTACCTTTAGTATCTCAATTGGATACATATATTGGAAGATATTTTAGAGAGAAGGTATAGCTTAGAGAGAGAAAGTAAAGCTGATGAAAATGTGGAGGAGATGCCGAACTTCCTATTTTTGTTGTGCTTTTGTTCCTCTTTTTTATTTTTTTTTTTATTTTTTTTACTTATTATTATTTAATAATTAAATATTTAAAATTTATTCTTTTATTATATACATATAAATATTGTTTTTCATGCTAAAATATCTTAAAAATTTCTAAAAATTTATATTCTTGCAAAACTTTAGTTGCAATATCAAATCATGACTTTTCTTAATAAAATTTTAATAAAACAAATCACAACATAAATATCTTTATGTAAAATAAAGAAAGAATATTTTTAAAAATAAAATAAAAATTTATTAAAGGCTAATATAATTATTTTAAGCAAAACAAAAAATTAATTTAATTAAAAGTATATTTGCTTTTAACAAAATATAATGATTTAAAATAAAAATATATTTGTTTATAGCAAAACATTATTATTAAAAAAATTATGGGATATTACATTCTCCCCCTTTAAGAAATTCGGTCTCTGAATTTCAAACGATCCTATCACAAGTAAGGAATGAAGTCAAGGCATATATTACAATTATTAACCTCACTACTCAAACAATTGGGGATATCTTTTTTTTTTTTTGTATATCATCTTTACTTTCTAAGGAGTTTATTCACTTGAGTGGTTTTGCCATATAACATTAACCATAGAGATTTCTTTTAGCCATAAGTTTTTCATTGGTTGATCAATAATAGATATCTATTTTTTTTTTCAAAATTAAGCCAAATTCTTGTCGAATTGAATTTCTTAGAATTAGATAACATGAGAAGAATCTGATAGGTACTTCCTTAACATTGATATAAGAAAGACTGTACCAACATCACTTAATCCTGATGGTAAAGCTAGGTGATATATACTATGAATACTTTGTCCATGTCACGCCCAAATTTAATGAAACGTGATTAAGATAACTAACAGATAAATTTTCCCTTATTATTTACATACGGCTTCATAATATTACATACGGCTTCAAAATATCACATATTCAGAAAAAATATCATACGTTTACAAGTTTCTAATATAGCTAATTATACATACCAAAACTACACTTAACAATATTACAACAGAAGTATGAATCCTGCCTGTGACGTTCAGAGCATACTCTAGATTACAATGACATAACATTTAAACATTTTGAGCCTTGGAAACAACAAAGGCTCACCCAGAGAATATAACACCTAGATGATCACGTAGCTGCTAGGCCAATCTCTGTATCTTTATCTGAAAAATGTGAAAATATTGTGTAGTGAGTTTGACAACTCAGTGAGTAGATAACATCTTCTATGATCTCTCATATCAACATATGGATGTACTCATTAATTAAAATTTTTTATATCAGAAATTACAATTCAGAAGTACATCAATATGGGACCCACATTTTCAAATATTCCCAGTTCAAATCAGCTCAGAAATCTATATCCATATATAATACAATATGATCAATAGTTAAAAAGTGGTATGCATTTAAAACATTGCTTATAAAAATTTTAGGATGATCCCATATCAGAACCACCATATTAGAGTTTAATCCTTTCCGTACTTTGTTGGTGTAGGATTTGCCTATACTTAGTATCTCAACCAATGTTTGCCTTACCATCATTCAAGAGGACACGTGCAGGGACTCTAATGTAGGCAATTTCCCAATCACAAAGCAATGGGAAGGCAAATCATATCTCATATAGTTGGCATCTCGCCAAATATGAGGCATCTTGCTCTCCATCACATATCATATTCTATGTGTTGGCCCTCACACGAAGCTAGCACCACCCCTGCTATCTAAGGTATCAAGGTGCACTAGGGCTAACATCACTTGCTGTTAGCAAACAATATTTTTAATAGGATTCCTCTACAAAATTATCATATGCACATATTCTATATCTTTCAAAACAAAGAACTTTCAGTATAATTTTGGTCATCTATCATAAATTACCCCAATTAGAGTTTATCACAAATACATGCCTTTTCTCGAGGTAATCATATAGCATTATAAATCAATATCATGTGCATAAATATTCATTTCACCATTTAATAAGAAATACATGTGAAATCAGATATACCATGAGTTCAGAAAATCCATTTCTCAAAACTATACTTTTCTTGAACTATATTCCAAATTGTAAGCAATTTAGATAATTTTAATGCATTTCAGAAATATATAAAAGTGTAAATATCTCATAAACATAATCAAATACATGCTTAAAGATCAAGAAGAGTATAAGTAAATCATAGAAAGAATTATCCACTTACTAAGTTAGGGTACCAAGTTGAACAACCCCAAGGAGAAATGGCACGTGGGGGTGTGTGCAAGGGTGGATAGTCCTTAAATTTGAGATCCTAAGGTTTCAGCACCTTCTAGATCGATCTACATTATTAGTTTTTGCGTTTGAAAACCACTGATAAGAGTTTCAGATATTACCTTTCTAAGCAATTTTTCCTTCAATGTTCTGGTCAATTTTTCAAAAATCAATAAGATGGATTTGTAGAACTCTTCGTCTTGAGTTCGTTGTTGGTGGTGGTGTCAAAATCCGAGGTCCAAAAGTAGAGAAATCTTAAAGAGAAATTTGAGGGTTTTGGGAGAGAAAATTATGAGGAGAAAGAGAGAGAGAGGAAATCCAGATTTTCTCTTTCTTTGAGTGGCTGAGGTCCTTAAAATATCCCGGGGGGCCTTTCTACAAAAATTCAATTTTAGAAGGAGGTCCTTGTAAATTTTTCTTATTTACATTTTGACCCCCGAAACTTTTAAGAAATTGTATTTTGGCCCCAAAACGTAAATTCTCATATTTTGTTTGTAATTCTTTAACCAATGTAGTAAATAAATATATTTTTAACGGTTCTTATCTCTATTTTCAAAATTCTCTCTTTTATTCAAAATTTTCTTTAATTAGATTTTTTTTTAAATTTATAGCTATTACATTCTTCCCCCTTAAAGAAATCTGGTTCCCAAATTTCATCACCATAGTTGTAGATAAATACTAACCTCATTGTTCAAATAAATGTGGATATCTGACGCATATATCATCCTCTCTTTTCAAAGTAGCTTCCTCAAAAGAGTGATTTTTTCATATAACTTTCACTGGAGGTATTTCTTTTGACTACAACTTCTTTATTTGTCTGTCCACTATCGCTATTAGTTGTTCCTCATAAGTTAAATCTTTTTGTAACTGAATCTGTGGACACTGTATAACATGTGTAGGACCCGGTAAATATTTCTATAGCATAGACACATGAAAAACTGGATGGAAATTTCCCAATCCAGGGGATAAAGTCAAACGATAAGCTGCTGGACCGATCCTATCAAGAATTTCAAATGGTCCTATATACCGTGGACTTAACTTCCCTTTCTTCCCAAATCTTACTACTCCTTTCATAGGAGATATTTTTAGAAAAACATATTCACCTATGGCAAATTCCTATGGTCGACGTCTATTATCAATACAGGCCTTTTGTCTACTTTAAGCTGCTAATAACCTTTCCTTAATTAATTTTACCTTGATCAATGCATCATGTACCATATCAGGCCCTAAAACCTTTGCTTTGCCCATCTCAAACCATCCGATTGGGGAACGGAAACGCCTACCATATAATGCCTCAAAAGGATCCATTTGTGTACTGACTTGATAATTATTATTATAAGCAAATTCAGCTAAAGGCAAAAATCTTTCCCAACTACGCTGAAAATCTAAAACACAAGCCCAAAGCATGTCTTCTAATATTTGAATGGTTCGCTCAGACTATCCATCTATTTGTGGATGGAATATAGTACAGAGATTTAACTTTGTGCCCAAAGCTTCTTGGAAAACTCTCCAAAAACGAGCCGTGAACTGTGGTCCTCGATCAGAAATAATTGATATTGGCACTCTATGAAGCCTCACTATTTCTTTCAAATATAATCTTGCATACTGAGCTACATTGTATGTGGTTTTTATGGGTAGAAAATGTACTAACTTAGTCAACCTATCAATGATCACCCATATTGAATCAAAGCCTTTTGGTGTTTTCGGTAACCTCGTAACAAAATCCATAGTTATTTTTTCCCATTTCCATTTAGGTATCTCTATCTGTTGATGTAGTCCTATAGACCTTTGATGTTCTGCTTTCACCTGCTAGCAAGTTAAACATCAAGACACATAATCCACTATGTCTTTCTTCATACCTTCCCACCAATAAATTTCTTTTAGATCTTGATACATTTTAGTTATTCCACGATGAATGGTATACATGGATCTATGGGCTTCCTCTAAATTTTTTTTCTTAAGTTCTTCTTTATCAGGTACACATAACCACTTGCCCAATCTCAGAATTCCTTCAAAGTCTACAGTAAATTCAACTTTACCACCATTCTTCACCTCTTCAATTTTCTTGCATAAATAGGCATCCTCTTTTTGTGCCTTTTTTACCTGCTTGATTAAAGATGATTGAAACTGCACATAAGCTAATAATATTCTAGGGTCCTTTACTTCCATTACTACCCCATCACTTTCTAGCTTATGCATCTCTTTAACCAACAGCTTTCTTACTACTGTGATATGAGCCAAACTACTCATAGACTTCCTACTTAATGCATCACCACCACATTGGCCTTAACTGGATGATATAGTATTGTGCAGTCATAATCTTTAAGTAATTCCATCCATCGTCTTTGTCTCAAATTAAGATCTTTTTGTTGAAAAATATATTTGAGACTTTTATGATCTATATAAATTTCGCATGTCTCACCATACAGATAATACCTCCAGATTTTGAGAGCAAAAACTACTGCTACCATTTTCAATTCATGAGTCGGATAGTTTTGCTCATGTGGTTTAAGCTGTCTAGATGCATATTCAATGACTCGACTATTTTGCATCAACACACATCCAAATCTAATTTTCGATGCATCACAGTATACCGTGTATCCTTCGGTACCTGAAGGAATAGCCAATACTGGTGCCGTAGTTAAATATTCTGAGTTTTTGAAAACTTCTTTCACATTCATCTGACCAGTCAAACTTTATTCCCTTTCTTGTCAACCTCGTCAAAGGAGTAGCTATTTTTGAAATTTTTTTTAATGAATCTACGGTAATAGCTTGTTAAATCAAGAAAATTACGAATCTCTGTAACTATCGTAGGACGTGGCCATTGTTGCACCGCTTCTATCTTTTTATGATTAACTTGAATACCATCTTTAGTAGCCACATGCCCTAGGAAGGTATCACTACTAAGTCAGAATTTATATTTTGAAAACCTGGCATACAGCTGGTGTTCTCTTAAGGTTTGTAATGCTATTCTTAAATGTCGCTCATGCTCCCTCGAAAACTTTGAATATACCAAAATATCATCTATAAATACAATGACAAATTGATCTAAGAAAGGTTTAAATACTCTATTCATCAAATCCATGAATGCAGTTGGAGCATTTGTTAAACCAAATGTCATTACTAAGAACTCATAGTGCCTGTATCGAGTCTTAAAAGCAGTTTTCGAAATATCCTCCTTCTTTATCCTCAATTGATGATAGCTAGATCTTAAATCAATTTTTGAAAAACATTGGGCACCTTGTAGCTTATCAAATAGATTATCTATATGAGGTAATGGATACTTATTATGTACTGTCACCTTATTCAACTGTCTATAATCAATACACAGCTGTAACGATTCATCTTTCTTTTTCACAAATAGGACAAGAGCACCACAAGGAGAAGTACTATAGTGTATAAATCTCTTTTCTAACAAGTCTTGTAATTGGGTTTTCAATTCCTTGAGCTTAGTCGGTGCTAATCTATATGGGGGTATAGACACTGGTTGAGTTCCAAGAAGTAAATCAATATTGAACTCAATTTTTCATTCTGGGAGTAACCCTGGCAACTCATCTGGAAACACATCAGGAAATTTCCTAACCATCAAAACTTGCTCTACCTTGGTGTACTTTATATCAACATCTTTAACTACTACGAAATACCTTTGGCATCCTTTTTGTAACAGCTTATGAACTGTTAGAGCAGAGATTAAGTTACTAGGCACCTCACTACGATCTCCTTGTACTAAGAAGGAAGATTCTGCGAAAATGTTAAACTTAATCACCTTAAGGTGATAGTCTAGAATGGAATGACATAATGACAACCAATCCATTCCTATAACATCAAAGTCTACCATATCTAGAACTATCAAATCTATAAGAGTCTCCTTATCTTCTATCGAAATCTCGTATGATTTTTTATACACATAATTTACTAATAGGAATTCTCCCATTAGAGTAGCAACCATGAAAGAACAATGTAAACTAACAGGATCTCTATCCAATTTCTTAGCAAAGCATGGTGATATATAAGAATGAGTAGAACCAGGATCGAACATGACATATGCTTTATGGGAACATACTGATAATATACCTGTCATAACTGCATTTGAGGCTTGAGTATCCTGTCGTGTCTAGGCAAAAACTCGTGCTTATTCTCGGCCTTGACTTCCTGATCCTCTACCAATACCACCACTACTTGCTTGTACTAAAACTGTTCTATTTGGTCGTACTGGCACAGATGTAGGGGGTGAAGCTGGTTGTACTGATGCTTGACTAAAACTTCGTAGTTGTGGGTAATTTCTCATCAAATGATCCATTTGTCCACTCTTAAAACATGCACTAGTTTCTCTGCGACACTATCTAGTATGAGGCCTTCCACAAATAGGACATGGTGGAATTGATCTTGAATATTATTGGCTAACAGGTCTCATATCTCTTTGATTCATTCTTTGTTTGTTGATATCCACTGATGTCTGGTTAGAGCGACCAGTTCCTGTTTGAGTAAAGCGCTGTGGATTTTGAAATCTTGATCCTCTGATATTAGGATTATAACTTGTCTGAACATTACAATCTCGGTCTCTTTTTTTTCTCTTTAAACCTTCAAAATCTGCTTGCTCTCGTGTTTCCATCATTCTAATACAGTCCACAGCTACTGAATAAGTTGGAAAATGATTCATCTGAGAACCCACAAATTTAAATAATGGGCGTATCAATCCCAAAACAAACCTCTTAATTGTATCTTTTTCAGTAGGAACCAGATATGGTGCATATTTGGACAACCGGGTAAAATGGATGTCATATTCAGAAACTGTCATGTTCAGTGTTTATCTTAATTCTTCAAATTTTCTAACCCTCTTGTCTCTTTCACTCATTGGCAGGAAGTGATTCATAAATGCTTCCTTAAATTCATTCCACTTCATTAGTGGTAAAATAACTACCCTTTCCTGTACAAGTGTCTCAAACCAAACTTAGGCCAAATCTGATAGTTGAAAAGACACCAGTTCAACAAATCTTCTACTAGAACACCGCAAAGTTATGAGAACTCGTTCCATAGCATCAATAAATATCTGTGGATCTTCCTGAACATTTGACCTAGAAAAAGTCAGGGGTTTTAACTTAAGGAATTGTAATAATGACACCTCAATTCATGTAACATTGTCCTCTTGCTCAGCTGTTCTTCCCATTTCTTGTGCTTCAGGAGCATTTTTTGGTGGCTGGCCTTCCCTTCTACCTTATTCTACTATAAATCCAGTAAATGTCTCTAAACTCCTATGTATACCAGCAATCATATAAGCTGTTCTATCATGTGACTCCTGAGAGGGTTCTACTCTTTTCTCTGAAACTCTATCAGATACATAGGCATGTTTTTCTTGTTTTAGGGTTCTCATATCCCGTGAACACCCTTGGCCTCTACCTCTTCCTCTAAGTCAGCCACTACCATGGCCTCTTTATAATAGAATTATAGAATATGCAGACTCTTCTGTAGAGGGTGCACGATCAACAACTTCTCTAGTAACCGCTCTAGTTATTGGCGGCATCATCGACTATAAAGAACAAAACACCTATTTAAGATACCATAATATTCAATCAAACCTTATACGAAGAACTTTAGTAAACTTGGAATAGAAAGGAAGTTAATATCCTATAGAATCCCTCAACAGTACTTGAAGTATAAATATGTCCAGCTCATATCCATATTAAAGGTCTTACTAAAGAATCCTTTTATCTGATAACTACAGGGAAACCTAATGCTCTGATACCAATTTGTCACACCCCAATTTAATGAAACGTGATTAACATAACTAACAAATAACTTTTTCCTTCTTATTTACATGCGACTTCATAATATTACATACGGCTTCACAATATCATATATTCATAAAAATATCATACGTTTGCAAGTTTCCAATATAGCTAATTATACATGCCAAAACTATACTTAACAATATTACAACAAAAGTAGGAATCCTGCCTGTGACGTTCAGAGCATACTCTAGATTAGAATGACATAACATTTAAACATTTTGAGCCTTGGAAACAACAAAGGCTCACCCAGAGAATATAACACCTAGCTGATCACCTAGCTGCAGGGCCAACCTCTGTATCTTTATCTAAAAAATGTGAAAATATTGTGTAGTGAATTTGACAACTTAGTGAGCATATAATACCTTCTATAATCTCTCATATCAACATATGGATGTACTCATTAATTAAAATTTTTCATATCAAAAATTATAGTTCAGAAGTACATCCATATGAGACCCACATTTTCAAATATTTCTAGTTCAAATCAACTTAGAAATCTGTATCTACATATGATACAATATGATCAATAGTAAAATAATGATATGCATTTAAAATTTTTTTTATAAAAATGTTAGGAGGATCCCATATCAGAACCACCATATCAGAGTTCAATCCCTTCTGTATTTTGTTGGTGTAGGATTTGTCTATACTTAACATCTCAACCAAGGTTTACCTTGCCACCATTCAAGAGGACACGCAAAGGGACTCTAATATGGGCAATTTCCCAAGCACAAAGCAATGGGAAGGAAAATCACATCTCATATACCTGGCATCCCGCTCTCCATCACATATCATATCCTGTGTGTTGGCCCTCACATAAATTTAACACCACTCCTGCTAGCTGAGGTATTAAGATGCACTAGGGCTAACATCACTTGCTGTTAGCAAATAATGTTTCTAATAGGATTTTTTCACAAAATTATCATATACACATATTCTAAATCTTTCAAAACAGAGAACTTTTAGTATAATATAGCTCATATGTCATAAATTACCCCAATCAGGGTTTATCATAAATACATGCCTTTTCTTGAGGCAATCATATAACATTATAAATCAATATCACGAGTATAAATATTCATTTCACCATTTAATGAGAAATACATGTAAAATCAGATATACTATAAGTTGAGAAAATCCATTTCTCAAAACTATACTCTTCTTGAACTATATTCCAAATTGTAAGCAATTCAGATAATTTTAATGCATTTCAAAAATATATAAAAGTGTAAATATCTCATAAACATAATCAAATACATGCTTAAAGATCAAGAAGAGTATAGGCAAGTCATAAAAAGAATTATCCACTCACAAAGTTAGGGTACCAAGTTGAACAACCCCAAAATCTACATTTTTGGTTTGCATTTAGCAAAATAAACTCCAAAATTAAGTTCGGAAGGTCTGAAAACCTTGAAAATAA
Organism: Gleditsia sinensis; assembly: GCA_037074535.1. Taxonomy (NCBI): domain Eukaryota; kingdom Viridiplantae; phylum Streptophyta; class Magnoliopsida; order Fabales; family Fabaceae; genus Gleditsia; species Gleditsia sinensis. The sequence goes on along the minus strand of CM073466.1, from coordinate 15,830,421 downwards.
CTACAGATTTATGAAATTTGGCCTCTGGGAGCTCGATCAACACAAGTCAACACAATTGGATCTGGTTACACGCGGCTCCAAGAGGAGCTACGCGTAGGCTTCACTAGCCGAAGGAGAAATGGCGCGTGAGGGCACGTGCAAGGGTGGATAGTCTTTAAATTTGAGATCTTAAGGTTTCGGTACTTTTTGGATCGATCTACGGTGTTAGTTTTTATATTTGAGAACCACAGATAGGAGTTTCAGATATTACATTTTTAAGCAATTTTTCCTTCAATTTTTCGGCCAATCTCCGGCCAATTTTTCAAAAACCAATCAGATGGATTTGTAAAACTGTTCGTCTTGAGTTCGTTGGTGGCAGTGGTGTTGAAATCCGAGGTCCTAAAACGGAGAAATCTTATAGAGAAGTTTGAGGGTTTTGGGTGACAAAATTTTGAGGAGAGAGAAAGAGGAAATACGAATTTTCTCCTCCTTTAAGTGGTTGAGGCCCTTAAAATATCTCGGAGGACCTTTTTGCAAAAATTCAATTTTAGAAGGAGGTCCTTATAAATTTTTCTTATTTACATTTTGACCCCGAAACTTTTAAGAAATTGTATTTTAGCCCCGAAATGTAAATTCTCATATTTTCTTTGTAATTTTTTAATCCATGTAGTAAATAAATATATTTTCAATAGTTCTTATCTCCATTTTTAAAATCCTCTCTTTTAGTCAAAATTTTCTTCAATTAGAATTTTCTTTAAATTTACGGTTATTACAGTCTAAGATTTCAAAAGAACCCACGTACTAGAACTTAACTTTTTCTTTCTTTCCAAACTTCATTAATTCTTTCATGGATGAGTTCTTCAAGAATATTTAATCACCAGTTGAAAATTTTTAGTGCTCAATATTCCTGGTCCTTATAGACTTTTGGTCTATATTGAGTTTCTTGTATTCTTTTTCTAATCAATTTCATTTTATCAATGACATCTTACAGTAAGTCTAAATTCATTGAGTCATTTAACATAAAATTTGTAACACCTCTTACATATGACTTTAAGTCATCCAATATCATTTTATTATAGGCAAATTCTGCTAAGGGATCTCCCACCAAACTTAAAAACATATGCTTAAAGCATACTTTCCAAACTAGTATCATCAATTTAGGTTAGTCATATTCTATCTATTGCATGTTATTCCAAATTAGATTCCAAAAGCTTAATTTTACTCAACTAACCTACCTATTAGGAGACTTACGATGTTTCATATAAAATCTCAAATGGTACCATTTGTATGTTGGCCTGATAATTACTGATATGGACAAGTTCAACTAAGGATAAATAATTTATTCAAAATTTCACCAAAATTATATAAAGATACCTGAAGCATAACTTCTAATGCGTAAACATATCATTTAGATTTATTATCAGATATACTATAATCTAACTAAGATCCTAAAACTTCTTGAATAACTCTCTTGAAATGATATATTCAATTCTTACTTGTTGACACCCCAAACAACGGAAAAAAATCACTTATATCTTATTTTTACCATTATACTAGTACAATTCTTTTAAATCTTAATATATCTTTATTGCCTTGAATTATCTATATTCACAATCTATTGCTTCTTCTGAAATCTCCTTCATCAACAGTTATTCACATCCTAGATACTATACTTAACTTAGCATGGTATAAACCCTTAACACAAATACCTTGATTGCTTAACATTATTTTTAGATATGGTTCTCAAAATATTCTCCATTACTTTAACCTACTAACCACTTAGACACCATAATAATTGAGTTTTAAAGAAAAGAAATTAAATTTCCTTGTAATGAGGGAAAAGAACTTTGTATTTAAGGCCAAACATTAATGAGGGACAATGCAATAGAATAGACGAAAAGCATAATAGAGAACAGTGTCAAAATAGAAAGTCAAAAATTTAGACAAAGCATTCAAAGAAAATTAAAATTGGTGACCGTAATTCTTGAAAATCTATAAACAAAATCTAGCTATTATTTTAGCAAAAATCGGTAGCCGTAAGTTTTGAATATATGTACCAAAATCTACTTTAAAGCTGTTGGTATTCGGTGAAAAAATAGCACATGGAAAAAATATATTTATGAGCTTATAAAAGTTTGTGAAGAACAAAGAGCACGTAGTTAACTGATAGGATGCAGTTGATTGTTTCAAAATAGATGTAATCAATCAACTATAAAATAAACCAGTCCAAATTAAAAATTCTCAAAATAGCTAGTTGACTTAATAATATCGATAGTCGACTGGCAAGAACATTGAAAAAAACCATTTGATTGTCCTTCTTTAACAATTAATTTGTTTTTATTTTCACTCTTTTTTTTACAATTACACCTATCACCTACAACTTCCCTACAAGAATCAAGACATCAATGCTTCATCAAAGACAACAAAGGAAAGACAAAATTCTAGTGATATTTTACTGTACATATACATACTTGCCGTCATTTTTAAAATTTTTACCTTCAATTTAGCTGATATCTACAAATCACTCACATAGCTATTCTAATTATACTCAGCCTATTTGCATAGCTATCATAAGTATGCCATTCTCTGAGTTCTATAAATGAACAAGTTAGTATTTTACTTTCATACTCAAAGTTAGGGTGTGTGTGGCTATGGAGGGAATAACATTCCATCAATTTCGAAATATTTGTGTTTTTTGTGGTTTTGGTCTTGAAAAAGATGGAGAGTATATGAAAGCTGCACAAAACCTAGGTATGGTGCTGGCCAGGAGAAAAATTTATTTAGTCTATGGTGGAGGTAACTGTGAGTTAATGGTGTGTGTCTACAGCTACACATATAGGAGGATGTCAAGTTCTATGTATTATTTTTATATCTCTAGCTGCATCCAACATCATAGGGAAGACAATTGAGGAAGAATTTAGGGTAGCTTCCATGCATGAATTCATGGATAGAATGATAAGCAATGTTGATGCCTTCATTGCCTTATCAAGTGATTTTGGTACTTTAGAAGAGATTTTTCAAATAGTCTCTTAGACATAACTGAATATGCATCACAAACCGATAGGTTTGTTAAATGTTAACCATTTCTTTGAGGGTGTATTATCTTTTCTTGATTAATTTGTGGAACAAAGGTTCATCTCACACTCAACACGACAAATTCTCATCTCAGCTTCAAATGCTGAGGAGTTGATTGATGCTTTATAAGCATATGTTCATGTACCTGATCCAATTATAATTCAAATAGATTGGATAATAGACAACCGTAGAAAGCGCAAATTAACTTGGATCTTCATCTTTAACTGAAGTAGAACGTAACCATTGCTGCAACACTTTTACTTTCTTAGGGTCTATTTGGACACCATCCTTGCCAAACATACTCCCTTAGAGTTTATAAAACTATATTTAAATGTTGCTTATGATCCTCGAAACTCTTAGAATATTCTAGTATATCATCAATAAATATAATAACAAATTGATATAGGGATAGATTAATTACTATTCATTAAATCTATGTATGCAGCTAAGGCATTTGTCAATCCAAATGCCATCGCTAAGAACTTACAGTGTACCAAGTCCTAAAAATAATTTTTTGGAATATCCTCTTCCCTTATCCTTAATTGATGATATCTAAATCTCAATTCAACTTATGAAAAATATTGAGCACACTATAGTTGGTCAAACAAATCATCTATACGAGGTAATAGGTATTTATTACTTACTGTCACTTTATTCAATTATTTGTAATCTATGCACAGTCGTAGTGATCTATTTTTTTTTCACAAATAGAACAATAACTTCCCAAGGAGAAGTATTAGGGCGTATAAATCCCTTGTCTAAAAAATATTGCAACTTATTCTTCAATTCTTTAAATTCAGTGGGTGCCATTCTATATGAGAATATAGACACTGGTTAAGTTCCAGGAAGTAAATCAATACCAAATTCTATTTCTCTTTTCGAGGATAATCCTGGCAATTCCTCAGGGAACACATCAAGGAATTCTCTAACCACTAGAACTTGATCTACATTAGTATATTTCATTTCTATATTTTGACTACTACCAAATATCCTTGGCACCTTTTTGTAATGACTTATGGACTGCTAAAACAGAGATTGAATTACTAGATACCTCACTACGGTCTCCTTGTATGTAGAAAGAAAATTCTCCTGGAATATTGAATTTAATCACCTTAAAGTGACATTCCAAAATGGCATAACACGATACCAACCAATTCATTTTCAATATCACATCAAAGTCTACCATATCTAGACAACTGGATAAAATGGATGTCACATTCAGAAATGGTTATATTAGGCATATATTTTAATTCTTTAAATTCTCTGACACGTCAATACCTACCACTTGCTGGTAGAAATTGACCTATAGTTACTTTTTAAAATACCACAATATTCAATCAATCTTATACTAAGAAATTTGCTAAAATTGGAATAGAAAGAAAATTGAAACCCTATAGAATCCCTTAGCAGCACCTGAAGTATAAATATGTTCGGCTCATATCCATACTAAAGGTTCTACTAAAGAATCATTTGCTTTGATGGCCAGAGGAAAACCTAATGCTCTGATACTAACTTGTCACGTCCCTAATTTTAGGGCACGTGAAACACATACTTTACGATCATATATTTTCCATAACATGTATAACACACTCCTTTACAAATAGGTATTCCCATGTATACACAATATACAGACTAAGTCTATAAACATCAAAGTACAACAAAACCAGAGATCCTGCCTGTGGCGTTCAGAGCATACTCTAGAGTATAAGTACAATATAACCAAAATTCTAAGAGCTTTAGAAACAAAATAGGCTCACCACAGAATATATCGCCTAACTGATCACCTATCCGAAGGAAAAAGACCAAACCCTGTACTTTTATCTGAAAAATATAGAAATATCATGCAGTGAGTTTGACAACTCAGTGAACAGATAATACCTCCTATGACCTCTTAGGTCAACATGTTGATATACTTAAATTTTAAAATTTGTCACACAAAAATTATAGTTCAGAAGTACATCCATATGGGACCCACATTTCAAATATTCTCAATTCAAATCACATTTAGATATCAAAAATCATATGCAATACAGTATGATATTTAAATATTGTTATGCATTAAAATATTTCTCATGAAAACATTAAGAGGATCCCATATCAGAACCACCATATCAGAGTTCAAGCCCTTTCATACTTTGGTGGTGTAAGATTGGCCTATACTTAGCATCCCAATTAAGGTTTGCCCTACCACTATTCAAGAGGACATGTGAAGGGACTTTAATATGGGCAATTTTCCAAACACACAGCAAGGGAGGGAAAATCACATATCATATAGTTGGTATCTCGCCCAGATAGGAGGCATCCCGCTCTCCTTCACATATCATATCCCGTGTGTTGACTATCACACGAGGTGTAATAACCGTAAAATTTAACAAAAATTCAAATTAAAGGAAATTTAGAATAAAAGAGAGAATTTTGAAAATAGAGATAAGAACCGGTGAAAATAAGTTTATTTATTACATGGATTAAAGAATTACAAAAGAAATATGAGAATTTATGTTTTGGCGCGCTATAAGCAAATATATTTTTATTTATGTAGAAATGATTATGATTTGTTAAAAGTAAGTGGACTTTTAAGTAAAAGAAGTATTGTGTTGCTTAAAATAATTATATCGGCCTCTATTGAATTTTTATGGTATTTTTAGAAATATTCTTTCTTTTAATATGACTAAAGATATTTGTTTTGAAATTTGTTTTAATATGATTTTTATCAAGAAAAATTATGATTTAAGAGTTTAACTAAAGATTTATGAGGAAGGAAATTTTTAGAAATTTTTGGAATATTTTATGATGAAAAATGGAATTTCTATGAATTTTTATAAAAGAAAATCCTATTATTAATTATTTAATAAATATTATTATTATAAAAAAAAAAAAAAAAAAAAAAAAAACAGAATGTTAAAATGGATGCCGGGAGAGGAATCGAGAAAGAAGAAAAAAAAAACGAAGAAATGCACAGTAGTGAATAGTAAGTGAATAGTAATCTCAAATTTTATCTGTCGATTTGGGGTGTTTAAGGGTTTCCAATCTCAAAACCGAAATTGTTATTGGATTCAGGACGAAGAGTACTTCAATTTTGACCGATCAGTTTTTCAAATCAACCGTTGAATCGCCGTAGATCTGAAGTAGAAAATCTCGGTAAAAGGTAAGTTCTGAAAAACCTTACTTAGAGACCTCAAATTAGAAATCTGACACCGTAGATGGGTTCAGAAGCTTGATAAACATTAGGATATGAATTCATTTTATTGATTTGGTAAAAAATTTTATGACGGTGAATAGTGTTTTCCGGCGGTGAATAGTGGCGGTGAATAGTGTTTTCCGGCGTGAATAGTATTTTCCGGCGGTGAACAGTAACCGAGCTCATTTAAGGTTTTTGGACCCTCCGGACACGTTTTTGAAGCTTATTTGGTCAAATTCAGACCAGAAACGAGGATTTTAGGGCTGTCCAATCTGGAGCCCTTACCTGTGAGTAGATAATTCTTCCTATAACTTGTTTTTACTCTTCTTGAACTTTCCATTGATAAATGAGTATGATTACATGTTATTTATATGTTCATATGTTTCTGAAATGGTTTGAAATATTTGAAATGATTGAGAAATGATATCTAGTTCAAGAAGAGTATGATTTTTGAAATGCTTTGGATATGTTATTTCTAAATGCATTTCGCATTACATGGCAAAGAAAATATGATATGCTTATGACATTGATTTATAGAGATATATGATTGCCTAGAGAAAGGGCATATATATGTGATAAACCCTGAATGGGTAATTTATAACAGATGAATTTTGAAATACATTGAACATGTGATTTTTACATGTATTTCGCATTACATGTCAAAGAAAGTATGTTATACATGTGACATTGATTTTACAGTGATATGATTGCCTTGGATATGGGCATGATTATATGATTTCTCTGATTGAAAAATTTATAATAAAAGATTTTGTACTGAGACTGAAAGCTCTGTTTGAAATGATATGTAAAGTGATAAGTTGTTGAATATGATTGTATGGCGAATTATTTGATAATGATGCATTGCATATGATGGATATGCACTTTTATACATGTTTATATATTCATAAAAAAATATATATGTATTGATGAGAAATGACGAGATTATATGGCTTGAGACGGTATTGTGAAGGTGGTATTAGTGGTAATGTGAGGAGGCAGTAGGGTGATGAACTCACATTCGCTAATTACCTATTGTGATGATGACAGTGGTAATGTGAGGAGGCAGAAGGGTGATGAACTCACATTCCCTGTTGATCTATTGAAGTTGTAGTCAGTGGTAATGTGAGGAGGCAGTAGGGTGATGAACTCACATTCCCTGATTACCTATTGTGATTGTGACTATGGTAATGTGAGGAGGCAGAAGGGTGATGAACTCACATTCCATGTTTATCTATTGAGTATATTGAAAGTTATGACATACTTGAGCATTATATAAAAGAATTGATTTTTATTGCATATCAAATTCGATTTAAGATAAATTTGTATCATATGTGGTTACAGATATTTGTATGTGATTTGAATTGAGATGTTTTGAAATGCGGGTCCCATATGAATGTACTCCTGAATGTAACTTTTCAATATGAGAAACTTTGAAATGAAAAGTACATCCATATGTTGACCTAAGAGGTTATAGGGGGTGTTATCTGCTCACTGAGTTGTAAAACTCACTACACGATGTGGATCTATTTTTCAGATAAAGACATAGAGTTTGGTCCAGCAACCAAGTGATCGACTAGAGGTTGTACTCCAGTGGTGAGCCTACATTGTTTTTAGGCTCTCAATGTTTTATAAATGCAAAATATTTGTACTCTAGAGTTGCTCTGAACGTCACAGGCAGGATCCTTGCTTCTACTGTTACTCTGGTGTTTATAGACGTAAACTGTAGATTGTATATGTGTATGGGCACTTATATGTATTGGTTTATATGATAAAGAATGACATTATGTACATTTATGAAAAATATATGTGTATGGTATATGGATTTCACGTGCCCTAAAATTAGGGTCGTGACAAGTTGGTATCAGAGCATTAGGTTTCCCTGTGACAATAAGAGCAAAGGATTCTTTAGTAGGACCTTTAGTATCGATATGAGCCGGACATATTTATACTTCAGGTGCTGCTGAGGGATTCTATAGGATTTCAAATTCCTTTCTATTCGAAGTTGTTAAAGTTTATAGTATAAGATAGATTGAATATTGTGACATCTTAAAAGGTATCAATGGATCAATTACAGCTTGAAAGTAAAAGAGATATGCGTCTTAAAGAATTTAAAGAATTGAGACAGATATTAAATATGATGGTTTTTGAATGTGACATCCGTTGTACCGGTTGTCTAGATATGGTAGACTGTGACGTGATATGGAGAATGAATTTGTTGGCATTATGTCATGTCATTTTGAAATGTCATTATATGGTGATTAAATTCAATTATTGAGGAATTTTCTTTATTGATATAAGGGGATCGTAATGAGATACCCAGTAATCTAATTTCTGTTTTAGCAGTCCATAAGTGACTACAAAAAGGTGCCAAGGATAGTTGGCAGTAGTGAGAGATGTTGATATAAAGTATACCACTGTAAATTAAGTTTTTGTGGTTAGAAAATTTCCTGATGTAATTCTTGAAGAATTGCCAGGATTACCTCGAAACGTAAAATATAATTTGGTGTTGATTTACTTCCTGGAACCCAACCAGTGTCTATACCTCTATATATAAGAGCACCGACTGAACTCAAGTAATTGATGGATCAGTTGAGACACTTGTTAGACTAGGGATTTATATACCCTACTACTATTACTTGGAATGCTCCAGTTCTATCTGTGAAAAAGAAAGATGGATCACTATGACTATGCATAGATTATAGACAATTGAATAAAGTGACAATATGGAATAAATACTCATTACCTCATATAGATGATATGTTTGACCAGTTACAAGGTGCTCAACATTTAAAAAAAAAGTTGAATTGATTTGATATCTGGATCTCATCAATTAAGAATAAGGGAAGAGGAAAGTCAAAAAAAAAAAAAAAAAATTCTTTTAGGACTCGTTTTGACATTATGAGTTCTTGGTGATGTTATTTAGTCTAACAAATGCCCAGTTGCAAAAAGGGTATTGAATCCATCCCTGGAGTAATTTGTTATTATAATTATTGATAATATATTAGAATATTTTAAGAGTACAGAGGATCATAAGCAACATTTAAAGATAGTTTCACAAACTTTAAGGGAGTATGTTTGACAAAGATGGTATCCAAGTAGATCCTAAGAAAGTAAAAGCGGTACAACAATAGCAATGTACTATTAGTTACAAATTGAGATCCAAGTCCAATTTGCGCTTTCTGCTATGGTCTGTTGTCCATTCTATTTGAGCTGTGACTGGATCAGGTACATGAACATATGCTTGTAAAGCATCAATCAACTCTTCAGCATCTGAAGCTAAGATGAGAATTTGTCGTGCTGAGTGTGGGATAAACCTTTGTTCCACAGCATGATCAAGGAAAGATAACAAACCATCAAAGAAGTGATTAACATTTAACAAACCTATTGGTTTGTAATGCATATTCAGTTGTGCCCAAGAGACTATTTGGAAAATCTCCTCTAAAGTACCAAAACCACCTGGTAAGGCAATAAAGGCGTCAGCATTGCTCATCATTCTAGCCATGCGTTCATGCATGGAAGCTACTTTATATTCTTCCCCAATTGTTTTCCCTATGTTGCTGGATGCAGCTAGAGCTGTAGGAATAATACCTAGAACTTGGCATCCTCCTACATGTGCAGCTGTAGCCACACACCCCATTAACCCACGGTTACCTCCACCATAGACTAGATAAATTTTTCTCCTGGCCAGCACCATACCTAGATTTTGTGCTGCTTTCACATATTCTCCGTCCTTTCCAGGACTGGAACCACAAAAGACACAGATATTTCGAAACTGACGGAATGCGGTTCCTTCCATAATTTTTATCACCTTAACTCTGAGTATGAAAATAAAGATACTAATGTAGAACTCATAGAAGGGCATATTTATAATAGCTATGCGAATAGGCCGGATATTATTAGAACAGCTATGTGAGTGATTGGTGGATATCAGCTAAATTAAAGGTAAAAAAAAAAAACGGCAAGCATGTATATGTACAGTAGTTATGACTGTGACCCATATTAAGCACATAAAGAGCATAAGATAAGATATCACCAGAAATCTGTCTTTTTCTTGTTGTCTTTGATGAAGCATTGATGTCTTGAAAGGTTGTAGGTGATAGCCATCATTGTAAAAAAAAAAAAAGTGAAAATGCAAACCAATTAATTGTTGAAGAGGAACAATCAAATGGTTTATTTTGTTTTCTCAATATTTTTACCAGTCGACTATTGGTTTATAAGTTGACTAGCTATTATGAGAAATTTTAATTTGGACTGGTTATTTACAGTTGATTGATTATATATATTTTGAAACAACCAACTGCATCCTACCAGTTAACTATGTGCTCTTGTTATTCACAGACTTTATAGGCTCAGAAATATTTCTTTTCCATATGATATGCTTCCGCCGAATAACAATATCTTTGAATTAAATTTTGGCACATATATTCAAAATTTGCGGCCACCGATTGCGGCCATCGATTTTCGTCGAAATAGCAGCTAGATTTTGTTTACAGATTTTCAAGAATTACGGCCACCGATTTTAATTTCCTGTCAATGTTTTGTCCAAACTTCTGACTTCCTATTTTGGCACCATGTTCTATTACATGTTTCGCATTTTCTGCTGCATTGCCCAACATTAATATTTGGCATTAAATGCAAGATTTTGATTAGTAGATTAAAGTAATAGAGATTTTGAAAAGGATAGATGGATGATGATGTAATGGTGCTTTGACGAATGTAATCAAAGGAATTAACGGTGTTGAAGTTTTTGAGGAGTAAAGTATGGAAAGTAAGATTTAAGCTAATCTCGAAATTTTTTGGAAACATGGAGAATATTTTGAGAATCATCTCTGAGAATAATGTAGTGATTAAGATATTTATGTTAAAGATTTATACCATGCTAAACTGAGTCTAGTATTTAGAATGTAAATTATGTTGAGATTGGAAATTCACGTATGGATAATTGTTGAGAAAGGCGATTTCAGAAGAAGTCATAAATTGCGAATATGGATTACCCAAGGTAATAAAGATATACTGAGATATAAACAAAATGGTACTAGTATAATGGTAAAAAGAATATACAAGTGAAATTTGTTTTCATTGGCGGGTATGTTGGCAAGTACAAATTGAATATATTATCTCAAGAGAGTTATTCAGGAAGTCTAAGAATATTTATTATATTATAGTATAACTGATACTAAATTTAAATGATGTGTTTATACATTAGAAGTTATGCTTTAAGTATTTTTATATTATTGTGGTGAAAGTTTAGAGAAATTAATTGTCCTTAGTTGAACTTGCTCATAGCAGTAATTATCATGCCAATATACAATGGCATCATTTGAAGTTTTACATGAACATCATAGGTTTCTTAATATGTGAGTGAATTGAGAAAAGTTAAACTTTGGAAATCTAATTTGGAATAACATGCAATAGATAAAATATAACTTATCTAAATTTATGATGCTAACTTGGAAAGCATGCTTCAAGCATATATTTTTAAGATTGGTAGGAGATTTCTTAGCAGAATTTGTCTATAATAAAATGATATTAGAAGATTTAAACCTTATGTAAGAGGTGTTACAAATGTTCTGTTAAATAACTCATTGGAGTTATATTTATTATAAGATGTCATTGATAAAGTGAAATTGATTAGAAAAAGAATACTGGAAACTCAATACAAGTCAAAAGTTTACAAGGACTATGAATGTTGAGCACTAGGAATTTTCAGTTGGTGATCATATATTTTTTAATGACTCACCAATGAAAGAGGTAATGAGATTTGAAAAGAAAGGGAAGTTACCCTCTCGGTATATAGAATTATTTGAATTCTTGATAAGATCGGTTTACCACTTGCATTGGATAATGTTTATCCAGTTTTTCATGTTTCTATACTACGAAAATATTTACCGGATTCTACACATGTTATACAGTGTCCATAGATTCAGTTACAGAAAGATTTAAGTTAAGAGGAACAACCAGTAGCAATAGTGGACAGATAAGTAAAGAAGTTACGGTCAAAAGAAATACCTACAGTAAAGGTGATATGGAAAAAAAAAAATCACTCTACTGAGGAAACTACTTGGAAAAGGAAAAATGATATATGTGTCAGATATCTGTATTTGTTTGAACAATGAGATTAGTGTTTATCTGCAACTGTGGTGATGAAATTCGGGGACCGAATTTCTTTAAGGGGGGAAGAATGTAATAACCGTAAAATTTAACAAAAATTCAAATTAAAGGAAATTTAGAATAAAAGAGAGAATTTTGAAAATAGAGATAAGAACCGGTGAAAATAAGTTTATTTATTACATGGATTAAAGAATTACAAAAGAAATATGAGAATTTATGTTTTGGCGCGCTATAAGCAAATATATTTTTATTTATGTAGAAATGATTATGATTTGTTAAAAGTAAGTGGACTTTTAAGTAAAAGAAGTATTGTGTTGCTTAAAATAATTATATCGGCCTCTATTGAATTTTTATGGTATTTTTAGAAATATTCTTTCTTTTAATATGACTAAAGATATTTGTTTTGAAATTTGTTTTAATATGATTTTTATCAAGAAAAATTATGATTTAAGAGTTTAACTAAAGATTTATGAGGAAGGAAATTTTTAGAAATTTTTGGAATATTTTATGATGAAAAATGGAATTTCTATGAATTTTTATAAAAGAAAATCCTATTATTAATTATTTAATAAATATTATTATTATAAAAAAAAAAAAAAAAAAAAAAAAACAGAATGTTAAAATGGATGCCGGGAGAGGAATCGAGAAAGAAGAAAAAAAAAACGAAGAAATGCACAGTAGTGAATAGTAAGTGAATAGTAATCTCAAATTTTATCTGTCGATTTGGGGTGTTTAAGGGTTTCCAATCTCAAAACCGAAATTGTTATTGGATTCAGGACGAAGAGTACTTCAATTTTGACCGATCAGTTTTTCAAATCAACCGTTGAATCGCCGTAGATCTGAAGTAGAAAATCTCGGTAAAAGGTAAGTTCTGAAAAACCTTACTTAGAGACCTCAAATTAGAAATCTGACACCGTAGATGGGTTCAGAAGCTTGATAAACATTAGGATATGAATTCATTTTATTGATTTGGTAAAAAATTTTATGACGGTGAATAGTGTTTTCCGGCGGTGAATAGTGGCGGTGAATAGTGTTTTCCGGCGTGAATAGTATTTTCCGGCGGTGAACAGTAACCGAGCTCATTTAAGGTTTTTGGACCCTCCGGACACGTTTTTGAAGCTTATTTGGTCAAATTCAGACCAGAAACGAGGATTTTAGGGCTGTCCAATCTGGAGCCCTTACCTGTGAGTAGATAATTCTTCCTATAACTTGTTTTTACTCTTCTTGAACTTTCCATTGATAAATGAGTATGATTACATGTTATTTATATGTTCATATGTTTCTGAAATGGTTTGAAATATTTGAAATGATTGAGAAATGATATCTAGTTCAAGAAGAGTATGATTTTTGAAATGCTTTGGATATGTTATTTCTAAATGCATTTCGCATTACATGGCAAAGAAAATATGATATGCTTATGACATTGATTTATAGAGATATATGATTGCCTAGAGAAAGGGCATATATATGTGATAAACCCTGAATGGGTAATTTATAACAGATGAATTTTGAAATACATTGAACATGTGATTTTTACATGTATTTCGCATTACATGTCAAAGAAAGTATGTTATACATGTGACATTGATTTTACAGTGATATGATTGCCTTGGATATGGGCATGATTATATGATTTCTCTGATTGAAAAATTTATAATAAAAGATTTTGTACTGAGACTGAAAGCTCTGTTTGAAATGATATGTAAAGTGATAAGTTGTTGAATATGATTGTATGGCGAATTATTTGATAATGATGCATTGCATATGATGGATATGCACTTTTATACATGTTTATATATTCATAAAAAAATATATATGTATTGATGAGAAATGACGAGATTATATGGCTTGAGACGGTATTGTGAAGGTGGTATTAGTGGTAATGTGAGGAGGCAGTAGGGTGATGAACTCACATTCGCTAATTACCTATTGTGATGATGACAGTGGTAATGTGAGGAGGCAGAAGGGTGATGAACTCACATTCCCTGTTGATCTATTGAAGTTGTAGTCAGTGGTAATGTGAGGAGGCAGTAGGGTGATGAACTCACATTCCCTGATTACCTATTGTGATTGTGACTATGGTAATGTGAGGAGGCAGAAGGGTGATGAACTCACATTCCATGTTTATCTATTGAGTATATTGAAAGTTATGACATACTTGAGCATTATATAAAAGAATTGATTTTTATTGCATATCAAATTCGATTTAAGATAAATTTGTATCATATGTGGTTACAGATATTTGTATGTGATTTGAATTGAGATGTTTTGAAATGCGGGTCCCATATGAATGTACTCCTGAATGTAACTTTTCAATATGAGAAACTTTGAAATGAAAAGTACATCCATATGTTGACCTAAGAGGTTATAGGGGGTGTTATCTGCTCACTGAGTTGTAAAACTCACTACACGATGTGGATCTATTTTTCAGATAAAGACATAGAGTTTGGTCCAGCAACCAAGTGATCGACTAGAGGTTGTACTCCAGTGGTGAGCCTACATTGTTTTTAGGCTCTCAATGTTTTATAAATGCAAAATATTTGTACTCTAGAGTTGCTCTGAACGTCACAGGCAGGATCCTTGCTTCTACTGTTACTCTGGTGTTTATAGACGTAAACTGTAGATTGTATATGTGTATGGGCACTTATATGTATTGGTTTATATGATAAAGAATGACATTATGTACATTTATGAAAAATATATGTGTATGGTATATGGATTTCACGTGCCCTAAAATTAGGGTCGTGACACGAGGCTAGCACCATCCTTACTAGCTGAGGTATCAAGGTGCACCAGGGTTAACATCGCCTGTTGTTAGCAAATAGTGTTTTCAAAACATATTTGTATATATGCCATATCATTCAAAACAGAGATTTTAGTATAATTTAGAAATTTCAATTTTAGTACAATTCTTTTGTTAGAAATTTTTCAATCAGGTTAATCACATATAGATGTCTTTTTTAAAGGCAATCATATCGTGGCATAATATATTTCTTTTACCAAATGATGAGAAATACATTTAAAATCAGATATTCAATGAGTTCAATAATCTATTTTTAAAGTCATACTCTTCTTGAACTATAGGCCACATTGTAAATAAATCAAATTATTTAATCTATTTTAGAGACATATAAAAGTATAAATAATTTGTAAATAGAATCAATTATACATTTTAAGTTCAAGAAGAGTATAGGGTAAGTCATGGAAAGAGTTATCTACTCACAATGGTAAGGACTCCAGGTTAGACAGCCCCCAAAATATACTTTTTTTAATTTGAATTTGACTAAATAGACCTCAAAAACGTGTTCGAAGGGTCCAAAAATTTAAGAAATGACTCTGGGAGCTTGGTCAACTGATGGGGTACTGTTCATGGTCAGAAAATACTATTTATGCCGAAAAATACAGTTCACACATTGTTCGGGCATTGTTTACAGTTACTGTTCATCGAAGAACAATTTACAAAATTAAAGCACCAAATTACGTTGTTTGACCATGAAATTTATCATTTAATCAATACTCTATATCTTTAACAAAACTTCTAACTTGAAAACTTGAAAAAATCATAAAAAAAATCTAGCATTTTAAAAAAATTACCTATAAATTACTATTCATGATTTTCAAGCGAAATTTTGGTGAACTTTTGACGAAATTGATCGTTGAGTTTTGAAGTTTTCGTCGCCACGAGTCCAACGGTACCTTTGGTATTTCATTTGAATGCATGTATTGGAAGATATTTTAGAGAGAAGGTAGAGCTTAGAGAGAGAAAGTGAAAAGTGATGAAAATGTGGAGGAGATGCCGAACTTCCCGTTTCTGTTGTGCTTCTGCTCCTCTTCTTTTTTTGTTTTTTGTTTTACTTATTATTATTTAATAATTAAATATTTAAATTAAATTTTTTTATTATATACATATAAATATTTTTTTCATCCTAAAACATACCAATTTTTTTTAAAAGTTTATATTCTTGTAAAAATTTAGTTGCAATATCAAATTATGACTTTTCTTGATAAAATTTTAATAAAAAAAATTACAATATAAATATCTTTATACATAATAAAAATTTATTAAAGGCCAATATAATTATTTTAAGCTAAACAAAAATTAATTTAATTAAAAGTATATTTTCTTTTAGCAAAATATAATTATTTAAAATAAAAATATATTTGTTTATAGCAAAAAATTATTATTAAAAAAATTACGGGATATTGTAAAATAAGATCTCAATCTTTAAAATTGGCATAATCATACCATTCTCATAAATATAATTTTTTTTTATTTGTAAGAAACTAAGATTAAAAAAATTGCCAACAAAAGAGGGAATACATCATTTAACAAGATATTTTAAATTTTTTTTGGTCTAATAAGTTAAACAAGATTTAACAATTTAAGAAAATAGTAGTTTTTCATAGCAAAAGCTGTTGAATTTAAGTTTAATTAGTTTTTTTTTTCATGTTATTTCTTCTTTATGTACATTTTTAAAGCCACAACTATTTTTCAAAGGTATCGTAAGAGATGTTTGTAAAATCTTTAGGTTTTAATAAAATTGCAAAATATATCTTTTTCTTTTACTTAAGGTATTACACGAAGAAGAGAACTGGAGAATTAAAACTGCAAGGGTAATAGTCTTAAAATTTTAAAAAAAATCTTAAATTAAAGAAAATTTCGAATAAAAGAGAGGATTTTGAAAATGGAGATAAGAACTGCTAAAAATATGTTTATTTATTACATGGGTTGAAGAATTATAAAGAAATTATGAGAATTTATGTTTTTGGGGCAAAAATGCAATTTCTTAAAAGTTTAGGGGTCAAAATGTAAATAAGAAAAACTTGCAAGGACTTCCCTCAAAAATTAAATTTTTGCATAAAGGTCCTCTGGGATATTTTAAGAGTCTCAGCCACACAAGGAGCTGCAAAATTCAGTTTTCTCTCCCAAATTTTTCTCTCTTGAAACCCAAAAGCTTCCCTCTAGAATTCTACCACTTTTGGATCTCGGATTTTGATACTACCACCACCAACGGACTCAGAACGAAGAGTTCTACAAATCCATCTGATTGGTTTCTAGAAATTTAGCCGGAGATTGGCCGAAAAATGGAGGAAAAAAATCATCTAAAGAGATAATTTTTGAAACTCCTATCTGTGGTTCTTAAACCCAAAAACGAACACCATATATGGATCCTGAAGGTGCCGAAAATTTAGGATTTCAAATTTTAGGTTCATCATCCCTTACAAGAGCCCTTATGCGTTGCTTCTTCCTCGGCAAGTGACACCTACGAGCAGCCCTTACGATGGCGAGTGCAACGCGTGTCCCAGCACCTTGTTGCATTGATCGAGTTCTCGGATGCCAAATTTCGCAAATCCAGAGTCATTTTCAAAATTTTTGGTCCCTCCGGACTCATTTTTGAGGTCTATTTAGAACTCCAACTTTGTGAGTAAATAATTCTTTCTATGACTTGCCCTATACTCTTTTTAAATTTTAATTGTGTAATTAATTATGTTTATAAGCTATTTACACTTTTATATGTTTTTGATATGGATTAAATTATCTGAATTGTTTACAATTTAGAATATAGTTCAAAAAGAGTATGGTTTTGAAAATGATTTATGAACTCATTGTATATCTAATATTCAATGTATTTTTTTTCATCATATGGTAAAGTGAATATTTATGCACGTCGCATTATTTTATAAAGTTATATGATTGGCTTGGAAAAAAAGGCATGTGCATGTGATAAACCCTAATTGAGAAATTTATGATAGATAAATCTATACTGAGATTGAAAGTTTGTATTATACTGAAAGCTCTATTTTGAATGATATGGAATATATGCATATGATAATTTTTGTGGAGGAATTCTATTAGAAATATTGTTTGTTAACAGCAGGTGATATTAGCCTTGGTGCACTTTGATACCTCAGTTAGCAAGGGTGATGTTCGCCTCGTGTGAGGGCCAACACACAAGATATGATATGTGATGGAGAGTGAGATGTCTTCTATCTGGGCGAGATGTTAGTTATATGATATGTGATTTGCCTTCCTTTACTTTGTACTTGAAAAATTGTCCATATTAGAGTCCCTTCGCGTGTTCTCTTAAATGGTGGTAGGACAAACCTTGGCTGAGATGCTAAATATAGACAAATCCTATACCAACAAAGTACGGAAGGGATTGAACTCTGATATGGTGGTTCTAATGTGGAATCCTCTTAATATTATTATAAGAAATGATTTTGATGCATATCAATGTTTGATTAACGATCATATTGTATCATATATAGTTAAAGATATCTGAATGTGATTTAAATTAAGCATATTTGAAAATGCGGGTCTCATATGGATATACTTCTGAACTGTAATTTTCGATGTGATAAATTTTAATATATTAGTATATTCATATGTTGATCTGAGAGATCATAAGAGGTATTATACTCATTGAGTTGTCAAACTCACTACACGATACTTACATTTTTTTCAGATAAAGATACAGAGTTTGGTCTTGCAGCTATCTGATCAGTTAGGTATTATATTCTCTGGGTGAACCTATGTTGCTTCTAAGGCTCGAAATGTTTAAAATATTATGTTATTGTAATCTAGAGTATGCTCTGAATGCCACAGGAGGATCCCTGCTTCTGCTGTACTATTAATAAATGTATACTTGACTTGTATAATTGGCTATATTGAAAACTTGTAAACGTATGTTATTTTTCTAATATGTGATATTGTGAAGCCGTATGCAAATAAATAAGGGTAAAATTATTTGTTAGTTGTGTTATTTGCATTCCATTAAATTGGGACATGACAGTATGTATTAAGACCAATGATTGTTATAGTTGGAAAAATACTATTTGAACCAAAACTCTTGGACTTATTAAATTTTTTATATCCTTATTATATTCCTATTAAAATTTTTATACTGTGTACCAAAAAAAAAATTATATTGTTGTACACACACATAAACATATATATTTTCTATTTTTTCATTATAGTTTATCATCGCAATACAAATTACTGTCACATTTTTGTATGAACAAGAACATGTAAAGCTATCATAATCATGCACACAAATTGCACATAGCTCTTCCAAACTTTATTAAATGATGCACGAAATTAATTTTTAATTAAACATAATAGTAAATAAATATTTTTTTAACCTAAAGAGAGGCCAAATCAAGCTTAGCCAGCAGAAATATTAAATTGTCTCATTTTTACATATTTAATTCTCATTTTTGACATATTTAAAAAAAAAGGGGTAATGTTACATCTTTTATATTTTAGCCCAACCAAATTTTTACTATGCATTTACACGGGCCCTCCATTTTTTTTCCCTCTCTTGGCTGTGCATTTATGCGGGACAAGTTGGTCTTCAATCTCAAGCAACTTCTTTCATCCAAGACAGCTTCTCTTTTCTAGTGTACATTGTTCCTTCAACGACCTAGCCTTAACAGCAACAATCAAGAACCCCTACAGTAGAAAATCGAAATACTGTTCACCAGGTATAATCCTTGATTTCTTTTTTCCATGTTTTTAGGAGCTTTTGACCATTGATTATTGTTTAGGAGGTTCCATAACATATCTAGGAGAATTTTTATTGTCATATAACATGCTTTTTGAGTTGAAATCCATAGATTTTGCTTGAATGAACAGTAACGTGAACAATGTATAAACAATGCACGTGAATGTCAAATGTGGATTTCAGTTGTGCCAAGTTCTAGAGGATGATTTTTGTATTCAAACAGTGCTATTAGTTTTGATGTTCACATAATTGTTATTTTGATATATATTAGACCTTGACCAAAAGGAAATGAACCACCTTGATATTATATTAAAACTATAGATTAGGAAAGCAGGCCACACTCATTAAACCCATAAACCCATGCATGTAAATGCTTACCCATAAACCTACACTCATCTATAGGGTTGCATGAGAAATAAGCATATGTTTTATTTGTTGTATTAGAGCTGAGATTGTCATTGATATAAGCTTTCTAGTTATTTGAGCACCGGGTATATGCTGCATGTTCATAGATTTAATATGTAAGATTTTATTAGTTATCATGTTTGATAATTTATTAACTTCAAAATTTTGCATGTGATGTATTATGGAAAATAAAAGTTGGTATTGAAAAATGTTGTTAAAGGGTTATCTCTTATCCCAATTATCTCTTTGGATCATCTTCTATTTTTATCTTGAAAATAAGATAGTTATTTATCTTCAGATTGCTTATTATCTCTGGGAATGTATTCCGTAGTTAATCTCTATTTTCATGATATTATAAATAAAGGAATGTACGGAGGGCTAGGTGATTTTTCCTCCTGCCCAAGTTCTGATAACCATGTGACTTTGAAAATTTTTATTAACTTGTAATTTTGGGTAAGTGTTGTATTGTTTCTGGAGAAGTATTTTTTTTTCTTGAATTTGTTGAAGATCAACACCAGCCCAAGCCTAATTCATTTTTAAGCCCAAGACAATGGAAGCTTTACATTCCAACACATAACCGCCATGCAGGTATGACATGAACACGATGTGGCGCTCAATCAGCAACTTTACCATGCAGGCATCTAGAATGTTCCGAAATATTCTAGAACTTTCTAGACTATTCTTGTTCATTCTAGAAGTCTCTAGAATATGGTAGAATACTCTAGAATATGGTAGAGTATTCTAAAATCTAGTAGAATACTCTAGAAGGTAGTAGAATATTCTAGAAGGTGGTAGAAACACTATATCCTAGAATTCTCTAGAAAGGTATAGAGAACTCTAGTAGACTAGAATATTCTAGAGAAGCATTATAGACCGTTAGATCAAATAGATCCTAGCCATTCATTTAAGGGGAGGTGGCTTATATAAACCCCTCACCCCCTCATTTGTAAGAATAATCCAAAAACACAAGTCTTTGTATTCTTAGTGAGAGTGTGGTGTCTTCAAAGTGTGAGTTGTGAGCTTTCTTTTGAGTGTTTGAATTACTCTTTAAATTGTGAGTGGTCTTTTGAAGTGTTGTAGTGTCTTTTATTGTGGGTATAATACAAGTAATTTGTTTACTTGTTTGGGTCCAATTTTCTCAACAATTGGTATCAGAGCGGAATGGTCAGGGATCGTTCTTGGTGGAGCTATCTTGAGTCGTGAGGAGTTTGGTACTCTGCAAGTTCGTTAGTCAAGCTTATTCGGTATAGTTGAATTCTAGCCAACATGATGGGTGACCTTCAAGTAGTTAGAGGAATCAAGAAGCTCAACAACAAAAACTACAACACATAGGAAACATGCATGGAGTCTTACCTACAAGGTCAGGACTTTTGAGAGGTTGTCTGTGGTGGTGAAGTTACACAACCAGTGGGAGAAGAGGCCTTGCGAAAGTGGAAAATCAAAGCAGGTAAATTAATGTTTGCTTTAAAAACTACAGTTGAAGAAGAAATGTTGGAGCATATTCAGGATGCCAAAACACCAAAGGAAGCATGGGACACCTTTGTTACACTCTTTTCAAAGAAGAATGATACAAGATTGCAACTTGTAGAGAACGAGCTACTATCAATGCTGCAATGTGACATGACGATCGCCCAATATTTTCACAAGGTAAAGTCGATATGCCGCGAAATTTCAGAGTTAGATCCAACAGCTCCTATTGGAGAAACCAGGATAAAGAGAATAATTATCCATGGTTTAAGACCCGAATATCGAGGGTTCGTTGCCGTTGTACAAGGATGGCCGACACAACCATCGCTTGTTGAGTTTGAAAATTTGCTTGCAGGTCAAGAAGTTATGGCTAAGCAAATGGGAGGAGTCTCGCTAAAGGGTGAAGAGGAAGCGCTCTACACTAACAAAAACAAAGGCAGTTTCAAGCGGCACAATGTAGGTGGATCTAAAAAGGATGGTGAAAAGGTAAAATTTTACCAAGGAAAGGGAGGCTCTCATCCAAGGGGAGCTCCAAAAAATTGCAATAATAGAAGAAGGTTCGATGGTGAGTGTTACAACTGCGGGAAGATAGGCCACATGGTAAAAGATTGCTGGACCAAGAAAAAGCGTGTTGAAAGTAATACTGCTACTTCCAGTTCGAAAGAGAATAGCAAAGACGATTGGGATGCTGAAGCATTATTCGTTAAGGAGGAAGAAGAATTAGCTCTCACAATAATAGCTTCAGAACAGATTGATTACAAAAATTACTGGATAGTAGATTCGGGCTGCTCAAATCATATGACAGGAGATAAAAAAAGTTGCAAAACCTATCCGAGTACAAGGGAAGCCGTGTAGTGGTGACAGCCGACAACTCAAGGTTACCGATATCTCACATCGGTAAGACGATAGTTATACCTCGGTATAATTCTAATCAGGTGCTACTTCAAGATGTTTATCATGTCCCAAGAATGAAGAAAAACTTGCTATCTGTGGCTCAATTGACATCATCAGGCCAATATGTCTTGTTTGGTCCCCAAGATGTGAAGGTGTATCGTGACCTCAAAATCTCTGAAACACCGACAATGGAAGGGCAATGATTGGAATCAGTTTACGTAATGTCAGCAGAATCTGCATACGTAGATAAGACAAGAGAAAATGAGACAGCAGATCTATGACACATGCGGTTAGGTCACGTTAGCTATTCCAAACTAAGTATGATGATGAAGAAGTCGATGCTTAAGGGGCTTCCTCAACTTGAGGTGCGAAAAGACACAGTATGTGCAGGATGCCAGTACGGTAAAGCACACCAACTGCCATACGAGGAATCAAAGTTTAAAGCAAAAGAACTGTTAGAATTAGTTCACTCTGATGTGTTTGGACCAGTTAAACAACAATCAATTGGCAGTATGCGGTACATGGTGACATTCATTGATGACTTCTCAAGGTATGTGTGAGTTTTCTTTATGAAAGAAAAATCTGACACATTTTTAAAGTTTAAACACATTTTCAATGTGTGGGAGGAGAATATAACTCAAGTAAGTTCTTTCAATATCTAAGGAAATGCCGAATACGTCATCAATACACCTGTGCCAACATGCCACAACAGAATGGTGTAGCAGAGAGAAAGAATCGGCATCTTGCAAAAATTTGTCGGAGCATGCTACATGAAAAGAATGTACCTAGAAGGTTCTGGGCTGAAGCAATGAGAATTGCAGCCTTCGTGATCAACAGACTTCCTCAACCAAGGTTAGGATTTCTTTCACCCTTTGAGAAATTATGGAATATGAAACCTATAGTCAGCTACTTTCGAGTATTTGGCTACATATGTTATGTATTTGTTCCTGATCATTTACGGAGTAAGTTTGACAAGAAAGCTATTAGATGTATCTTCGTGGGATATGATAACCAGAGAAAGGGGTGGAAATGTTGCGATCCAACGAATGGAAGATGCTACACTTCACAAGATGTAGTGTTTGATGAAGCATCTTCTTGGTGGTCCTTAGAGAAGGAGGTATTGCCAGATTCTAAAGAATTTGGAGACAAGTTACAACAAAGGATGGGGAGCATACTATTCAGCTTCAACCAAGTTTAGATGAGTCAAAAGATCTAAATGATGATGATGTTGAACAAACAGTGACACAAAATCCTTGGCAAACAGGCATGTATCAGCAGTCAAATGAAAAAGACGGGCCGAGTGAAGTGGGAAAATCAACACCACAATCTCAACTCCAAAGGTCAACAAGAACTCGAAGGCCAAATCTTAAATATGCTAATGCAGCTATAGTTGAAGAAGCAATAGAGCCTGAGATGTTCGAAGAAGCGTCGCAGAGTTCTGAATGGATGATTGCTATGAAAGAAGAGATTGATGCATTCCAACAAAATCAAACTTGGGATCTCGTGCCAA
This sequence comes from Gleditsia sinensis, assembly GCA_037074535.1. Classification (NCBI taxonomy): domain Eukaryota; kingdom Viridiplantae; phylum Streptophyta; class Magnoliopsida; order Fabales; family Fabaceae; genus Gleditsia; species Gleditsia sinensis. The sequence continues at coordinate 15,806,297 of CM073466.1, read as the reverse complement.
AGCTAAGAAATGTGAAACCCATATCCTGCAAGTGGATTTACAAGATAAAGCGCTGACCAGATGGGTCAATCGAGAGGTATAAGGCACGATTGGTAGCTCGTGGTTTCTCTCAATATTATGGACTAGACTATGATGAAACGTTTAGTCCAGTGACGAAACTTACAACTGTACGAGTCCTACTTGCACTTGCAGCCAACAAGGACACGATGTGGCGCTCAATCAGCAACTTTACCATGCAGGCATCTAGAAGGTTCCAAAATATTCTAGAACTTTCTAGACCATTCTTGCTCATTCTAGAAGTCTCTAGAATATGGTAGAATACTCTAGAATATGGTAGAATATTCTAGAATATAGTAGAATACTCTGGAAGGTAGTAGAATATTCTAGAAGGTGGTAGAAACACTATATCCTAGAATTTTCTAGAAAGGTATAGAGAACTCTAGTAGACTAGAATATTCTAGAGAAGCATTATAGACCGTTGGATCAAATAGATCGTAGCCATTCATTTAAGGGGAGGTGGCATATATAAACCTCTCACCCCCTCATTTGTAAGAATCATCCAAAAACACAAGTCTTTGTATTCTTAGTGAGAGTGTGGTGTCTTCAAAGTGTGAGTTGTGAGCTTTTTTTTGAGTGTTTGAATTACTCTTCAAATTGTGAGTGGTCTTTTGAAGTGTTGTAGTGTCTTTTATTGTGGGTATAATACAAGTAATTTATTTACTTGTTTGGGTCCAATTTTCTCAACAGAATTATCATTGAATTGTTGTTCGAAAGTATTGCTTCTTACTTGAGCTATGAGGATTTGGGGCAACTAACAAAACTTAGTGCTCCAAACCCCAAAACATGAAAGTAGGATGTCGAATGGTCATGCCTTTGCTGCACTTTCGTACTTTTGTTTCTGAAATTGTTCCAGTTTGTTGTTTTGAAATTCTTTCACCATTAGCTTTAGTAACACTACAGTCCTTTATTAAAATATTATTCTCATAAAAAGGAGAGTAAAATGGGGTTTGAAATTATAAAAAAAATATGGTACTTTGACGTCAAATTTAGACTTCGACAATAAGAAATGAAACACATGGACAAATAAAATAAAGGATCAATTCATTCCCTCTACCTCTCGCACTGGATGATATTCTTGATATTAAGACATTCTCCAAATATTTCTAGGTATTCTTCATTTTTTGTCTATGGGTTTCATTATTTTCATCATATTAAATTTTAGAATTTCTTACTGTTTAGAAAGCAAAGAGCTATTTTTTTCATGAAAGTTCCCAAAATAGAGGTAGGCAATTTTGTTGACACCAATGGATTTTTGTTTTTGGCCAATATTTTTTTTAATCTATTTCTGTTGTGTGATAAATTCAGAAATAATTTTATAATGTAAGAAAAAGAACTTATTCTTGATATTTGACTTCTTACTGTTTCCACAGATGTTTATAAAGTTCTGTGGAAATGTCAAATAAAGTTCTCTTTCAATAATAGCTCGATAACAGTATATAAGAAATATAAGTGTATGTCTCTTATATTTTATTTTTTATATTACACTTATAAAATATAAGTGCATGTTATGATGAAATATGTTTGTATGTTTTTTTCACATAATTTGAATTAATGAAAGTAAAGAGAAAAAGAATGCATGGTTATTGGTCTTAATCATATGAGAATGATAGTTGGGATTAGGTACGCTAGTCAAATAATTTGACTTAAGTATAAGTTCCATAAAATCATGATTCAATGGACTAATTAAGAACATTAATTATGAATTTTGTATGACTAATTTAATTCTCTTCTAATACCTTGATTAATCAACACAAAATCAGCTAAACACATGGACAATAAGAAATGAAATTATATTCAACTACATGAAATTTATGTAATTACATTTGAGCTAAAACACCAAGATGGAATCATTAAGTCTAGCACAAAATCATGTACAAATTATTAAACTGATTGTCCCCTAATTGTTCTAATTATAATTTAGTGAGTTTGTTTTTAAACAAGACCCTATATATGTCTCACATGAGTTGTTGGGTGTTTCAATCTTAAAAAAGAAAGAAATTAAGGTCTTAGTAGTTTCTAAGTAGTTCTGAAAAATTATTAACTAGTTTTAATTACTGCTAGAATAATTTATGATTTTTTCAAATTAAGTCAAAATCTTAAATTCAATAATTCAAAACCCTAAATTTTAAAAATAAAAATCTAAAACTGAATGGGATAGTAAAGGTTGGCAAGACAAAGCGAAAAAAACAAACAAATAAAATATACTTTTTAAAGAAGGATTTAATGTAAATAGTGGAAGATCTATATTTGCATGAGAGCATGCCAAAAGAATGGTGCATAATTTCCCTAAAAATTATAGTGACAAATTTTTTACTCCTATAACACTTAACTTTTTATTATTTTAAAGGGTGCAAATGAGCAAGTAACCAACTTGTTTTGAGTTGTATGAGCGGTTTCACCGGTCCAAGAGGAAACCATTGAAGTGACTCAACGAGCAGTAGGGAAGGATTGCTTATGTAATTGCTATTCTTTCATTTTCATCTTTTTACAAATATTAACTTTGTCTAAAAACTTAATCTTATCAGAAAATGTATCAAGCAAAATTAGCTTAGAGGCAATCCCCATCTCAGAGCGACGATAGTTCTAACCAACACTCTACCCAACATTCACACAACATTATTTACTTAAATGTGGTTGGAGGTATGAATAGTAAAGAACATATATATAGGTTAGGATCTCAAACTCATAATGTATTAGCATTAGATTCCTCTTTTAAGTCTTCCACTCTTGTTGGAGTTTTAGAAAAAAAAAAAAAAAGGTTACTGTTATGAATGAAAAAATTAAGGCTTTATCTGTTCAGCTTCAACAAAGTGAAGATGAAAATTTGATGTTGAAGAAAAAAGTTGAGGAGTATGATCAGATGTTTAGGCGTCTCATGATAGATGATAATATAAGAATGTCTTCGCTTGCACCTAGAGAAGGAAAGGATGATGCCAATAGAGAAACTACTAATGCAATAGATAGATAATAATATTAAGATGACACTTCATGTTTTACATTATTTATGAATGATTTTGTTATGTATTAATATGATATGATATATTTTGGATGCAAAATTGTTTGATTTTTCTTGAGATTTATATTTTTTTATGTTACATAATCATTTACAAGATAATTATTTATTTGGATAATCAATTTTTTTAAAAAAAAATTTGTTTATTTGAAAAAAAAATTTGTCTCTAAAACTTAGAGATGGAACTATTTTCCATCTCTGAAATATTAGAGACGAAATCATTTTCCGTCTCTAATTTTGGAGATGGAATCCTCTCTCCTGAATAAGTAGATGTTAGAGATTGAAATTTTAATATTTAAAAATAAAATTTTCAACCTCTAATTAGAGATGGAAAAAAAATTATGTCTCTAAATTGTTAGCAACACCTAAATTAGAAACGAAATAATTTTCCTCTCTAACACAATTAGATATCAAAATTTTCTCTTTCAGAGATGAAATTATTTTGTCTCTAATTCTGTTTTTTCTAATAGTAATGTTATCTAAACAACAATTTTATTATATCTTGTGGAAAAAAAACACAAGTTTAATTAAGGGAAATCATACGTTTTCAATTTATTTTCATCTAATTACAATTTTTCAATCTATTATTTTTTGCAATAAGCTCCCTAATTTATCTATCATATTGCATTTAGTCTCTTACCATCTAAATTAGATATTAACTTCAACTATAGCTAAATGAAATAACTGAAATATCATTTCCTATTAAGAAAATGACATTAACTGCTTCAACTATAGCTACATGAAGTATGGGCAATAAGGGTCGAAATTTGACCACTTAGTCATCTAGAGACTTTGATACCATATCAAGTTGCATTTCATCCCAAATACATAAGTTATTAAGAAAAGTTCATAAATGATTTTATAATTATAATATTTAACAATAAGATAATATAAAAGGTGATATTTTGGCTTTGCAACATATATTACTGTTCATTAAGTTATACAAATTTTGGGTTTAGATGCATGTTCATTGGCATTTAGTTGTTTTCTGGTAAAAAAAAAAGTGTACTTTGCTTTATCAAGGAATCTTATTTTATGGACCTACCCATGTTCAATGTGGAAAAAGACGATTTTTCCTTTTGAACATTTTTTTTTCTATTTATGGGGTTCAAATTTAGTTATACACAACATATACACACACACACATATATAAGCAAAGAAAGAGAAAGCAAACCAAAGTATAGAATTCTGACCTAGATGGGAGTGACTGTCATTGCTAATACAAGATGAACAAACAAGTCGATCAGTGAAGCCACATAGAAGGAAAAAGAGAAAATCAAAATTATATTCAAAATATTAAAATAAATGAATTCAACTGCTTCTTTTTCTCTTTTTGTGGCTAAGGGTGGAGGGGGGGGGGAAATACAAACATGAAAAAATAAATAAAAGGAAATATAGAGGGGAAAATTAAGGGAAAGAATAAGAACATCGAAAAAGCGGTTCAACTATTTTATTTCTCCCTTTTTACTAAAGATAAAGCATAGGATCACGCACCATTGACGACAAGCAGAAGCAGCCCAAAGTCTACGGCCGGCCATGACTAAAACTATGCTTTAATTTGAGAGACATGGTGCTTTATCTTTAAGCTTTAAATTTCTCTATATCAAACTCGAAAAAATTGACTCTCTTTTGCGCTATCTTTTAGGTCTGCGTTGTAATGGATAGAAAGCAACTCATGCTTGGTGCATTTATACTGCCATTATACGTACGTAGTGCTCTATAAATTGATGCCAGGGAATGGTTTGAAGGATAACAATTGCTGCAAGTTATTAGTTTCATTGCTTTGAAAATGTAACGCAAGTACGTAACTTCTATATATATTTGGATACTGACTCATCATGGGAAAGCAAGGGGAATGTACCACAAGAAAGAGATTATATATTTTGCATTAATTGAAATGGTTATAAGGTTCCTTGAATCATTTAGGTTTGTTTTAAATTTTAAAACAACCTTGCATATATAATAATTCCAACTTTCCAAGTTATCAAACCACAATTCAAATGTGGGTTCTCAAATATCTCAGAGCCTCGACTCAAGAAGCACTTCTTTGACAGTAAGTGTTAGTGGTTCTAATGCATATAGGTTTGATTCTCCCCTTCTCACTCCCCATGTAATATCTCTTATATTAAAATAAAAATAAAAACAAAACTCAAATGCTTCCTTTAACATCGTCATGCTCCAAAATTGATCTTCATATTTTCAAATTGCACATGGAACATTCATCTTTGTAAAAACAAATTATATAAATATAATGAAATGATGACTAAAATATATAATTTGACCACCTTGAATTTGATACTAAATATGTAGATGTTTCCTTTTGGCCATTGGCTGGCCGTTTCTAACGTCTTAGTTAATTGTTTCATTAGAAGTATTAATAGTAATGGATTACCTCAAGTGCCCTTGGTGACCTTATAACAAACAACAACAACAACAACTAAACATTTTCCCACTAGGTGGGGTCAGCTACATGGATCAAACAGCGCCATAGTGGCCTATCATGGATGAGATCAATAGATAAGTTATTAACTATTAAATCATTTTTAATAGTTTCACTTATTGTTTTCTTTGGCCTCCCTCTACCTCTAATTATTGGACTATTCTCCATTCGATCAACTCTTCTCACTAGGGCTTCTGCAGATCTTCTCCACACATGGCCAAACCACCTTAAGCGAGATTCAACCATCTTCTCTACAATACGTGCTATCCCAACTTTCTCTATAATGCACTCATTTCTAATCATATTTCTTCTGGTGTGTCCACACATCCAACGCAACATTCTCATCTCTGCAACGTTGAGTTTATCTTCATGTTGTCTTTTAACCGCCCAACATTCCGTACCGTACAATATAGCAAGTCTTATAGCCGTACGGTAGAATTTTCCTTTAACTTTGAGTGTCACTTTTTTATCACAAATGACACTCGAAACTTTCCTCCATTTCATCCATCTAGCTTGAATCCTATGGTTTACGTCATCCTTTACTTCACCGTCATTTTGTATAATGGACCCAAGATATTTAAAACTTGTAACTTGTTTTAATATATAGTCTCCAAGTTTCACGTCTACATTCGTATTTGTTCGTCTCTTACTAAAAATACATTCCATACATTCTGTTTTATTTCTACTTATCCAAAAACCATGTGTTTCTAAAACTTGTCTCCATGACTCTAGCTTCATATTTATTTCTTCTTTCGATTCACCAACTAAGACTATATCATCTGTAAAAATCATGCATTGAGGCCCCAACTCTTGTACGTGTTCAGTAACTGCATCCAAAATTAAATTAAAAAGATACAGACTCAGAGAAGACCCTTGATGTAGTCCAATAGTTGTAGGAAAATCCTTTGTATCCCCATTTTGTGTTCTCACGCAAGTTGTTATCCCGTCGTACATGTCTTTGATTGCTTGAATATACACAATACGTACTCCTTTCTTTTCTAAAGCCTTCCATAGAATCTCTCTTAACACTCTGTCATATGCCTTTTCCAGATCAATAAAAATCATATGCAAATCTTTCTGTCTGCTTTGATACCTTTCCATCAATCTCCGTAGTAAATAAATTGCTTCCATAGTTGACCTTCTTGGCATAAATCCAAACTGGTTCTCTGTAACTTGAGTCTCTTGTCTTAATCTTTGCTCAATGATCTTCTCCCATAACTTCATAGTGTGGCACATGAGTTTAATCCCCTAATAGTTGGAACAATTCTGTATGTCTCATTTATTTTTCTATATAGGGATAAAAGTACTTCTCCATTCATCCGGCATTTTCTTATATTTCATTATCACATTAAACAACTTAGTGAGCCAACCTATAGCACCTCTTTAATTGTATGAGATTGTAGCTAAGTAATTTCAAGATGACAGTCCTAGTTTGAGCAATGAAGAGATATTAACTCTAGTTCCTTGATCAAATGTTTCATGGCAAAGGATACAAATTAGACTTACCTCCAAGAGACCTACAGACCGAGTCACTCCCTAATAACTTCAAGAACAAAAGAGAAAAATATGTTAAAAGGTTGATGTGGAACTACGCAAGGAGATGAGAAAACAGGAAGAAGTAATACATGAGGAGAAGAGAAAACAAGAAGAAGAAATATGTAAGGAGACTGTAGTATCCCGTATATATTTTTTATAAATAATAATATTTTATTATAAACAAGTATATTTTCATTTTAAACGATTATGTTTTGATAAAGCAAATACACTTTTAATTAAAATGATTTTTTTTTACTTAAAATAATTATAATTGGCTCTAAATGAATTTTTGTCATATTTTAATAAATGTTCTTTATTTTAATATATACGCATAAAGATATGTTTAAATTATGAGTTATTTTATTAAAAGTTTTATAAAGAAAATTCATAGTTTGAGATTGCAACTGAATTTTTGTAAGAATATAAATTTTGAAATTTTTTTGAGACGCTTTACCATAAAGAACAATATTTATATATATGTAAACAAATAATAAACCCTAAATATCCAAACATAAATAAATAAATAAAACCAGAAGCGTAAAGGAGCAGAAGGAGAGGCTCACCTCACAGAAGTTCTCCCTTCCATTTTGTATTTCTCCTTTTCTCTTTATAATCTAACTTCTCTCTACGATATCTCTTGTAATAGCCCTTAAAAAAAGAGAAAATCCTAAATAAATGAAAATTCCTAAATTAAAGAAAATTTTGAATAAAAGTGAGGATTATGAAAATGAAGATAAGCACCATTGGAAATGTGTTTGTTTATCATATTGTTTGAGAAATTGTGAAGTTAAAATGATGATTTAAGTTTTAGGGCCAAAATGAAATTTTCTAAAAGTTTAGGGGTCAAAATGTAAATAACAAAAATAGCAAGGACACCCCTCAATAATTAGAATTTTACTAATAGGTCCCTTAGATATTTTAAGGGAAATCATATGCAGAACTAGCATGAAGTTTCTGCACTTACTCTCTCCCTATTTTCTCTCTCTAAAAAAATCCTAAAAATTTTTTCTAGATTTTTAGCTCTTCTAGACCTCAGATTTTGATACTACCACCACCTACAGATTCAAAACAACGAGAACTACAAATCTATCCGATTAGTTTTAGAAAATTTGGCTGAAAATGTAATAGCCATAAATTTAATAAAGTCCAAAGTAAAGAAAATTTTGAATAATAGAGAGAATTTTGAATAATAGAGATAAGAGCCAGTGGAAATAAATTTATTTATTACATGAATTAAAGAATTAAAAAAGGAATATGAGAAGTTACGTTTTGGTGCGTAATTTTATTTTTAAATGATATTATTTTGCTATAAATAAATATATTTTTATTTATGTAGAAATGATTATGATTTGTTAAAAGTAAGTGAACTTTTAAGTAAAAAAGGTATTGTGTTGCTTAAAATAATTATACCGGCCTCTAATGAATTTTACGGTATTTTTAGAAATATTCTTTCTTTTAATATGAATAAAGATATTTTTTTTGAAATTTATTTTATAACGATTTTTATCAAGAAAAATTATGATTTAGGAGTTTAACTAAAGATTTATGAGAATGGAAATTTTTAGAAATTTTTGGAATATTTTACGATGAAAAATGGAATTTATATGAATTTTTATAAAAGAAAATATAATTATTAATTATTTAATAATTATTAAAAAAAGAAGAGAAGAAACCATAAAACGAAACCGAGGGCGACTACGTATCGAATTCGAAAAAAAATCGGAAAAAAATGAATAGTAATGAATAGTGTATGAATAGTAACATCCAACATTTTCTTTCGATTTGGAGTACCGATTGACTTCTCATTTCAAAACTGAAAGTGTTATTGGATTCAGGACGAAAAGTACTTCAGTTTTGACCGATCAGTTTTTCAAATCAACCGTTGAATAGCCGTAGATCTGAAGTAGAAAATCTCGGTAAAAGGTAAGTTCTGAAAAACCTTACTTAAAAATTTCTAATTAGAAATTTGACTCTGTAGATGGATTCAGAAACTAGATAAACATTAAGATATGAAATTGTTTCGTTGATTCGGTAAAATTTTTATGACGGTGAATAATATTTTTCGGCGGTGAATAGTGGCGGTGAATAGTAATTTTTGGCATGAATAGTGACATTTAGGGTTTATCGAATTCTCATGTTATGTCTATGTTTTCTAGGTTGTTGAGCCACCACGAGGTGAAATTCTCGTTGTTGGACTCCTAGTACGGTGAGTGGGTTTTTCATACTATAGCGCATGTTTTACGAATTCCGTTTATAACTCTCTCGTATGATTTTAACTAGTTGGAATGTATGCTAAATTGTTTTACCGCTTTGAAAACCAATATGTTCCAACCATGTTAGAAATTATAAATTTCAATCCTAGTTGAACCCTAGGTATGCAGGGCAAGCATCTAGACTGATAATTCTCCATTGAGCTAGATTTATGGAAATATGAACGTAGTCATAGAAATGAACTAAGTTAGCCATGAAATGATTTGATGCGTGGCGAACATCTATGTGACGTCTACGGACGATCTTTGTTTAAAGGGAAAGTTTATGTTGATAAAGGTCTCTATGGGAATCCATGGATGAGACATATTTTAGAACGGAGTTTTATGCATGAAAAGAGTTAGATGGAGAATTATAGCTTTATTATAATGTTATTGAAATGTTTTACTTTAAACTCTTTGAATAGCATATCTTCAAATGTTTTCTATTGGAGGAACCCTTTTAGATCACTGTTAGCTAGCCGCAGGTAGTGCTAGCCCTGGTGCACCATGGTCATGTTAAAGCTTCGGCCTAGGATATTGTGACGGGCTTATGACTGCCTAAGTCACAGAATTTAGGGTGGACTTATGTCTACGCCTACAGTGATTGCCACACCCTTGCTATGTGCTTGGGGAAGATGATAGATCTGTTAGAAAAGAACTCCAATAGACTAGAGCACTTTTTCTTAAAGGTTAAATATTTCTAAACAATCTCATTCATCATTGTAATTGCATAAATAACTTCATTTATTACTTACCATGCATAATTGATTTGCTTTACGATTACTGATTTAAATCCTGTTTTATCTTTTGAACATACATTTGAACTGTTTAGCTTTTCTTTCAATAAATTATGGTTAAATGCTTAATGTTTCTATTATTATCTTTACACTTTGATTTCAATTATTAAACTCATTGTGAAACACTCGTGCTTGGTTTGCCCTGTTTCTGTTATAGTGTGATTTACCCATTCACTGAGATGTGGTCTCACCCCTCTTCTGTTTTCTCCCCACAGATAGTCATAGAGACTTTGATCCAGATACAGCTTCGTAGGAGACTGAATATAGCGTTGGTGAGCCCCAGTTTGGGCAAGGCTCTTTTGTACTATTTGTCTAGTTTAGTTTATGTCTAGTGTACCTCAATGAATTTACAAGCAGGATCCTCGCTTTTTGCGTATTTGGATGTGTTGTTTGGAAAATGGTTTTATGTTTTACAACGATGTTTGTATTATGAGGCCATGGGCCAAGTTGAATAACGAATGTTGGATTCATGATATATATATATATATATATATATATACACAGTATTTTCTTATATTGGATGTGGCATATGTGGCCAGTTATATTTATTATGTACTCTGAATTGTGTGCTGGATGTTTGTACATGCTATGTGTTAGGCTTGCGGCTAGGCGGAAACCCTTATGCCGTGCTGGTCATATGTTCCATCATTTGGGGCCGTGAGAGAGTGGTATCAGAGCCATTAGGTTTTCCTGTGTTCATGGAGTAACGGACCTTTAGATAGGACTTTGAGTATGGGTGTGAATCCGGACATGCTTATACTCACGATGCTGCTAAAGGGGTTCGATAGGATGTTGTATTTTTGTTCAAGTAAGTCAATTTATAGTATGCTATGTTGGCATGGTTAAGTGACAGTGAGGCTATTTCTATTTTATAGCGAGATGCCACCAAGAACGAGATCAAAGGTTAGGCAACCCGCGGCTCAAGAGTAGATGGCTGAAGAGTCTACTCAGTCCGCAGTACCCGTGCCTAAAGGCCGAGGTAGAGGTCATGGCAGAGGCCGACCTAGAGCCAGTGCAAGAGGCAGTGACAGGAGTGTAAGGGCTGCTGAAGCAGCCGAACAAGCTGAGTTGAGCAGTGAACAAGCTGAGACTTCCAGGGCAGAGGGAATGTCTTCTCACCCCCGGGATGATGTGATAGCCCAGATGCTGGCAACCATGTAGGGTATGTAGCGGGCGATAGAAAATCTAGCTGAAAGAAGGGATGGGCAAGGTGGAAGGGACCCACAATAGCCCGAAACAGCTACCTCCGTTCTAGAGCTAGTTAGGCCCGTGGAGCGGCATGTGAGACTCGCCGAGAGGAAAGTGGAACTATCTGAGTTCCTGAAGCTGAAACCGCCAACCTTCAAGGGGTTGTTGGCTAGTGAAGATCCCCAAGAGTTTATAGAGGACACTGAGAAGATCTGTGAGGTGCTTAAGTGTCCAGAGATCCGATCAGTAGAGTTGGCATCCTTCCAGTTGTCTGGTGTAGCACAAGTATGGTTTAAGACCATGATGCGCGGAAGGGGAGCTACAGCGCCACCTTTGAGATGGCCAGAGTTCAAGGAAGTCTTCATGGAGAGGTTTGTGCCTCAGAGTATCCGAGATGCCAAGTGTCAGGAATTTGTGGAGTTGAAGCAGACTCCCGGTATGTTAGTTACGGAGTATGATTACCGTTTCACACAGCTGTTGCCGTATGCACCGCACATGGTCCCTACTGAAAGGGCCATGATCAAGAGGTTTATCCAGGGGTTGATGCCAGCATTGTTTAAATCAAGGGAACACCAGGTATACAGGTCAACCAGGACCAAGGGCCATTCAGCATAACAGGCCACAATGCCCTACAACCATCACTTTGGTCAGTGCCGCAGGGAGGTGGGTGTTTGCTATCAGTGCAACCAACCTGGACACATGAAGAGGGAGTGTCCCCAGTTGTATGGTTCAAGCTAAGGGTCAACTCGACCGGCTTTGCTATCAACCCCAGTGGCAGCTCAGCCTATGAAGACTATACCAGGCCAAGCAAGTAGCAGAGGTACTGGTAGAGGGATGGTGGTCCGAGGTCAAAGCCAAGCAAGCCTAGGTCAACCGAGGATTTTTGCTCTCACCAGGCAGGATGCACAGGCTTCAAATGCGGTCATGACAGGTACTCTTTCGATTTGCCTACATGAAGCATATGTTTTGTTTGACCCCGGGTCTACATATTCCTATGTTTTCCCTAGTTTTGCTAAGAGCTTGGGTAAAGATCCGATTGGGATGGATGCCCCTTTCTTTGTAACCACCCCGGTCGATGATTGTTTGCCAGTAGAGCATGTATGCAAGTCATGTAAAGTATCAGTGGGTGATAGGGAGACATCTGCTGATTTGATCATCCTGGACATGATCGACTTTGACGTAATCTTAGGAATGGATTGGTTGGCATCATGCTATGCTACCTTGGATTGCTATGGGAAGGCAATCAAGTTCAACTTTCCAAGTGAAGTTCCTTTTTTGTTCTAGTGTGACCGAAGTAAAGCTCCAAGTAACCTGATTTCAGTCTTGGTTGCTCAGAGGATGTTGAAGAAGGGATGCCAGGGATACTTGGTGTATGTTAGAGATATGGATGGGAAGGTACCCGATATAGACAAGATGGCAGTGGTAAGAGAATTCCTGGATGTCTTTCTAGAGGAGTTGCCAGGATTACCTCCTGAATGGGAGATAGAGTTTGGTATCGACCTTATTCCAGAGGCTCGACCAATTTCTATACCGCCTTACAGAATGGCACCCATAGAGCTTAAGGAGCTAAAGAGTCAATTGCAGGATTTGTTGGATAAGGGCTTCATCAGGCTGAGCACTTCTCCATGGGGTGCTCCGGTCCTTTTTGTGAAAAAGAAAGACGGGTCTTTGCGTCTTTGCATTGACTATCGGCAACTGAATAAGCTAACGGTGCGCAACAAATACCCTTTACCCAGGATTGATGATCTGTTCGATCAACTTCAAGGAGCGAAATATTTCTCCAAGATTGATCTGAGGTCAGGGTACCATTAGTTGAAGATCAGGAAGGAGGATATTTCCAAGACAGCTTTTAGGACCCGTTATGGTCATTATGAGTTTTTAGTTATGTCTTTTGGACTAACTAACACACCAGTTGCTTTTATGGATTTGATGAACAGGGTGTTTAAGCCATTCTTGGATCAGTTTGTCATTGTGTTCATTGATGACATCTTGGTTTATTCTAAAGACCAGGAAGAGCATGAACAACACCTACGGGTCATTCTGCAGATCTTGAGGGATCAGCAGTTGTATGCCAAGCTCTCTAAGTGTGAGTTCTAGTTGGACAGTTTTATGTTTCTAGGGCATGTAGTCACGAAGGACGGCATTCAAGTAGACCCCGAGAAGGTAGAGGCAGTACAACAGTGACCTCGCCCCGCTAGTGTGACGGAGATCCGAAGTTTCTTGGGTCTAGCAGGGTATTACCGGAGGTTCATCAAGGATTTCTCCAGGATTGCTGCTCTCCTTTGACCCGAATAACTAGAAAGGGAGTTAAGTTTGAGTGGTCGGATGCATGCGAAGAAAGTTTCCAGATCTTGAAGAAGTGTCTAACCACAGCCCCAGTTCTAACTATCCCAACGGGCACTGGAGGATACTCAGTGTACTGTGACGCCTCAAGGGTGGGCTTGGGTTGTGTGTTAATGCAGAATGGTCATGTTGTAGCCTATGCATCTAGGCAGCTCAGGAAGCATGAACAAAACTATCCTACACATGATTTGGAGATGGCAGCAGTGGTCTTTGCCTTGACGATTTGGAGGCACTATCTTTATGGTGAACCTTGTGAGATTTACACGGACCACAAGAGCCTCAAGTACATCTTTCAACAAAGGGATCTTAACTTGAGACAGAGGAGGTGGATGGAGTTGGTGAAGGACTATGACTGCACCATCTTGTACCACCCAGGCAAGGCCAATGTGGTAGTAGATGCTCTAAGCAGAAAGTCAATGGGGAGTCTAGCTCATATCACCCTACTCTGGAAGCCGTTGGTAAGGGATATTCATCGGCTAGAAGGTGAGAGGATGCGCTTTGAAGTGAAGGAGCCAGGTATGTTGTTAGCCCACATGTAACTACACTCTCCGCTGGTTGAACAGATTAAGACAGATCAGGACAAGGATGCTAAGTTGTGTAAGCTCAAGGATGAAGCTAGAATAATCAGACTTCTGAATTCAGCGTGGATGCTGAAGGAGTGTTAAGATGTGGGAAGTACTTGTGTGTACCCGATGTGGATAGCTTGAGGAAGCAGATTTTGGAGGAGGCACATCAATCAGCCTATACTATCCACCCAGGAACAAATAAGATGTACAGTGACCTCAAGGACTTGTATTGGTGGAATGGGATGAAGAAGGATGTAGCAGACTTTGTGGCTCCGTGCTTGGTTTGTCAGCAAGTGAAAGCTGAACACCAGAAGCCTACCGATTTGCACCAACAGATTGAGATACCGGAGTGGAAGTGGGAAAGGATCACTATGGACTTCGTTACAGGGTTACCAAGGACCCCTAAGGGTTATGACTCAGTATGGGTGATAGTGGATCGAATGACCAAGTCATCCCACTTCTTACCAGTGAAGACTACCTTTAATGCAGCTTAGTATCCAAGCCTGTACTTGAGTGAGATCATCAGATGGCATGGAGTCCCTGTATCTATCATATCTGATCGAGGTCCATAGTTTACGGCAAGGTTTTGGAAAGCTTTTCAAGAAGCTTTGGGGATGAGGTTGGATCTAAGCACCGCTTTTCATCCCCAAACAGATGGCCAGTCAGAACGCACGATTCAAATTCTGGAGGATATGCTTAGAGCATGTATTTTGGATTTTGGTGGCAGTTGGGAAGGATACCTGCCACTAGCTGAGTTTGCATACAACAACAGTTATCAAGCCAGTATTCAGATAGCACCTTTTGAAGCTCTTTATGGGAGAAGATGCCGATCTCCCGTTGGATAGTTTGAAGTTCGAGAAGCCAAGCTGCTAGGGCCAGACTTGGTGCAATATGCCATAGAGAAGGTTAAGCTGATAAGGGAACGGCTTTTAACTGCACAAAGCCGTCAGAAGGCTTATGTGGACCATAGGCGTCGGGAGTTGGAGTTTTCTCTAGGCGATCACGTGTTCCTCAGAGTTTCACCCATGAAGGGAATCATGCGGTTTGGTAAGAAAAGGAAGTTAAGCCCGAGGTATATTGGACCCTTTGAAGTTCTGGATAGGGTAGGAACAGTGGCATACCGCCTAGCCCTACCACTTGGATTGAGTGAAGTGCATCCAGTCTTCCATGTCTCGATGTTGAGGAAGTATCTATCCGACCCATCTCATGTGATTCAACCGCAAGAAATCCTTTTGGATGACAAGTTGGCCTACGAAGAGAAACTCGTGGCCATTGTTGATAGACAAGTGAAAAAGTTGAGGTCTAATGATATCCCTACAGTGAAGGTGATTTGGCAGAATCATTCCAAAGAGGAAGCTACGTGGGAAGTAGAGGACGTCATGAGAGAGAAGTATCCACAGCTGTTCCAAGAGTAGTCTTATGTTTTCATGTTGTTGGTTTTTGTGAAATTCGGGGACCGAATTTCTTTAAGGAGGGAAGAATGTAATAGCCGTAAATTTAATAAAGTCCAAAGTAAAGAAAATTTTGAATAATAGAGAGAATTTTGAAAATGGATATAAGAGCCTATGGAAATAAATTTATTTATTACATGAATTAAGGAATTATAAAAGTAATATGAGAAGTTACGTTTTGGCGCGTAATTTTATTTTTAAATGATAGTATTTTGCTATAAATAAATATATTTTTATTTATGTAGAAATGATTATGATTTGTTAAAAGTAAGTGAACTTTTAAGTAAAAGAAGTATTGTGTTGCTTAAAATAATTATACCCGCCTCTAATGAATTTTATGGTATTTTTAGAAATATTCTTTCTATTAATATAAATAAAGATATTTGTTTTGAAATTTATTTTATAACGATTTTTTTCAAGAAAAATTTTGATTTAGGAGTTTAACTAAAGATTTATGAGAATGGAAATTTTTAGAAATTTTTGGGATATTTTATGATGAAAAACGGAATTTATATAAAAGAAAATCTAATTATTAATTATTTAATAATTATTATAAAAAAACAGAGCAGAAACCATAAAACGAAACCGAGGGCGACTGCGTATCGAATTCGAAAAAAAAATCAGAAAAAAATGAATAGTAATGAATAGTATATGAATAGTAACATCCAACATTTTTTTTCGATTTGGAGTACTGATTGGCTTCTGATTTCAAAACTGAAAGTGTTATTGGATTCAGGATGAAAAATATTTCAGTTTTGACCGATCAATTTTTCAAATCAACCGTTGAATCGCCGTAAATCTGAAGTAGAAAATCTCGGTAAAATGTAAGTTCTGAAAAACTTTACTTAGAAATTTCTAATTAGAAATCTGACTCCGTAAATGGATTTAGAAACTAGATAAACATTAGGATATGAAACTATTTCGTTGATTTGGTAAAATTTTTGTGACGGTGAATAGTATTTTTCGGCGGTGAATAGTGTGGTGAATAGTATTTTTTGGCATGAATAGTGACGTTTAGGGTTTATCGAATTCTCATGTTATGTCTATATTTTTTAGGTTGTTGAGCCACCACGAGTTGAATTTCTCGTTGTTGGACTCCTAGTACGGTGAGTGGGTTTTTCATACTATAGTGCATGTTTTACGAATTCGGTTTATAACTCTCTCGTATGATTTTAACTAGTTGAAATGTATGCTAAATTGTTTTACCGCTTTGAAAACCAATATGTTCCAACCATGTTAGAAATTATAAATTTCAATCCTAGTTGAACCCTAGGTATGCAGGGCAAGCATCTAGACTGATAATTCTCCATTGAGCTAGATTTATAGAAATGTGAACTTAGTCATAGAAATGAACTAAGTTAGCCATGAAATGATTTGATGCGTGGCGAACATCTATGCGACGTCTACGAACGATCTTTGTTTAAAGGGAAAGTTTATGTTGATAAAGGTCTCCATGGGAATCCATGGATGAGACATATTTTAGAACGGAGTTTTATGCATGAAAAGAGCTAGATGGAGAATTATAGCTTTATTATAATGTTATTGAAATGTTTTACTTTAAACTCTTTGAATAGCATATCTTCAAATGTTTTCTATTGGAGGAACCCTTTTAGATCACTGTTAGCTAGCCGCAGGTAGTGCTAGCCCTGGTGCACCATGGTCATGTTAAGGCTTCGACCTAGGATATTGTGACGGGCTTATGACCGCCTAAGTCACAGAATTTAGGGTGGACTTATATCTATGCCTACAGTGATTACCACACCCTTGCTATGGTCTTGGGGAAGATGATATATCTGTTAGGAAAGAACTCCAATGAACTAGAGCATTTTTTCTTAAAGGTTAAAGATTTCTAAACAATCTCATTCATCATTGTGATTGCATAAATAACTTCATTTATTACTTACCATGCATAATTGATTTGCTTTACGATTACTGATTTAAATCCTGTTTTATCTCATTCATTATTATCTTTACACTTTGATTTCAATTATTAAACTCATTGCGAAATACTCGTGCTTGGTTTGCCCTATTTTTGTTATAGTGTGATTTACCCATTCACTGAGATGTGGTCTCACCCCTTTTCTGTTTCCTCCCCACAGATAGTCAAAGAGACTTTGATCCAGCTACAGCTTCGTAGGAGACTGAATATAGTGTTGGTGAGCCCCAGTTTGGGCAAGGCTCTTTTGTACTATTTGTCTAGTTTAGTTTATGTCTAGTGTACCTCCATGAATTTACAGGCAGGATCCTCACTTCTTGCGTATTTGGATGTGTTGTTTGGAAAACGGTTTTATGTTTTACAACGATGTTTGTATTATGAGGCCATGAGCCAAGTTGAATCACGAATGTTGGATTCATGATATATATATATATACAGTATTTTCTTATATTGGATGTGGCATATGTGGCCAGTTATATTTATTATGTACTTTGAATTGTGTGCTGGATGTTTGTACATGCTATGTGTTAGGCTTGCGGCTAGGGGGAAACCCTTATGCCGTGCCGGTCATGTGTTCCATCATTTGGGGCCGTGACAGAAAATCTGCCAAAAAAGAGATAAGAAACCCTAGAAAGGTAAGTTCTAAAACTCTTACTTAGAGCACTCAAATTGAAAATCTGACGCTATAAATAGATTCAGGAGGTGAAAAAAAATCTTAGTATATGAAATTTTCCTGTCATCTGACAACCTTTGTATGTCGTGAACAGTAAATCCGATTGTCGTGAATAGTGATTCCAACTGTGAACAGTACCCCCCTCTGCAGTTGACCAGCGTTGACCAAGGTGCCAAAGTCTAAAATTCGCGATTCTAGAGTTAATTTTTAGGTTTTCAAACCCTCTAGACTCGGTTTTTAGGTCCATTTGATCAGATTTAACTTAGAAAAATACATTTTAGGCTATCCAACTTGGAATACTAGTTTTGTGAGTAGATAATTCTCTCTTTGACTTACTCTATTCTTTTCTTGAACTTTAAATGTATGATTGATTTTGTTTACATGTTATTTATACTTTTATATGTCTCTGAAATGGATTAAATTATCTAATTTGTTTACAATATGGCATATAGTTCAAAAAGAGCATGGTTTTGAAAATAGATTTTGAACTCATTGAATATGTGATTTTAAATGTATTTCTCATCATATGGTATAGGAAATATATTGTGCAAGTGGCATTGATATGTAAAGCTATAAGATTACCTTGAAAAATTGCATGTATACGTGATTACCCTGATTGAGAAATTTTTGACAGATAAGCTATACTGAGATTAAAATTTTGTAATATACTAATAGCTCTATTTTGAATGATATGGCAAATGTCTAAATGATAAGTTCTATGGAAGAATTATATTGGAAACACTATTTGCTAAAAGCAGGTTATGTTAGCCCTAGTGCACCTTGATACTTCAGCTAGCAAGGGTAGTGCTAGCCGCGTGTGATGACCAACACACGAGATATGATATGTGAAGGAGAGCAGGACATCTCTTATCTGGGCAAGATACCGACTATAAGATATGTGATTTGCCCTCCCTTACTGTGTGCTTGGGAAATGCTCATATTAGAATCCTTTCGTGTGTTTTCTTGAATAGTGGTAGGGCAAACCTTAACTGGGATGTTAGGTATAGGAAAATCCTACACCACCAAAGTACGGAAAGGCTTGATTTTAATATGGTGGTTCTGATATGGGATCCTCCTAATATTTTTATGAGAAATATTTTGATGCTTAACAATATTTGATTAATGATCATATCGCATTGCATATGATTTTAGGTATATGAATGTGATTTGAATTGTGAATATTTGAAATACGGGTCCTATATAGATATATCTCTGAACTGTAATTTTCTATGTGATAAATTTTAATATATGAGTACATCCATATGCTGACCTAAGAGGTAATAGAAGGTATTATCTGCTCACTGAGTTGTCAAACTCACTACACGATATTTACATTTTTTTTCAGATAAGGATATAGGGTTTGGTCCTACAACTACGTGATCGACTAGGTGTCATACTCTCTGGGTGAGCCTATATTGCTTCCAAGGCTCACAGTGTTAAAATTATTATGTATTTGTAATCTAGAGTATGCTTTGAATGCCACAGGCAAAATCCCTACTTCTGCTGTAATATTGATATGTGTAGACTTGGCATGTATATTTGGCTATACTGAAAACTTGTGAACGTATGTTTTACTCCTGTTATGTGATATACTTGAAGCATATATGCAATAAAATAAGGGTAAATTTATTTGTTATTTGCGACAACCGCGTTCCTTTAAATTGGGGGCATGACAAGTTGATATCAGAGCATTAGATTTCCCTGTGGCTATTAGAACAAATGATTCTTTAGTAAGACTTGTAGTATGGATTTGAGCCGAACATTTTTATACTTCAGGTACTGCTAAGGGATTCTATAGGGTTTCACTTTCCTTCCTATTTCAAATTTGTTAAAATTACTAGTATAAGACTAATTGAATATTATGGTATTTTAAAAGTTATTTTGTTTTGTATAGTTAATGATGCTACCAAGAACTAGAGCGGTTGCTAGAGAAGTTGTAGATCGTGCACCTTCTGCAAAAGAATTTGCACAATCTGTAATTCTAGTACAAAGTGGCCGTGGTAGAGGCTGACCTAGAGGAAGAGGTAGAGGCAGAGGGTGTGCACGGGGTATGAGAACCCCAAGACATGATGAACATGTTCATATACTAATAGATTCCCTGAGTAAAGAGTAAAACCCCCTTAAGAGCCACATAATAGAACAGCTGATATGATTGCTGGCATACACAGGAGCTTAGAGACATTGGCTGGATTTATAGTAGAACAAGGTAGGAGGGATGTCCAGCCACCAAGAAATGTTCCTAAAGTGCAAGAACTGGAAAGGCCAGCTGAACAAGATAACAAGTTTACAGGGATTGAGATGAAATTACTATAATTCCTTAAGTTAAAGCCCCTGAATTTTTCTAAGTCAGATATTCAGGAAGACCCATAAATATTCATTGATGATGTAGAAAAACTTCTCAGAGCTTTGGGGTGTTCCACTAGAAGATATGTTAAACGATGTCTTTTCAACTATCAGATATGGCCCAAGTTTGGTTTGAGACTCTGGTACAAGGAAGAGCAGTTACTTTACCACCAATGGAGTGGAATGAATTTAAGGAATTATTTATAAATCATTTCCTGCCAATGAGTGAAAGGGACAAAAGGACTAGAGAATTTGAAGAATTAAGATAAATGTCAAACATGATAGTTTCTGAATATGACATATGTTTTACCTAATTGTCTAGATATGCACCATATCTGGTTCCTAATAAAAAAAAGATAGAATTAAGAGATATGTTTTAAGATTGATACGTCCATCATTTAAATAGGTGGGTCCCCAGATGAACTATTTCCCAACTTATTCAGTAGTTGTGGATTGTGCAAGAATAATAAAAATACAAGAGTTAGCAGACATAGAAGGTCTAAAGAGAAGAAAAAGAGATCAAGATAGTAATATCTAGACTAGTTATAATCCTAATGTAAGAGGACCAAAATTTTAAAATCTACAGTGTTTGATTCAAGTAAGGTCTAGTAGCTCCAGCCAAGTATAAGTCAATATTAATAAGCAAAAGTTGATTCAAAGAGATATGAGACCCACTAATCAACAGGATTCAAGATCAATTCCACTATGTCCAATTTACGGCAAGTCTCATACTGGACAGTGTCGTAGAGAAACTAGTGCATATTTTATGTGTGGATAAGTAGGTCATCTGATGAGAAATTGTCTACAATTACGAAATTTGAGTCAGGCATCAATATAGCCAGCTTCACCCCTTGCATCTGTACCAGCACTTCCAGTTAGAGCAGCTTCAGGTCAAGTAAGTATTGATGATACTGGTGGAGAATCAGTAAACCGAGGCCGAGAACAAGCCCGAGTTTTTGGCTTAACACAATAGGATGCTAATGCCTCAAATGCAGTGATGACAGGTATATTATTAGTATGTTCCCATAAAATATATGTACTATTCAATTTTAGTTCTACTCAATCTTATATATCACCCTGCTTTGGTAAAAAAATTGGGTAGATATCCTTCTATTTTACATTGTTCTTTTATGATTGCTACTCTAATGAGAGAATTTTTACTAGTAAATGATGTGTATAAATCATGTGAGATTTCAATAAAAGATAAGGAGACTCTTGTAGATTTGATAGTTCTAGATATGGTAGACTTTGATGTGATATTGGGAATGGATTGGTTGTCATCATACCATGCCATTCTAGACAGTCACGTTAAGGTGATTAAGTTTAATATTCCCAGAGAATCTTCCTTCTTGATACAAGGAGATCGTAGTGAGGTACCCATTAATTTAATCTCTGCTTTAACAGCTCATAAGCTATTACAAAAAGGATGTCAAGGTATTTAGCAGTGGTAAAAAATGTTGATATAAAGTACACCAATGTAGAGCAGATTCCAGTGGTTTGGGAATTTTCTGATGTGTTTCTTGAAGAATTGCCAGGGTTATCCACAGAACAAGAAATTGAGTTCAGTATTGATTTACTTCCTAGAACCCAACTGGTGTCTATACCTCCATATAGAATGGCACCAACTGAACTCAAAGAGTTGAACAATCAGTTGCAAGATTTATTAGACAAGGGATTTATACGTCCTAGCACTTCTCCATGGGGTGCTCCAGTCTTATTTGCAAAAAAGAAAGATGAATCGTTACGACTGTATATTGATTACAGATAATTGAATAAGGTGACAGTACGTAATAAGTATCTATTACCTCGTATAGATGATTTATTTGACCAACTACAGGGTGCTCAATGTTTTTCAAAAATTGATTTGAGATATGAGTATCATCAATTGAGTATAAGGAAGGAGGATATTCTAAAAACTACGTTTAGGACTCGATATGGGCATTATGAGTTTTTAGTAATGCCGTTTGGTTTAACAAATGCCCAAGCTGCATTCATGGATTTGATGAATAGAGTATTTAAACCTTTCTTGGATTAGTTTTTCATTGTATTCATAGATGATATCTTGGTATATTCAAGGAGTTTAGAAGAGCATGAGCAACATTTAAGAATAGCTTTGCAAACCCTAAGAGAACACTAGTTGTATGCTAAGTTTTCAAAATGTGAATTTTGACTTAGTAGTGTTACTTTCCTAGGGCATGTGGTTATCAAAGATGGTATTCAAGTTGATCCTAAAAAGGTAGAAGCGGTGTAACAATGGTCACACCCTACCACAATTACAGAGATCCGTAGTTTTCTTGATTTAGCCGGCTATTACCACATATTCGTTAAAGATTTTTCAAAAATTATTACTCCTTTGACGAGGTTGATAGGAAGGGAATAAAGTTTGACTTATTAGATAAATGTGAAAGAAATTTCCATAAACTCAAGGAATGTTTGACTCAGACGCCAGTACTGTCCATTCCATCAGGTACCAAAGGATACACGGTATATTGTGATACATCGAGAATTGGATTAGAGTATGTATTGATGCATCATAGTCGAGTCATTGCATACGCATTTAGATAGCTTAAGCCACATGAATAAAATTATCTAACTCATGATTTGAAAATGGAAGCAGTAGCTTTTACTCTTAAAATTTGGAGGCATTATCTGTATGGTAAGACATGCGAAATCTATACATATCATAAAAGTCTCAAATACATTTTTCAACAAAAGATCTTAACTTGAGACAAAGACAACATATGAAATTACTTAAAGAATATGATTGTACAATAATATATCATCCGAGTAAGGTCAATGTAGTGATACATTAAGTAGAAAATCTATGAGTAATTTGTCTAATATTACAGTGGCAAAGAGGCCGTTGGTTAAAGAAATGCATAAGTTGGAAATTCATGGGGTAGTATTGTAAGTAAAGGAGCCTGGGACATTATTGGCCCAAATACAGTTTCAATCATCTTTGGTTGAGCAAGTGAAACGGACACAGGAAGAGGATGCCTATTTATGCAAGAAAATTGAAGAGATGAAGAATGGCAATGATGTTGAATTTACTGTAGATTCTAAAGGAATTCTGAGATTGGGTAAACGGTTGTTTGTACCTAATAAAGAAAAACTCAAGAAAGAGATTTTAGAGGAAGCCTATAGATCCATATATACCATTCATCCTAGGGTAACTAAAATGTATAAAGATCTAAAAGAAATTTATTGATGGGAAGGTATGAAGAAAGACATAGTTGATTATGTCTCTCGATACTTAACTTGCCAGTAAGTAAAAGCAGAACATTAAAAGCCTATATAATTACATCAGCAGATAGAGATACCTAAATGGAAATGGAAAAGAATAACTATGGATTTTGTTACAAGGATACCGCAGACACCAAAAGGGTTTGATTCCACATGGGTGATCATTGATAGGTTGACTAAATCAGTATATTTTCTACTAGTGAAAGCCACATATAATGTATCTCAGTATGCAAATCTGTATTTGAATGAGATAGTGAGGGTTCATAGAGTACCAATAACGATTATTTCTGATCAAGGACCACAATTAACAGCTCGTTTTTGAAGAGCCTTCCAAAAAGCTTTAGGCACGAAGTTAAATCTCAGTACTGCTTTCCATTCTCAAACAGATGGACAGTCTGAGCAAACCATTCAAACATTGGAAGACATTATTCGGGCATGCGTGCTAGATTTTCAAGGTAGATGAGAAAGATTTTTTCCCTTAGCTGAATTTGCTTATAACAATAGCTATCAAGCCAGTATACAAATGGCCCTTTTTGAGACATTATATGGTAGACGTTGTCGTTCTCCAATCGGATGGTTTGAGATAGACGAAGCTAAGATTTTAGGGCCTAATTTGGTTCAAGATGCACTTGACAAGATAAAGTTGATTAAGAAAAGGTTATTAGCAGCTCAGAGTAGACAGAAAGCTAATGTTAATAATAGACGTCGACCATTGGAATTTTCCATAGGTGAACATGTATTCTTGAAGATATCTCCTATGAAAGGAGTAGTAAGATTTGGGAAGAAAGAAAAGTTAAGTCAACAGTACATAGGACCATTTGAAATTCTTGATAGGATCTACCCAGTAGCTTATCGTTTAGCTTTGCCACCTGAATTGGATAATGTCCATCTAGTCTTTCATGTGTCTATGCTACGAAAATACTTACGAGATCTTACATATGTTATACAGTGCCCCACAAATTTAGTTACAAGAAGACTTAACTTATGAGGAACAACTAGTAGCAATAGAGGACAGACAAGTAAAGAAATTGCGTTCAAAAGAAATACCTACAGTGAAAGTGATATGGCAAAACCACTCTTCTGAAGAGGCTACTTGAGAAAGAGAGGATGATATGCGTGCTACATACCCACATCTTTTTGAATCATGAGGTTAGTTTTATTTATAAATATGGATGTGAAACTCAGAGACTGAATTTCTTAAAGGATGAGAGAATGTAATAGCCCTTAAAAAAAGAGAAAATCCTAAATAAATGAAAATTCCTAAATTAAAGAAAATTTTGAATAAAAGTGAGGATTATAAACATGGAGATAAGTACCATTGGAAATATGTTTATTTATCATATAGTTTGAGAAATTGTGAAGCTAAAATGAGGATTTAAGTTTTGGGGCCAAAATGTAATTTTTTTATAAGTTTTGGGGTCACAATGTAAATAACAAAAATAGCAAGGACACTCCCTCAACAATTAAAATTTTGCTAATAGGTCGCATGTAGAACTAGCATGCAGTTTCTGCACTCTCTCTCCCCCTTGTTTTCTCTCTCTAAAATAACCCTAAAACTTCTCTCTAGATTTCTAGTTCTTCCAGACTTCGGATTTTGACACCACCACCTCCTACGGATTTAAAACAATGAGAACTACAAATATATCTAATTGGTTTCTAGAAATTTGGCCGAAAATCTACCGAAAAAGGGAGGAGAAACTCTAGAAAAGTAAGTTCTAAAACTCCTACCTAGAGTTCTCAAATTGAAAATCTGACACCATAGATGAATTCAAAAGGTGAAAAAACCTTAGGATATGAAATTTTGCTGTCATCTAACAACTTTTGTATGTCGTAAATAGTAAATTTGGCCATCGTGAATAGTGACTCCAACGGTTAATAGTATTTTCGACCGTGAACATTATCTCCACAATTGACCAGTGTTGGCCAAGCTCTCAGAGGCTAAATTTTGTGGTTCTAGAGTCAATTTCTAGGTTTTCGAACCCTCCGAACTCATTTTTGAGGTCCATTTGATCAGATTTAGTTTGAAAAAAAATGTTTTGAGCTATCCAACTTGGAATACAAGTTTTGTGAGTAGATAATTCTTTCTTTGACTTAACTTATGCTCTTCTTGAACTTTAAATGTATGATTGATTCTATTTATAAGTTATTTGTACTTTTATATGTCTCTAAAATGGATTAAATTATCTAATTTTTTTATAATATGGCATATAGTTCAAGAAGAGTATGGTTTTGAAAATAGATTTTGAACTCATTAAATATGTGATTTTAAATGTATTTCTTATCATATGATAAAGGAAATATATTGTGTATATGGCATTGATATGTCAAACTATAAGATTGCATTGAAAAATGGCATGTATACGTGATTATCCCGATTGAAAAATTTCTGACAGAGGAGCTGTATTGAGACTAAAATTTTGTAATATATCGATAGCTTTGTTTTGAATGATATGAAATATGTGTAAATGATAATTTATGTGGAGAAATCCTATTGGAAACACTGTTTGCTAATAGCAGATGATGTTAGCCCTAGTGCATCTTAACACCTCAGCTAGCTGGAGTGGTGCTAGCCTTATGTGACAGCCAATACACGGGATATGATATGTGAAGGAGAGCGAGATGCCTCTTATCTAAATGAGATGCTAACTATATGATATGTGATTTTTCTCCCTTGCTGTGTGCTTAGAAAATGCCTATATTAGAGTCCCTTCACGTGTCCTCTTAAATGGTGGTAGGGCAAACCTTAGTTGGGATGGTAAATATAGACAAATCTTACACGACCAAAGTACGTAAGGGCTTGAACTCTGATATGGTAGTTCTGATATGGGATCCTCCTAATGTTTTCATGAGAAATATTTTGATACATAACAATATTTGATTAATGATCAAATCGTATTTCATATGATTTTAAGTATATGAATATGATTTAAACTGTGAATATTTGAAATACGGGTCCTATATGGATGTACCTCTGAACTGTAATTTTTTATGTGATAAATTTTAATATGTGAGTACATCCATATGCTGACCTAAGAGGTCATAGGAGGTATTATCTGCTCACTGAGTTGTCAAACTCACTACACGATATTTATATTTTTTTTCAGATAAGGATGCAGAGTTTGGTCCTGCAGCTACGTGATCAACTAGGTGTCATACTCTCTGGGTGAGCCTACATTGCTTCTAAGGTTCACAGTGTTAACATTATTATGTATTTGTAATC
Organism: Gleditsia sinensis; assembly: GCA_037074535.1. Lineage (NCBI taxonomy): Eukaryota > Viridiplantae > Streptophyta > Magnoliopsida > Fabales > Fabaceae > Gleditsia > Gleditsia sinensis. The sequence goes on along the minus strand of CM073466.1, from coordinate 15,779,239 downwards.
TAGAGTATGCTTTGAACGCCATAGATTTGATCCCTACTTCTGCTGTAATATTGATATGTGTAGACTTAGCATGCATATTTGGCTATACTGAAAACTTGTAAACGTATGTTTTACTCTTGTTATGTGATATACTCGAAGCATGTATGCAATAAAATAAGGGTAAATTTATCTACTATTTGTGACAGTCGTGTTCGTTTAAATTAGGGGATGACATCTCTCAATCTAACTCGTCGGAAACTTGCCAAAAAATGGTGAACAGTAGCTGCGAAAGGTAAACTTTGGATTTCAAATTTTTTTGGTATTTTCTGGTGATTTTGGCCCTAAAATAATGCTTAGGAGGTAGAATAGTCTTTGTATACAAGTTTTTCTAAATGGATAACATCATTTAGGGCTTTAAATCACAAAATTTTCCTTCCATGAACAGTAATATGAACAGTATTATATGTCTATGTGAACAGTGTGTGAACAGTATCTATGTAATGAATCTCTGGATTCTGAAATAGCTAAATTGAATAGCATAATTTGGAGGTGTTAGTAATAAATTTTATTTGGGAAAAGGCATAAAGTGTATGTGTGTATATCCATGTGCTCATATAAATAAATAAAAAATTTCAATTTGATACTCATGCCTCATTTTTCTTTATCTTCAAACTTACAATCGTATATCATTGTTTATTATTTCATTACCCATTAAGGTTACCAACATTAAATATTATTTTGGATTCCATTAGGTTATATTTGATATTTCATTACATACACATGAATTCATATTCATACATATTACAGACATCCTGCATTACTTAAGATTATAATGTCACACTCTAACCACTTTATGCAAATTACTCAACAGGTTATATATATATATATATATATATATATACACACACACACACAACGATTTATAAGAAACTCTTAAACCATTGCACACTTCCTTCCTTAACATTTGGATTTATCCTCAAGCTTACATGCATATATCCTTAAGTTTGATATTAGGAGCCACCCATATGAAAAGAATATATACATGCATTCATATAGGGTAACTAACTTTTTTATTGCAAACTGCTACTAGGTTATCCTTAATTCTCACATGCTAACTTCACCCCATGAATCTCAATCCTTTCTTACTTTCATATCTAAAAACATATCATTGTAGTTCATATCACTTCTGTTTAACTAGCCCATTTGTTCTAAGATTTTTCTCAACAATAATTCACACATGAATTTTCAATCTCAATATAACTCACATCCTACATAAGAGACCTAACTTAGCATAGTATAAACCCTTAACACAAATATCTTGATCACTTTACATTATTTTCAGATATGGTTATCAAAATATTCTCCATATTTCTAAATTAAGAGGTCAAAGATTAATTTGAATCCTACTTCACATAATTTATTCCTCAAGAAACTTCAATATCACTAATTCACTTGATTACATTCCTCAAAGTGCCATAAGGCCATCATCCATCAATTCCTTTCACCTAAACTTTTTTATGCAGTTCGATATCCAAACTCACTATTTTATATTATGAAAAGTTTAATGCCCAACTTCCTCCAAGATTTTCTCCATTAATCATTTCTAACAAATTAGAATCATAACCTTCCTTATTTTGTCTTTCCTAACTTCAAGTAAATCTAATATGCTCAAATCTATCTCTTATGACACTTTCTTATCACTAGCCAATTCTTAAACAATTCTAACATATCTTACTTACATCAATCATATTATTTCTACTACTTACCCATCTCAATTCATCTCTCACATATTCATAGATTTTAATGACATACTATCCAAAAATTCAAGCATCACCCAAGCCATAATTTCATTATAGAAAATAATCATAAATTTACATTACATTACTACATTATATAGCTTATAAATTTGAAGAAAAAAATATAAATTTTCTCCATGCCATAATTTATGTTTTTTACTCACCAACTTGGAGCTTCAATCGGACTAACTTTTTTTTAACCTTTTTTGTCAAATAAAATTGATCACCAATGTAACATCCCTAATTTCGTTTCTTTTATTAATAAAGGTACATAAATATTTAATTAATAAAATAAAATTTATTAGATAATTTTTAGATATTTAAGGAAATATAAACCTTAGAAATTCTTCACTTTATGTGTATGCATAAAAAATGTTTCTAACATTAAGGGAATAAGTAAAGAGAGAAAATCTAATAAAAAAAATTAGAAATAACATACTAAAGAAAGGCAAAATTCTTGGATAAGGAAGATAAAATTTTGAGAAGTAAGTAAAGATCTTAAAATTTTAAGAAGATTGGATTAAGGTAATTTTTTCTAATTCAAGAGTTAGAGTTCTTAAGTTTAACATCTCCACCCATACATTGGGCTTTCATCTATGGACACTTCATATAGAGTTTTTCCACTTCACATGAGTTTTTAGTAAGCCAATTGGATAGCCCAAGTAAGAAATAAAACATAGACTTGGACTAGGATATAAAAGTTGGACCAATAGCCCAAAAATCATGAAAATGTGACCAAGCCCTTCATGAAACGTAGAATTTCAGCCAAAGCAAAGGAAATGGATAAAAATGAACCCAAATCCAAGAAGAAAAAAATAAGAACCATGTGAGAAAATAGTAGTGTAATAATAATCAAGATTAGTTTACATGGAATTATGACAAAACATCTATATCCGACATTTATAATTTCAGCAAGTAGGTAATAATATATGGCATTAGGAAAAAACATCTATATCATGTATTCATAATTTCAACAAGTAGATAATAATACATAGCATTATGACAAAACATCCTTATCCTATATAAATAATTTCAACTAAGTAAGGGAGATTCAAGAGCTAAAAATTTTCCACCTAAAAAGGCAAACCTATCATACTTGAGTGAGAAAAAAGAAAAAGAAAATGACTCCCTAAATCAAAGAGACCTTGTCCCTTGTCTTAAGAACATTTTATCATGATTTTTAAAATACAAATCTCCTTTTTCTATGCATATTTTGACTAAGGGAGAGGAAGACAAAAACATGAGTTGTCTTCTCTAAAAAAATAACTAAGTGCATCCTAATTGTGATAATGTAGACCCATGATTACGAGAGGTGAACCACTTGATAGTTTATTTAAGCAAAACCCACCCTTATAACATTATAATTTCATCCAAGTAAGGGAGAGGAAAAATAGAAGCAAGGTAGGGTGAGGAAATGAGAGAAAGAGAGGAGAAGAAAGGAAGGAAGAAGAAGAAGGAGTCTAGAGGACTAAATACTCAAGGTAAGTTAGCCTAATCTCCACTTAAATTCATCTTTTCTCTTCATCCTTGGAATTTAAAACTCACCCTCCTTCTCTTATTTAAACTGCTGAAAAGTTAAGGGAAGGGAGAAATCTGACCACTTCCTTCAAGAGGAAACAAGAAAAATAATTCAGTAAGTGAGCTAGAGAGTTCTTTAGGTAGGTTTAACAATATCTCTTTTTGAAGAAAAGTTTTAAACTTTGTAACATTTATATGAGATTTTAATCTTAGAACTTTAATGAAATTTACAATATTTTCTACTTTGATTATTGGTCGTGGATGTTACTATATCATGTTACATGTTATCTTGCATATGATGGATGTTTTGAACATTTTGGTTGCTATGGAAAGTTCTGCATAAGTATGGCTATGGGTGACAAAATTTTAAACTTTTTATGTTGCTATTTTGTATATTTGAATGTGGTAAAAAAAATTGATGGAATATGATTAGATGTAAATTAAGAAGAAAATGGAAGAGAACGTAATAAAATGATGAACTAAAATCTTAGGAAAGTTTTGGTTAGAAAACTGGATTTCAGAGTAATAAGGAAAACTTATGTTTTTGAAATTCTGAAAAGAATCAATTAAGAATTAAAAGAAATAGTTAACATGAAAAATGTATATATATGTCTCACAGATTTTTATCCACTAGAATTACTTAATTTGGAGTCTAGATGATGGAGATATTGTCTGATTAGTAAGCAGAGGTCAGAAAATGGTTAACTAAGGAAGAATATGTTAGATATGCTTTTGTGTTTGAATTTTTGAAAAGAATATGTAGAGAATTAAAAAAATGCTTAACATAAAAAATACAGATATATGTCTTACGAATTTTTAGCCATTAGAATCATTCAAATTGAAATAAATATGAGGGAGATATAGTTAGATTAGTAAGTAAAGGTCAGAAACTAGTTAATCATGGAAGAATCAGTTAGGTAAGTTTCTGTGTTTGAATTTTTAGGCAAACTATGCAGGGAATTAAAAAAAATGGTTAACAAAAAAAATATAGATATGTATATCATGATTGGGATTATTCAATTTGGAATCCATATGAGGGATATATGGTCAGATTAGTAAGTAAATGTCAGAATCTACCCGAAAAGAAATAACATTGAATTTGAGGGAGTAGTAACACTATAATTACTTAAGATTTCACTAAAATGTTTAACATAAGGGTTTTAAAGGATTGTCTTATCTTTAAATTGACACCAAGATCACCTCAATTGGATTTAAAATGAGGGTGTTATACTCTGATTAGTGATAGAGGAAAATAATATTTAAGAAAGAAGAATAATTTTATAAATGAAAATAATAAATGACTAGTGTATGCTATAGCCATTGCCATTGCATGAACTTCTTACCATCTTAAGTGTGTAAATTTAACATGGAAATATTTAATAAAATGGTAATTGAAAATGATTATGTTCATAGTAATATTATATTTTACCAATAATTTTTTAGTAATGATTATACTTTGATGATAAATTATGGCATGTGAGTATAATGAACATGCTTGTTATTGAAATCATATTTTTGGCTATTAATGTGAAAAGAAAATAAAAGAGACGAGCACGGTCACATGACAATCCATGTGGTGCACCAGTAGGGGACGCCCTACTCACGGCTATGATTATGTTAATGAGAAAAGAAAAAGAAAGTGTGCCATGTCAGACGAAACAAAAAATAGTCCTTACCAGAGAGTAGAAAGTACTCACCCTGATCGGGATAGCTTGATATAAAATTAAGTTGATAGCCATCATTTGAAGTTCTCGTTACCACAAGTCCAACGGTACCTTCGGCATCTCAAATAGATGTCTAGATTGAGAGATATCTTAGAGAAAAGTTGGATTCTAAAGAGAAAAGGAGAAAGACGAAATGGGGGGGGAGAGAACTTTTCTGTGCCTAGCCTCTACTCCTTTACACTTTTTTTTAGTATTTGGATATTTAGGATTTATTATTTGTTTACATACATAAAAATATTTTTCTTCATCTTAAAGCATCCAAAAAATTTATCAAAATCTATATTCTTGCAAAACTTCAGTTGCAATCTTAAACTATGAATGCTCTTGATAAAAGTTTTAATAAAATAACTCATAATATAAACATATCTTCATGCGTATATATTAAAATAAAGAATATTTATTAAAATATGACAAAAATTCATTTAGAGCCAATTATAATTATTTTAGGCAAAACAAAATCATTTTAATTAAAAGTGTATTTGTTTTAGCAAAACATAATCATTTAAAATGAAAATATACTTGCTTATCACAAAAATTATTATTTAAAAAATATAAGGGATATTACATTCTCTTTCCTTTAAAAAATTTGGTCTCCAAATTTCAAAAACTTAAGCCATTTTGTTAGAATTATTGTAAAGCTACTAGACATAGTAGAGACGAGATTATAAGAAGTCAGGATGCAAGCAGGCATAACTTGAAGAAAGGCTACAATCATAGATGCACATCGCTCCAATAGGTATTTGCAAATCCTCCTCCTTTATTTAGCACTAAATGTTTATCTTCTATGTGGGTAAATCTTTGAGAAAACCCTACTTCATTGAGGGTGCTGCTCCTTTCTTTCTTTGTCCTTTTTGGTGGTGGTGAGTGCATATTGGAAGCTATATATGGTTAGGTGTTTGTAGACTCAGTAAATTACATGTGTTTGAGTTTGATATTAAATCTTGATATTATCCTGTTGAGCTTAATAGGCTCTTGGTATAATCTTGTCTAATGGCGAATGGTTGTAAAATATCATTTCCTAATAATACATCAGGGTTGCTTTATTATCTACTAAATATATTGTTATCGGTAATTCTATTAATTCACATTATTAATTTAGCACCAATTAGAGTGTTCTTGATTGAATCAATCTTACTCTAAACAGGTAATAATGGTATTGTTCCCACGTGTTGAGACCACAATTTGTCCCTAGAACTACCTAATAATTAATTAAAATTAATTAAATATTGTGTGTCTCTTTCTTAGATGTATATATGAAGAGGGTATATATAAAATTATAAATTGAGCTGGTTGGTGAAATCAGTTAAGCGCGTGCCCCTCTTTTTGTCTTTAGCTTTGTTGGTTCCTCGGTCTTTGGTGGACAAAAAATGACATAAGGACAGACCCAAAAGGACCACAAGTCCTACTTTTTAAACAGTGTTTTAGCGATCACATGGTTTTGCTTTTGCTTTTATCATCTTCAATTGATTAAGGTGGTTGTAGTTATGTGGTGTTGTGGAATATTATCATGGCTTTTTAGATATTGCTTGGCAGTAAGTGGTGTCATGCCCTCCCACGACCTCTTTCTCTTTCATCTCCTTTCTTAATTGCACGTCTCATGATTTTCATTTTCTGTTGTTCTTTTACATTGCAATTTTAATATTTGTTTTCATTTTTCCTGGAAGTGGAACGGGGTCAAAGCCGATAGACACTGTTCCGATAGTGAATTTTTTTTAGGTAGTGGAGCTTGTCTTAATTGGGTCTATTTGGGCCTCACCACAGTAGGCACGAATTGAAGTTGTGGTATGATTCATCGAGTTTCAGAAGCTCAAGTGATCATCTAATAATTGATGTTGAATTTGAAACTATATAGGAATTATTGATCTAAGAGGAGGTGATTTTTCAATGACCAAAATTTCATAGGTTTGCCTTCTTTCATAGGCAATGACTGGAAAGCATTCTGAAATAGTAGTAAGGATAAATCACAATGTCTCATGTGCACCTCTTGAACATTTCTTCTTGTACTCCGGAGCTGTGTGACCAGCTCCCTGCATACATAAACAAAAACTAGTTAGTTTGACTCCCAAATTAACCAACTATGCTGTTCTGATTTCTTTTTGCATATGAATAACTATGTCTCAATGGTTTAAGCTACATTTGAAATTTTGGAATATATCTCTTCACTTGTGCGACTAAGAATGTTGACTAAGAAATAATAATACAAAATCTACTTCACCACTATGAGATGTGTCACATTCCGGATTTTATCCAAGCACGACACCGATACGAAATGAGGATTTCTCCCCAGTCCGTAAGTCTAACCAATGCATTTTGAATCATTATAGTTTAGCATGTGATCATATAATCACTCTTTAAAATTTTAAGCACATATAAAACATAAATAAAGATCTAGCTTCAAACCATATCGATTACATTTTTCGTTTCTTGTTACACATATACATTTTACATTTTTCTCGCACATCAAAAACGAGGATTTTACTCGTAGTAATGGAACATACTCTAGAATACTTTAAACGTACGAGAGAATAAAAGAATAAGGTTCAAGAACAATTTGGGCTCACCAAAAATAATATAACCTCTCCACGCTTCCGCTGCGCCACTTTAATACTAACTGAATATATATATATATATATATATATATATATATATATATATATATATATATATATATATATATATATATATATATATAAAGGGGTGAGTCTTGTGACTCAGCGAGTAAATAACACAATTATAATATGTAGAAAAAATTATCTTACATATTAGGTTATAATTTAGCTTATATTGTTTAAATTATGAATATTTTGAAGTATTTTTACTTGTTTGGTTTACTTACTCTCATTAGGAATATGTTATGAATAGTATTTTTATTTTAGAACTTATTCAATATTATTGAAAATTATTAATTCATTCATTTACCTTAATTTAACCCATTCTCATACTTTTCCTTATTTAGTTTCATCATCATATATATACAGGCCTCTAAGAGACTCTTTGACTTTTCTCAGTCACTTTCTTATATTGTTTCTCCTTTAAGTAGACACATGAACATTTCTACGTGCAAATCTTTGTACACACTGTAACAAATAGGTTAGGTCCACTTTATCATCTTTTTTAAAATTATGCCACTATATTATTATGCTCTTACACCATATAAAAATTTCCTATATTATTTGTGTACATATAGATATGTATTTAATACTCAAGCTATATATATTCAAGAATATAATTAAATTAAAATAATTATATCTTCTAATTTTATACTTTAATTATTATTATTTACCATATTTTATTTAATTTGGAGGATTCCAATCCAGAACTATTTCAACATACTCAAGCACACATCCTGGTAAAGAAAAATTACCACATTACCCAAGCACACAGCAAAAGTGAGTAAATCATCACATTCTCATCATTCATATCATAAGGTTAGGAGGAGCTCCCCTCAACTCCCTAACATTTTCATATAATGACTGTTTTAATCACATAGCAATAGGATGGGTAAATCACCACATTCTCATAATAGATAACCAGGACAAATGCTACTGACTATTGGAGGAGACACACCTCAACTTCAGACTTATTCACAATTTAATTCTTATGTGCCTTTTCGCACAAGGGGCTAGCAACTCCCTTGCTAGTTAGGGTTATAAGGTGCACCAAAGCTAACTATATCTGCCGTTAGTTGACAGTGTTTCTAAAAAAAAATCCAATGTAATTATTATTAGTTTTATTTATGTATTTCATTGTTTCCAGATTTTAAAAATAAAGGATCGTTTTACTCAGTAACTAGCGATAACCCATTGTATTCACATAATCATAATCATTATATCCATAGTTGATACTTTATCATCATTGCATATCAAATACAATAATCATCAGATTTAATCATATCACTTTCATTCATTTTTTAACTCATATTTATATTTTTAAAGTGTACGTATACATATTCATGTGTTTACTTGAATAAAGAAATTTCAGTTTGATAGTCATACCTCATTTTCATTACATATAACCTTATAATCATGTATCATTATTTTTTATTTCAATATCTATTAATTAAATATTATTTGAGATGCCATTATACATAAATATTCACTTACTTATATGTGTTCATAGTATAAGAATCATACGTTTTGAGAGATCATGATATTAAATTTTTCGGTTAAAACATTTTACACCCTTGGGATAAAATATACCCAACACATTATACATATATAACCTATTCTAATAAATTCTCAAACTATTATGGATCATCTTCACTAATATTTGAACTATCCTCAAATTTACATATTTATATCCATAAGACGATATAATTAGAAACCATACACATAAAATAATATATACACATTCATATAGGGTAACCAACTTTTCTTATTCCAAACTTATACTAAGTCATTCTAAAATCTTACATGTCAAGTTCAAACCATACATCTCATCATCTAAGTCTAGCATCCATTAAGCATTTTAAGTTCCCATGTGTCACTAACACTTACCTAACAACTTTAACTTATTTCGACAAGATGATTTTATAACATTATTCTAAGGCTACACTATCCTCACCATTGAACTCAAATCTTTCTTATGCTTCCAATATAGCAACATAAAATTCTAACCTCTTCGATTCCACTTTACCAATCCTAGCACCTTAAAGGGTTTCATAACAAATGTATACACATAAAAATTTCTAATCTTGAACTATCCCAAGTTTTACATAAAAGACTTCATTTTAGTATGACTTAACCCATTAGTACATATATCTTAATCACTTATACTATACTTGGACGTTATTTTAAAATATTCTCCACATTCCCACTTTGGTAGGCCAAACTAATTTATTTAAACTTTACTTTTCATTTTCCATCCTCAAGGAGTTCTAGCACTATTGATTCTTTTCAAATAAACCTTTCGATATACTTTCGGTAGCTAAAATCACTAATTACATTGTAAGAAATTTAATGCCCAAGCACTACCAAAATTTCCACTATCAACCAATTTCAATAAATTATGATCACCAATTTTCTTGTTTCATCGTACCTATGCTCACATAAGTCCCTCATATCTCAATTCCTCCTTTCATAACATTTTTTTCCTAACACTCTCTTAAACAATTTATCACATATTCACATATGCTTGGCTTCACACACTTAAATCTATATACTATCGAATCCAAAAATTTAAATGAAAAGAATTAACCAATAATTTAAGTTACATATCAACAATACATAATATAAATTTTAAAGGCAAATCTATAATTCATCCTCTTGTTATAATTTTTGCATTTACTCACCAATTTGAAGCTTTATCTAACATAGCTTTTTCTCTAAGAAAAATCAGTCACCAACACCCCCAAAATATGCTCTTCAACTTGATAATTTCAGATTGCATAATTAATCACTTCGGGGGTACTGTTTATACACTGTTTATCGAAGAACATTTTGCATGATTTAGGCACCAAATCATGTTATTTTACCATGAAATTTGTCATACATATAATACACTATGTCCTTAACAAAATCCATAACTTAGTATTTCAAGAAAATACCAAGAATCACAAGATTTTTTTGAAATTTACCTAAGCTGGGCACAGGTTACTGTAGCTTCATTTTTTTCTGCTATTTTCATGTGATTTTGCTGCCATAATTCCTCCAATCATCATATATGTTACTTGATTAAGGTGCTTTAATACTTGGTTGTTGAGGATTGAAGGCAGGAGATGGAAGAGCAAAAGGTTTGGGGCTGGAAATGGAGAGCATGCAAGAAGGGAAAAGATGCAAGGAGGAAGAAGGAAGGAAAAAAAAAACAGATATGTAGAAGCTTTAGGAAATTCTCACGTGGGTAAGAGAAAAATAAACACTTAGGGGTAGTTTTTCCATTTTCTACATAAACCAGATTTTTTTTTTAGAATTTTTAGTGCAACAAAAATGAAAAAAATTGAATAAAACTTGTAAACCAGATTTAATATATATATATATATATATATATATATATATATATATATATATATATATATATAAATTTCACATGTATTTATTTTTCTACCATAGCTGATAAAAAAAATACCCCAAAGGTTCTCAATTAAGTTTTAAAATCATATAAAAATATTGCTCCATGCTATAATTAAAACATCGTATATGATCAAACAACTTATATCCATGTGAAAAAAAATACACTTACTTTTAAAGGAAAAACTTAGATATTTTTCCTAATAGCTAATTATTAAAGTAAAATATAACATTTTAAAAATTTTAGGATATTAGAAGATGATGCTAATAATATCTAGTGGCCATCAACCGTACGTGATTTTTATTCATTGAAAAGTATAACATAGGTATTGTCCCAACGCTTATATGCTCTCTGATGCTAATAATAGGTAGTGGCCATGAACCATGATCCATGATTTTGACATCTTTTCTCCTCACCTCCAACCTTGTGGTCCAAATGCAATGTTAAGGAGATGTTTATTCTATTTTTAACCTTCCCTTTTGTTAGTTGTTCTGGGTTCATTTTCTTTATTGTAGACTAATTAGTATTAAAAGCCAAAGTCAATAATGACAACAGGTGATGATGCTTAAGTGAAAACTTTGAGCTATTTTTTAATTCCTGGTGTACTTTGTTTATAAAAAGAGTTGTAGATTGTACATATTTATGATAATGGTTAATGCCTACAACTATTTGGTATTTTGAAACTTGTTGTTCACTTAAACACTACATTTCATAAA